>OZ025222.1:7797028-8397028 GCA_964019055.1 Anthopleura xanthogrammica | reverse complement strand
TAACATATTTCATTAACTTTTATTTAAATAAATTAAATACCTAATCTCTAAATTTTATGAAAATGATTGTAAATAGAAAATTTTCAATTTTACCGTGTAAATATGTAATTCTATACACCGTATTTCTGTAAACGCATCGAGGCTCTGCAAAATGCGTTCCAAAAGCTGTAATTATTATTATCATTATTATTATTATTATTATTATTATTATTATTATTATTATTATTATTATTATTATTATTATTATTAACATAAACAAGGCCACTGGACTTGATGGCTTAAGTTCAAAAATCCTTAAAATATCTGCAAAAGCAATTGCTCAGCCATTAACTACAATGTTCAATAAAAGTCTAACAAATGGCGTCTTCCCTTCGATGTGGAAAACATCTAAGATTACACGAGTACACAACTGAAGTCGCAGCGATGTCAACAACTACAGGCCAATATCTATACTTTGTGCTGTAAGCTTTAGCTAAATTGGTTTTACTTTGTCAGTAGATCTGAGGAATTTAATACTGCGTCAGATCGTGAGCTGGTTCCTCTTCCAAGTACTACATCAGGGCCGTAGCAGGCCTCCCCCCAACAATTTCGGATGTACTTTATATTGAACACTGAAAATTTTAGGTCTGTTACTAATACATAGGGCGTTTTAGAATATAACACCCCCAATACTTTTGACCTAGGGCCCCCAAATATTTTCGGCCTTGCTACGGCCCTGCTACATCTAAATCTAGAAAGTTGTCCTTCAGCAGCATGGTAGAGACTATAAAGTTTAAACTCGAGTGAGATCTTTTGCGCTGTAAATCATAGTATATGTTAAAAGCTTACTTGTCTTAGTTTTCTTTTTTTATTAAACCATATTTCCCCTCCGTGTTATCTTCAAGAGCTGATAAACGTCTCATCGAGGGAGATTAGCTTTCGCCGTCAACGGTATCATCAGAGACTTAATAGAAAAACTTTTATTCACCACTTTGATTCACATCCCCATAATATAAAGAAAATTATTTGAAAATTAAAGATGCAGTACACTTGTGATTATCATTGAAAATCTAGTATCACTTAAATCAGAGTTAATTCCACACGCATGGGAGAATGGAACGTTTGGTGTTACAGACAATATATGGACTTACCAAGAAATGTCATGACTTTAACTCGTAAACCTGTTCAAATTTCTTTCATAGACACCATAGACACCATAGGCACTATAGACACCATAGACACCGTACACAGCATAGACACTATGTCTATGCTGTGTATAGTGTCTATGGTGTCTATGGTGTCTATGGTGTCTATGCTGTGTATGGTGTCTATGGTGTCTATACTGTCTATGGTGTCTATACTGTCTATAGTGTCTATAGTGTCTATGGTGTCTATGGTGTCTATAGTGTGTTTGGTGTCTATAGTGTCTATAGTGTGTATGGTGTCTATGGTGTCTATGGTGTCTATGGTGTCTATGGTGTCTTTGGTGTCTATGGTGTCTATGGTGTCTTTGGTGCCTATAGTGTCTATGGTGTCTATGGTGTCTATGGTGTCTATAGTGTGTTTGGTGTCTATAGTGTGTATGGTGTCTATGGTGTCTATGGTGTCTATGGTGTCTTTGGTGTCTATGGTGTCTATGGTGTCTATAGTGTGTTTGGTGTCTATAGTGTGTATAGTGTCTATGGTGTCTATGGTGTCTTTGGTGTCTTTGGTGTCTATGGTGTCTATGGTGTCTATGGTGTCTACTCTGTGTATAGTGTCTATGGTGTCTATGGTGTCTATGGTGTCTATAGTGTGTTTGGTGTCTATAGTGTGTATGGTGTGTATGGTGTCTATGGTGTCTTTGTTTTCTATGGTGTCTTTGGTGTCTATGGTGTCTTTGGTGCCTATGGTGTGTATGGTGTGTATGGTGTGTATGGTGTGTATGGTGTGTATGGTGTGTATGGTGTGTATGGTGTGTATGGTGTGTATGGTGTGTATGGTGTGTATGGTGTGTATGGTGTTTATGGTGTGTATGGTGTGTATGGTGTGTATGGTGTGTATGGTGTGTATGGTGTGTATGGTGTGTATGGTGTGTATGGTGTGTATGGTGTGTATGGTGTGTATGGTGTGTATGGTGTGTATGGTGTGTATGGTGTGTATGGTGTGTATGGTGTGTATGGTGTGTATGGTGTGTATGGTGTGTATGGTGTGTATGGTGTGTATGGTGTGTATGGTGTGTATGGTGTGTATGGTGTGTATGGTGTGTATGGTGTGTATGGTGTGTATGGTGTGTATGGTGTGTATGGTGTGTACGGTGTGTATGGTGTGTATGGTGTGTATGGTGTGTATGGTGAGTATGGTGTGTATGGTGTGTATGGTGTGTATGGTGTGTATGGTGTCTATGGTGTGTATGGTGTGTATGGTGTGTATGGTGTGTATGGTGTGTATGGTGTGTATGGTGTGTATGGTGTGTATGGTGTGTATGGTGTGTATGGTGTGTATGGTGTGTATGGTGAGTATGGTGTGTATGGTGTGTATGGTATCTATGGTATCTATGGTATCTATAGTGTCTATGGTGTCTTTGGTGTCTATGGTGTCTATGGTGTCTATGGTGTCTATAGTGTCTATGGTGTCTATGGTGTCTTTGGTGCCTATGGTGTCTAAAGTGTGTATGGTGTGTATGGTGTCTATGGTGTGTATGGTGTGTATGGTGTCTTTGGTGCCTATCCTGTCTATGGTGTCTATGGTGTCTATGGTGTCTATGGTGTCTATGGTGTCTACTCTGTGTATAGTGTGTATGGTGTCTATAGTGTCTATAGTGTCTATTCTGTGTAAAGTGTGTATGGTGTCTATAGTATCTATGGTGTCCATAGTGTTTATGGTGTCTTTGGTGTCTATAGTGTCCATGCTGTGTAGAGTGTCTATGCTGTGTATGGTGTCTATGGTGTCTATGGTGTCTATGGTGTCTATGGTGTCTATGTTGTCTATGGTGTCTATGCTGTGTATGGTGTCTATGCTGTCTATACTGTCTATGGTGTCTATACTGTCTATAGTTTCTATAGTGTCTATGGTGTCTATGGTGTCTATAGTGTGTTTGGTGTCTATAGTGTGTATGGTGTCTATGGTGTCTATTGTGTCTTTGGTGTCTATGGTGTCTTTGGTGTCTATGGTGTCTATGGTGTCTATGGTGTCTATGGTGTCTTTGGTGCCTATAGTGTCTATGGTATCTATGGTGTCTATGGTGTCTATAGTGTGTTTGGTGTCTATAGTGTGTATGGTGTCTATGGTGTCTATAGTGTGTTTGGTGTCTATGGTGTCTTTGGTGTCTATGGTGTCTATGGTGTCTTTGGTGTCTATGGTGTGTTTGGTGTCTATAGTGTGTATGGTGTCTATGGTGTCTTTGGTGTTTATAGTGTCTATGGTGTCTTTGGTGTCTATGGTGTCTATAGTGTTTATGGTGTCTATGGTGTCTATGGTGTTTATGGTGTCTATGGTGTCTATGGTGTCTATGGTGTCTATGGTGTCTATGGTGTCTATGGTGTCTATGGTGTCTATGGTGTCTATGGTGTCTATGGTGTCTATGGTGTCTTTGGTGCCTATGGTGTCTATAGTGTGTATGGTGTGTATGGTGTCTATGGTGTCTTTGGTGCCTATGGTGTCTATAGTGTGTATGGTGTCTATGGTGTGTATGATGTGTATTGTGTGTATGGTGTCTTTGGTGTCTATGATGTCTATGGTATCTATGGTATCTATAGTGTGTATGGTGTCTATGGTGTCTATGGTATCTATAGTGTGTATGGTGTCTATGGTATCTATAGTGCCTATGGTGTCTATGGTATCTATAGTGGTTATGGTGTCTATGGTGTCTATGGTGTCTATTGTTTCTATGGTATTTATAGTGGTTATGGTGTCTATGGTGTCTATAGTATGTATGGTGTCTATGGTGTCTATTGTGTCTTTGGTGTCTATGGTGTCTTTGGTGTCTATGGTGTCTATGGTGTGTATGGTGTGTATGGTGTGTATGGTGTGTATGGTATGTATGGTATCTATGGTATCTATAGTGTCTATGGTGTCTTTGGTGTCTATGGTGTCTATAGTGCCTATGGTGTCTATGATGTGTATGGTGTGTATGGTGTCTATGGTGTCTATGGTGTCTATAGTGTCTATGGTGTCTATGGTGTCTATGATGTCTATGGTATCTATGGTATCTATAGTGTGCATGGTGTCTATGGTGTCTATAGTGTCTATGGTGTCTATGGTGTCTATGGTGTCTATGGTGTCTATGGTGTCTATAGTGTCTATGGTGTCTATGGTGTCTATGATGTCTATGGTATCTATGGTATCTATAGTGTGCATGGTGTCTATGGTGTCTATGGTGTCTATAGTGTGTATGGTGTCTATGGTATCTATAGTGCCTATGGTGTCTATGGTATCTATAGTGGTTATGGTGTCTATGGTGTCTATGGTGTCTATTGTGTCTATGGTATTTATAGTGGTTATGGTGTCTATGGTGTCTATAGTATGTATGGTGTCTATGGTGTCTATTGTGTCTTTGGTGTCTATGGTGTCTTTGGTGTCTATGGTGTCTATGGTGTCTATGGTGTCTATAGTGTGTTTGGTGTCTATAGTGTGTATGGTGTCTATGGTGTCTATAGTGTGTTTGGTGTCTATGGTGTCTTTGGTGTCTATGGTGTCTATGGTGTCTTTGGTGCCTATAGTGTCTATGGTGTCTTTGGTGTGTATGGTGTGTATGGTGTGTATGGTGTGTATGGTGTGTATGGTGTGTATGGTGTGTATGGTGTGTATGGTGTGTATGGTGTGTATTGTGTGTATGGTGTGTATGGTGTGTATGGTGTGTATGGTGTGTATGGTGTGTATGGTGTGTATGGTGTGTATGGTGTGTATGGTGTGTATGGTGTGTATGGTATCTATGGTATCTATAGTGTCTATGGTGTCTTTGGTGTCTATGGTGTCTATAGTGCCTATGGTGTCTATGGTGTGTATGGTGTGTATGGTGTCTATGGTGTCTATGGTGTCTATGGTGTCTATGATGTCTATGGTATCTATGGTATCTATAGTGTGCATGGTGTCTATGGTGTCTATGGTATCTATAGTGTGTATGGTGTCTATGGTATCTATAGTGCCTATGGTGTCTATGGTATCTATAGTGGTTATGGTGTCTATGGTGTCTATGGTGTCTATTGTGTCTATGGTATTTATAGTGGTTATGGTGTCTATGGTGTCTATAGTATGTATGGTGTCTATGGTGTCTATTGTGTCTTTGGTGTCTATGGTGTCTTTGGTGTCTATGGTGTCTATGGTGTCTATGGTGTCTATAGTGTGTTTGGTGTCTATAGTGTGTATGGTGTCTATGGTGTCTATAGTGTGTTTGGTGTCCATGGTGTCTTTGGTGTCTTTGGTGTCTATGGTGTCTTTGGTGCCTATAGTGTCTATGGTGTCTTTGGTGTGTATGGTGTGTATGGTGTGTATGGTGTGTATGGTGTGTATGGTGTGTATGGTGTGTATGGTGTGTATGGTGTGTATGGTGTGTATGGTGTGTATGGTGTGTATGGTGTGTATGGTGTGTATGGTGTGTATGGTGTGTATGGTGTGTATGGTGTGTATGGTGTGTATGGTGTGTATGGTGTGTATGGTGTGTATGGTGTGTATGGTGTGTATGGTGTGTATGGTATCTATGGTATCTATAGTGTCTATGGTGTCTATGGTGTCTATAGTGCCTATGGTGTCTATGGTGTGTATGGTGTGTATGGTGCCTATGTTGTGTATGGTGTGTATGGTGTGTTTGGTGTCTATAGTGTGTATGGTGTCTATGGTGTCTTTGGTGTCTATAGTGTGTATGGTGTCTTTGGTGTCTATGGTGTCTATAGTGTCTATGGTGTCTATGGTGTCTATGGTGTCTATGGTGTCTATGGTGTCTATGGTGTCTATGGTGTCTATGGTGTCTATGGTGTATATGGTGTGTATAGTGTGTATGGTGTCTATAGTGTATATGGTGTCTTTGGTGTCTATGGTGTCTATAGTGTCTATGGTGTCTATGGTGTCTATGGTGTCTTTGGTGCCTATGGTGTCTATAGTGTGTATGGTGTATATGGTGTCTATGGTGTCTTTGGTGCCTATGGTGTCTATAGTGTGTATGGTGTCTATGGTGTGTATGGTGTGTATGGTGTGTATGGTGTCTTTGGTGTCTATGATGTCTATGGTATCTATGGTATCTATAGTGTGTATGGTGTCTATGGTGTCTATGGTGTCTATAGTGTCTATGGTGTCTATGGTGTGTATGGTGTCTATGGTGTCTATAGTGTCTATGGTGTCTATGGTGTCTATGATGTCTATGGTATCTATGGTATCTATAGTGTGCATGGTGTCTATGGTGTCTATGGTATGTATAGTGTGTATGGTGTCTATGGTATCTATAGTGCCTATGGTGTCTATGGTATCTATAGTGGTTATGGTGTCTATGGTGTCTATGGTGTCTATTGTGTCTATGGTATTTATAGTGGTTATGGTGTCTATGGTGTCTATGGTATGTATGGTGTCTATGGTATTTATAGTGGTTATGGTGTCTATGGTGTCTATGGTATGTATGGTATCTATAGTGTGTATGGTGTCTATGGTATCTATAGTGCCTATGGTGTCTATGGTGTCTATTCTGTGTATAGTGTCTATGGTGTCTATGGTGTCTATGCTGTCTTTGTTTTCTATGGTGTCTATAGTGTCTATAGTGTCTATGGTGTCTATTCTGTGTATGGTATCTATAGTGTCTATGGTGTCTAGGGTATCTATGGTATCTATGGTATCTATAGTGTCTATGATGTCTATGGTGTCTATGGTGTCTATGGTGTCTTTGGTGCCTATAGTGTCTTTGGTGTCCATGGTGTCTATAGTGCCTATGGTGTCTTTGGTGTCTATGGTGTCTTTGGTGTCTATGCTGTCTTTGTTTTCTATGGTGTCTATAGTGTCTATAGTGTCTATGGTGTCTATTCTGTGTATAGTGTCTATGGTGTCTATAGTGTCTATAGTGCCTATGGTGTCTATGGTATCTATAGTGTCTATAGTGTCTATGGTGTCTATGGTGTCTCTGATGTCTATGGTATCTATGGTATCTATAGTGTGCATGGTGTCTATGGTGTCTATGGTGTCTATAGTGTGTATGGTGTCTATGGTATCTATAGTGCCTATGGTGTCTATGGTATCTATAGTGGTTATGGTGTCTATGGTGTCTATTGTGTCTATGGTATTTATAGTGGTTATGGTGTCTATGGTGTCTATGGTATGTATAGTATCTATAGTGTGTATGGTGTCTATGGTATCTATAGTGCCTATGGTGTCTATGGTGTCTATTCTGTGTATAGTGTCTATGGTGTCTATGGTGTCTATGCTGTCTTTGTTTTCTATGGTGTCTATAGTGTCTATAGTGTCTATGGTGTCTATTTTGTGTATGGTATCTATGGTGTCTATGGTGTCTAGGGTATCTATGGTATCTATGGTATCTATAGTGTCTATGATGTCTATGGTGTCTATGGTGTCTATGGTGTCTTTGGTGTCTATAGAGTCTTTGGTGTCCATGGTGTCTATAGTGCCTATGGTGTCTTTGGTGTCTATGGTGTCTTTTGTGTCTATGCTGTCTTTGTTTTCTATGGTGTCTATAGTGTCTATAGTGTCTATGGTGTCTATTCTGTGTATAGTGTCTATGGTGTCTATTCTGTGCATAGTGTCTATGGTGTCTATGGTGTCTATAGTGTCTATAGTGTCTATAGTGTCTATAGTGTCTATAGTGTCTATAGTGTCTATGGTGTCTATTCTGTGTATAGTGTCTATGGTGTGTATGGTGTCTATCGTGTCTAGTTCGTCGAATGTTTTAGTCAATTTTCCACTCTCTCATTGAAACTCGGAAAGCCCATATTATTTACTTGAAAAATCCAGAAGCTTTTTTATATGTATATATTTAAAACAGAGCAAGCTGCATCAGGTTTTAGTGCTAAAGGGTATTCCAATCCTTGTTCGAAGTATGATTTTGATTCAACTTTATGTGAACTTTCAGCTTTATTGTTAAGTTGCTGGATAATTTAGCCGTTTCAGTACGTACTTTAAAACTGATTCGCAGACTGAAATTTCGAGTTTTTGAAATATCTCCCGAAATAAAAATCGGAAGAACTTTTTAATATTTTTCCTGAAATCAGTTAACTAAATGGGTTCTTTTGGCGCGACATAAAGAAGTATTCGAATTTTTGCAACTGACTTGAGATTCTGGGTTTTTACAGGCAGCCGCTCTTAAGCCGAAAATCAGAATAGTCCTCTATCTTTAATTTCTATAATCAATTTTTAATTTGATCCATGTTGCTGTTTTTTACTCAAGACTTAGTTATTATCCAATCTCAGAGTTTAGCTTTCAGCAGCTAATTACAATAGTTACACTAATTACACTGATGTTGAGCTGAATCCTGGCCACGCTATAACAACTTCAAAATGTGTTTTAGAACGTTCATGCGCAAATGATCCCATCGTCAGATTAAAAAAAAAAACTTCCATGATAAAAGTACATGATACTAGAAGAAAAATCAAAGGTCTCAATGAGAAGACTCACGGAAATGTCCACTACTCTGCCCACTACCACAAAATAAATATGGGATACCTGTGTCCTGTCAAGTGGACTTGCCAAGGCTTGTTCAAGAAATGGACGGTTGTTTACTGAGGATTCATTTTAATAATACCATGATCTCCTCGAAGTTCATTGTTTTTGGAGGGACGTTTAATGGCTAACATCCCTCCTTCATGAATAGGATGAGGGAAATTTAGAGACTAAATTTTCCTCATCTTATTCATGAGGTTGTCCCTCATGCAACCCAATCATCGGGACACCGAGTCTGAAAGACCCGGTTCGAAATCGGATTCATTTTTTATCAGGATGTATGTGGTCCTTTTACAAGCTGTATTCAATGTGGGATAGAAAAATTTGTCTTTGGGCCTGAGTGAACACGCTAAAACGGCCTCGGGGACATTTAATCACTAATATCTCTCATTGCCATGGTATTACTTATAATAATATCATGATTACCTCGAAATCCATTGTTTCCAGAGGGATGTTTAAGGTCTAATATCCCTCATAACTATTCAGGAGGCCTCATATGACAATCACCGAGACCATGACTGGGTCGCATTGACCCAATCGAACGTTTTGAGCAATGAATCTGCACTACACACTATTCAACACCCCAGCACTTGTGGGACCTATTGAGTAATCTTTGTGCATGCGTTGACTAGATTGGACATTTTTTTTACGATTTGTGACGTATTTCGGAACAGGAAAATAAGGCATTTTAGATTGGAATGCCACAGGGAACCCATTAAAACAACCAAACATTGGAAATTTCTGTCCTTTGGATTCAAATTTTATCACAATCAAACCCTGAAACATCTGGGCAGATCAAAGTTATGGTACGGCTAACTCACACATCGAATGGGGATTTAGCGTGTTGGGTTTTTGGGAGGGAGGATAACCGGCGAACGCTGGAGAAAAAAACCTAATCTAAAGAAGACCCAGCAAACTCTACTCACGCAGCTGTGCCACCGTTTATTCTCTTACCCATTCAGATTTAAAATTTGAATTAAAACACAATAATTGTCATTAAATTCGATGTTGAATTAAGAATGCCTCTTTCAACAAGAGCAAGATACCTCAAACACCCCAAAATAATCGTAGCCATGGAGCAATCGCTTGTGTGAAGTCGCTATTTGTACAGCTATTTCAAAAAGGTTGAAGGGGCGAACGGCGATTGGCAATCGGTGATTGGCGATTTGTGAGGTGAAACAACCAAGTAAAACGAGACCTTTCTTATAGAAAATTCACAACATATTCTTACTGTCCCACAGTTCGTTCGCCAATCACCGGTCGCCATTCGCTGTTCGTCCCTTAATTTTTTTTTTGAAATAGCTGTATAATCAGTTAAGTAGATTTGTCAACTTCTGCTGGGATATAACAGAGTTGTTTTTGTTTAAAACAGAAATATATGTTTTTTAGTTTCCTCTTCTGTTTCAAAAGCTTTAGACTTTTTTTCATCTTTAAACAAATATTAATATCTTATTTGTGTTTGAATTTCTTTCCCTACAAAAAAACATAAATAAATCCTGTTTAAGGGTTTGAAAGTGCTGTTAATTCTTCTAGCTCTATATGCGCCAATGTTAAAAAACAAGAGGTCTGGATGCAAATTAGGGGATTCCCCAAACTTTGAACTCAATTCGATGCTTGACCTTTTAGGTCAATATTGACGTTGGTTTGGGATAAAGGAGGGGAGGAAGGGGGAATGGAAGTATTGGGATAAACGCCCCAACACCTCCCCACTCTTAAATTTACACTATGCACAATATCAATAAATAAATAAAAAAATAATAATAATAATTAAAAAAACAAAAAAATAATAATAGACAGGATGAAAGATAAAAAAGCCCTGTGCAGATAAATTGTTCTCTCAATACCTGTTGTTCCTGAGGTTCCTGTTGATAAAGGGAACTTTGGCGCTAAAATGCGCGTGCATTTCCTCTACAACTTTTGGACCACTGGATAAAACATTAAAAAACTGAATGGTATTCCTTTTTTCGGTCTGTATGTCAAACGTAAATTACTATCATTGTTTGCTTGTTTAGTTCTGGTTTTGGCAGAGTAATGTGTGCTGTAAAGTGTAATGTTAACAAAAATGACAACAAAAAACATTGATTTATCATTTGATTTAAAGTGTTGCAAATTATTCTTTTTATTTTATCATCATTTTCGTTTATATCTTTTCTTTAACAATTCAAAATATTCAAAAATCAAAATATTCAATTTTGCATATTTTCTGTAGACCTGTTGGCTAACAATTTGCTAAAATAAAAATAATAATAATAGCAATAAAACTATATCAACGTGTCAAAAATTCCTAGTTTACAGCTAAGGACACCTGTATTCAAGAACCACAGTATTTACAATATAGGTCGTCAAATCCTAATAAACCCTTGTTTAAATATTTACTTTGTACACCTTAAAATAGTGAGTTGATGAGGGTGTTTGAAATTCAATCGCAGGCAGTAAGAAAGGTTAGATGGGAGCGTGAGGTAGGACTTATAAGAAACAATTAATTAAAAAAACCTTTTAGCTTGGACGTATTTTCCCCATTTTAGACTACTTGTGATCTCCTAGTAACCCTAGTGTAACATTTCTTTGTTTAAACTTTGCGCATAAGAAGACACAGGAATATGAATGCAACTGAAAATAGAATCATGAGCCCAAGAAGTTGTATGAAAAGTGAAAACATTACGCCTAAGCCTCAAAGGTCTATTGATACAACAACATGCCTTGTCATCGGAATTAAGTTGGAGCGGGCATATCAACGACAGAACCTTGAGCTTCTTTCTTTCTTTTGCCTGCATGTTAACCAGGAAAACCAACCAATTTTCTTTATCAAAGTCGTTAAAGTATCATAACTAAGTCTGCCCATGGCTTAGTCAACATTGTTGTTCGTCTTGGGGTTGCATAACACGATGACCATTACTTGTGAACCCAGGCTGTGGATCTTGCTGTGGATCCATCTGCTGTCGAATACATACATTTACATTATTACATTTTTTGGATAATTATATAGTGTTAACTAAAGGAGAGGAAAGGATGGATGGATGGATGGAATGTGGATGGTTGGATGGATGGATGGATGGAATATGGATGGATGGAGGAATGGATGGATGGAATATGGATGGATGGAGGAAGGGATGGATGGAGAGATGGATGGATGGATATATATATGGTTGGATGGATGGAATATGGATAAATGGAGGAATGGATGGATGGAATATGGATGGATGGAGGAATGCGTGGATGGAATATGGATGGATTGAAGAATGCATGGATGGAATATGGATGGATGGAGGAATGGATGGATGGAGGAATGGATGGATGGAGGAATGGATGGATGGAGAGATGGATGGATGGCCATGGATAGATGGATAAATGGTTGGATGGGATATGGATGGATAGAGGAATGGATGGATGGAATATGGATGGATGGAGGAATGCGTGGATTGAATATGGATGGATTGAGGAATGCATGGATGGAATATGGATGGATGGAGGAATGGATGGGATGGAGAAATGGATGGATGGAGAGATGGATGGATAGCCATGGATAGATGGATAAATGGTTGGATGGAATATGGATGGATGGAGGAAGGAATGGATGGAGAGATGGATGGATGGCCATGGATAGATGGATAAATGGTTGGATGGATGGAATATGGATAAATGGAGGAATGGATGGATGGAATATGGATGGATGGAGGAATGCGTGGATGGAATATGGATGGATTGAGGAATGCATGGATGGAATATGGATGGAATATGAATGGATGGAGGAATGGATGGATGGAGAGATGGATGGATGGCCATGGATAGATGGATAAATGGTTGGATGGAATATGGATGGATGGAGGAAGGGATGGATGGAGAGATGGATGGATGGATATATATATGGTTGGATGGATGGAATATGGATAAATGGAGGAATGGATGGATGGAATATGGATGGATGGAGAAATGCGTGGATGGAATATGGATGGATTGAGGAATGCATGGATGGAATATGGATGGAATATGGATGGAGGAAGGGATGGATGGAGAGATGGATGGATGGATATACATATGGAGGGATGGATGGATGGCTGACAGACTGTATGGATGGATAGATGGATGAATGGATTGCTGCCAGACTGTATGGAGGTATGGAAGGATAGAGGGATGGATCGATTGCTGACAGACTGTATGGAGGTATGGAGGGATAGGATAGGATAGGATAGGATAGTAACTTTATTTATCCACGGTGGTTCTATCAAAATTTATAATAAAATATTACAAATTCTGGTCTACCTAGAAGCCGTGCTAAAATATGTACATGAATTAATAAAAACTACAGTATTTATTAAACAATATTAATATCAATATGGTAATTTAAAATAATAATAATAATTATATATTGCTATCTTTAGTCGATGCAGAGATCAATATCCTTCAATTTTGACTTGAATTTACTCAGGGACTTCTCTTCTTTTAAAGAATTTGGAAGAGAATTCCATAGTTTGGCTCCCGAAAAGACAAAGCTTTTCTTATAATAATCTGTTCTTGCACGCGGGATTTGTAAATCAAATTTTGTTTTGTCTCTCAAACTAAAGTGTTTTGAGACATTGGATGGAGGGATGGAGGGATGGAGGGATGGAGGGATGGAGGGATGGAGGGATGGAGGGATGGAGGGATGGAGGGATGGAGGGATGGAGGGATGGATGGAGGGATGGAGGGATGGAGGGATGGAGGGATGGAGGGATGGTTGGAGGGAGGGATGGATGGATGGCTGACAGGCTGCATGGAGGGATGGAGGGAGGGAGGGAGGGATGGGTGGATGGCTGGATGAATGACTGGATGGATGGAGGGATGGAGGGATTGATGGATGGCTGACAGACTGTATGGAGGGATGGTGGGATTGATGGATGGCTGACAGACAGTATGGAGGGATGTAGGGATGGAGGGATGGATGGATAGATGGATGGATGACTGGAGGGAGGGATGGAGGGATGGAGGGATGGCTATTAGACTGTATAGAGGGATTGAGGGAGGGATGGATTACTGAGAGACTGTATGGAGTGATGGAGGGATGCATGGATGGCTAACAGATTGTATGGAGGGATGGAGGGATGAATGGATTGCTGACAAACTGTATGGAGGGATGGAGGCAGGGATGGATGACTGACAGACTGTATGGAGGGATGGAGGGATGCATGGATGGCTAACACACTGTATGGAGAGATGGAGGGATGCATGGATGGCTAACAGACTGTATGGAGGGATGGAGGGATGGATGGGTGGCTGACAGACGGTATGGAGGGATGAAGGGATTGACTGATGGCTGACAGACTGTATGGAGGGAGGGAGGGATGCATGGATGGCTAACACACTGTATGGAGAGATGGAGGGATGCATGGATGGCTAACAGACTGTATGGAGGGATGGAGGGATGGATGGATGGCTGACAGACGGTATGGAGGGATGAAGGGATTGACTGATGGCTGACAGACTGTATTGAGGGAGGGAGGGAGGGATGGGTTGCTCACAGACTGTATTGAGGGATGGATGGATGGATGGATGGCTGACAGGCTGTATGGAGTGATGGAGGGAGGGATGGGGGGATGGATGGATGACTGGAAGAATGACTGGATGGATTGAGGAATAGAGGGATTGATGGATGGCTGACAGACAGTATGGAGGGATAAGGGATGGTTGGTTGGCTGATCGACTGTATGGAGGGATTGAGGGATGGATGGACGGCTGACAGACTGTATGGAGGGATGGAGGGATGGATGGCTGGCTGACAGACTGTATGGAGGGATGGAGGGATGGATGGATTGCTGACAGACTGTATGGAGGGATGGAGGGATGGATGGCTGGCTGACAGACTGTATGGAGGGTTGGAGGGATGAATGGTTGGATGGCAGACAGACTGTATGGAGGGATGGAGGGATGAATGGATGGATGGCTGACAGACTGTATGGAGGGATTGATTGATGGCAGACAGACTGTATGGACGGACGGATTGATGGCAAACGGACTGTATGGAGGGATGGATGGATGGGTGACAGAATGTATGGAGGGATGGAGGGATGGATGGATGGCTGACAGACTGTATGGAGGGATGGAGGGATGGATGGATGGCTGACAGACTGTATGGAGTGATGGGTTGATGGCAGACATACTGTATGGAGGGATGGATGGATGGCTGATAGACTGTATGGAGGGATTGATTGATGGCAGACAGACTGTATGGACGGATGGATTGATGGCAGACGGACTGTATGTAGGGATGGATTGATGGCGGACGGACTGTATGGAGGGATGGAGGGATGGATGGATGGCTGACAGACTGTATGGAGGGTTTGAGGGAGGGATGGATGGCTGACAGACTGTATGAAGTGATGGATTGATGGCAGACAGACTGTATGGAGGGATAGATTGATGGAATGGATGGAATATGGATGGATGGAGGAAGGGATGGATGGAATATGGATGGAATATGGATGGATGGAGGAATTGGTGGATGGAATATGGATGGATTGAAAAATGGATGGATAGAATATGGATGGTTGGATGGATTGATGGACGGAATATGGATGGATGGAGGAATGGATGAATGGAATATGAATGGAGGAACGGATATTGGAATATGGATGAATGGAGGAATGGATGGATGGAATATGGATGGAAGGAGGAATGGATGGATTGAATATGAATGGATGGAGGAATGCATGTATGGAATATGGATGCATGTATGGAATATGGATGGATGGAGAAATGCATGGATGGAATATGGATGGAGGGATAGATGGATGACTGACAGACTGTATGGATGGATGGAGGAATGGCTAACGCACGTTATGGAGGGATGGGTGAATGGATGGCTGACAGACTGTATGGAGGGATAGATTGATGGCAGACAGACTGTATGTAGGGATGGATTGATGGCAGACAGACTGTATGGAGGGATGAATGGATGGCTGACAGAATGTATGGAGGGATGGAGGGATGGATGGGTGGCTGGGTGGCTGACAGACTGGATGAATGACTGGATGGATTGAGCAATAGAGGGATTGGTGGATGGCTGACAGACTGTATGGAGGGATGAAGGGATGGATGGATGGCTGATAGACTGTATGGAGGGATTGAGGGATGGATGGATTGCTGACAGACTGTATGGAGGGATGGAGGGATGGATTGATGGCAGACAGACTGTATGGAGGGATGGAGGGATGAATGGATGGATGGCTGACAGACTGTATGGAGGGATTGATTGATGGCAGACAGACTGTATGGACGGATGGATTGATGGCAGACAGACTGTATGTAGGGATGGATTGATGGCGGACGGACTGTATGGAGGGATGGATGGATGGCTGACAGAATGTATGGAGGGATGGAGGGATGGATGGATGGCTGACAGACTGTATGGAGTGATGGGTTGATGGCAGACATACTGTATGGAGGGATGGATTGATGGCAGGCAGACTGTATGGAGGGATGGAGGGATGGAGGGATTGATGGATGGCTGACAAACTTTATGGAGGGATGGAGGGAGGGATGGGTGGAGGGATGGATGACTGGATGAATGACTGGATGGATGGAAGGATGGAGGATGGATGGATGGCTGACAGACTGTATGGAGGGATGTATGGGTGGCTGACAGACTGTATGGAGGGAGGGAGGAAATGATGGATGGAGGACGGACTGTATATATGGATAGGTGGAGGCATCAATGCGAATATAATAAAAAAAGCGTTCATTTTACCTCTTCATGTTCTATTGGTTGTCTTTGTCTAGCTCCTCCTCTAATATCTATGTTTTGCTGGAAAGCACAAAGAAATACATCAATACGAGTCAATAGCGTAATCAGACGTGCAGTACTTGTGACAGACCTTTAGTAGGTTTAGAGTGGAGTGCAAACAGTATATCCGTGAAATACAAATTACTAAATAGCACAAAATAATAGTGAAAAATAAACAATAGAAAACGATAGAATTTGAATAAAATTGTACTATTTAGTATAATAAAAGTTTCACGGATATACTGTTTACACTCTAATAATTGTTAGTAGAATTTTTATTTCACTATACGAGTATGGTATCGTCGATCGTAAATCAAAAGTTCAATGTGAGCAATTTAAGACAATGTTTATAGGCTGGAGGATCAGTATGATTAAAGTTTAAGCTAATTTAATTGCAGCATAAAGGTTGTTTACCTGTTACAGACGGCCGGTTTTAATTGTCATGCAAGTATGGTTAGAGTTTAAGCTAACAAATTGTAGCAAACAGGCTAAGCAGTTTTAACTGTAATACAATTTGCATAAGCATTGTTCCAGTCACATCCCACTCGGTTTTGAAAGAATTAATATCAAGCAATTCAAAAATATATTTGAAGTTAATAGATTTGAAAAACACGGGGAAAAAAAGGTGTCATTGACTGGAAATTAACTGAAAATATGTCGTCATACAGTAGAGAAAGGGCTCGCAGAAAGTCCTTAGTTAGGAAATGTCAACCAACCACGTTACATTAGAAGGAATTTGAGACCCTATTTATAGTCTACGGAAAAAAAAACATTTGGCGAGTTATTTGTTTGTTTCTGCCTTATAGTCATAAGAATGTATATTTCTGACATTATATTTTGAACTTTAAAATGTAGAGTGTTTGCAAGATTTTGTAATCACTCTTCGATTTCAGCCAAAATTGCACCCACTCAGTTCTATTACCATTATAAATTTGCCATGATAAAACTCTCTTATTGCAATCTTTCTAGTTAATTAGATATTATTAGGTAGCAAATATTGAAATTGAAAAAATCCTGAAACCAGCATAAATACAAATTATAACTGAAATTGTATTGTAATAAAATAAACTTTCCCTAGATAGTATCTTCATACCTAATTTACGAAATCCTGAAAATACTGATAAACAAAAAGTACGAATTATGGCCGGCTAATTCCTAGAAAAAAACAAAACGTGAAATACGATTAACGATTGAAAAGGTCCGCCATATTGAAAAACATATGGCCATATTGTCGCTTATGAAATATTCGGGGAAAGGCAATCTAATCATTTCCTTTTACTTAGATTCACTCACAAAATCTTTTTAAAGTTTCTAAACTTGAAAAACATGATATATGTGATATATCCTTAGCTCTAAATCTCGTTTTATTGTAAGTGGACGCGTCAATTCAGTCTCGAAAGTCCTAGACATGCCATGTTGTTTTCTGCAGGCCTTCCTCAATCAAGGCTATTTTCAAAATATATTTTTGTCAAATGTCGGCTAGAAATATAGAGGAAGAATACGATTAAATTCCAAACACTGAGTTTATTTCTGAGTCTATGAAATTTCAACTGAACAAACGTGTATTTGTGAGTGTCTCATGCCGTACCTGCAGTTCGAATCCTTCGTCTCCAGTCGTATTCCTCTCGAAATGAACATTTCTGTTATATGCTTCCTGTAGAAATAATGAAGATTTGGTGTGATTACTAATACTTTACAAATCATTAACAGTATTGAATAAAGACAAGCAAACTACGAGAAAACCAATACAAAATGAAGAGAGGCATTTTGCTAAGCACACGAAGACAAACTCCGAACTCAAACTGAATACTAAATACTGCAATAACGATCCCATTGGCATGAATTGGCTTACAAAGAATATGAAAATGAATCTTTCTTTACCATTTTTGATCGTCTTAATACTCTAATTGTTTTTAAAAGTTTAAAAATCAAGGAGCTTGTCTTACAGCAAATCCAAAATGGTGGATGGAAAATCACCTCATCACGTGATCAAATGTGGCTTATTAGAATACGAGTTTTATTTTGGTTTTCATTTGAACTTGTTGTTATTATTGTTGTTTATGTTAAGAACATGCTCGATGGTTAATGCGTATTTCTAGTAGTTGTGCTAAGCGTTAGCGAGCTCAGGAAGGAAACAGGAAACCAAATACATAAGTGGTGATTAAGCTACGAACATAGTAAAAGGTTGAATATGAGGAAACCCTTCGTTATATTTTTATCTTCAAACTACGCTAAAACAAGCTTCGTTTCTTGCTTTTTATATAGGGAGGGAATTTCGAAATTACTAAGAAAACTCGGAATGAGTAATGGTGAAGTTTCGTTTCCAACTTGACAACAATATTAAGCCAAGCCAAAATTTCCCAAATGTAGAGTCATAAGTTTAAGACTCTGGTCTGAAGTTTAAGACTCTGTACTTTAAACATTTCTAGACTTATAAAGGCCCGTTTACACTAGCAAATTGTTACACTAAATTTCGATCATGTTTGAATTGGCGGCGACGTAGCTACGATCTATCGCCGTGAAATCGCCATAAAATCGCCACTCAAGTCGCGCGACAAAGTTGCTAGTGAAAACGCGCCTTAATGTTGGCATGTTGGTATCGAGACGTTGCCATTTCTTAACGAAAGCTTTACTAGTTAATTGCTTGATATCAAAAGTCGCTATTATTTAATATAATTTTGAATGAGTGTAAAAATACTTGATACGGACGTGTGTTGTCTGAGCAATTTCACTGTGTGGAGAATTAAGCGATCTTGCGCGCTGTTGTTTATTATTTCAAACGATTATCGTCGATCTCAATACAAAAAAATTCAATACAAAAACTACTCTTAATCATCACTAAAGTTATTATCAGCCACTATAATTCTTTCATTTAACGTTTAGGTATATTTGTCAGACGGTTTGTCAAGCAGCGGAGATGACTAGCTCTGACGAGCAGCATTTTTGTCTCAAACAGAACTAGGTGCTGATGTGGAAAGTAAGAAAAGAAATATTAATAATATCAATTCGTATTTTTGGCTTATACGGGAATACTGTAATCCCGACATGATTTTAAAATGTCGGAATCAAAAACTGTTGCGAAATTATGTAAAAAAGCTTTAATTCTTTTAAGGTTGTTATAACGAAAGTGAAAGTAAATACATCAGTTGTGCAAGGGTGAAATTCCACGTGGTAGTAACGTTCATCATTCATACTCACTATGGTAAGTGGAAAGTGGAAAGCCTGGTTTTCTCGGAAATTAAGTTTTTTTTTACAAGGTGAAAAGAGGTTCTGACGGTAAGAAAGTGGTCTGATTAAAACCAGCCAACTGTACTGGTGTCTACGGACATGGTACAACGGAGTTTGGTCTCGTAGACTTCAAGCGTTGAAAACTACACTTTGGGAATGACACTTCAAAATTGAGCTATGGAACAGTGTAACAGATAAATTACTTACCACAACTATCACTATACTTTGAAGTAAAAGTATAATATTAAAGAAACTTTAAGGAGTAACTGAATAAGCTTGTAGTTTTCGGTTTTCAGTTTTCTTTTAGTTTTGTAGTTATTCAACAGCACTATTTTGATATATAATGAATATATATTTAATACAGAATTTGACAAAGAATTTTGACTACTTAAGTTTAGTGCTCATTCATGAGTTGATCGTGTACTCTCTAGAGGCCAATATTTTGTTCGATTCAACCAACCAACATGACTCGAATAAATGTCAGTAGTAAATGCAAAAATATGAAATTCAAATAATGGAACCGAATGTAGTCGACATAGACACCTTTAGCTTAGTTTCAGGACGTGAAGACTGCGGAGTTTCGGAAAAATCTACAAACCCATAGACCATTTGTATTTAATAACCATTTTGTTTCAATTTGATTTGATGTATAGCATATCGAATTAGTAAAACACATTTGTATTTATTTGTATTTCTATATCTTTTAAAATGTCTTAAAATGGCCTTGAAAAGTATTTCAAGACACTGGCTGCTAAAATAGCACTAAATTTAAACAAGTAAACTGACCCAAAATTATCGATTTCAGGTTAGACTACTGACAGTGCAGTTTTGTCTGTTAAATGTGCCAAAATATGAGCAAAAAATTACGCTACTCTCGCAAGAAGTGGTGTTGCTTTTCCCCTTTTTATGAATAGTAGTGAAATTGCAAACCTTTTGCACGTTTGTTGAATAAATAAACTACTGTACTAACCATTGATATTGTCCTTTACTTGTTATTCTAGAGCTAATAAAGCAACACTGATCTTGAGAGTTATCTATGTCCATGTGACCGAGTGGATATTTCTAAGATTCATGGCGTGCTGTGGCGTGCTTATGTTTCTGCTAGTTTGTACCCTCTGGTGACCTTGAGCTTAGCGTTACAGAAATATATTGTTTTGATGTGCCACCGTAGTAAAAAAAAAGAGCATTTGCCAAGAAGTTGATACTTGTGAACTATTGCGAACTTGTGTTAGTTGTACAATGAATATTAAAAAAATATCAATTTATGTTTAGTACTTATTATCAACTAAATAGCTTTATATTTAAATAAATTTTCATTTTTTTTTACCCAAATGCAACCAAATTCTCGATCTTGAAGACGGTTTGAACACGGATCACTGCAGATCATACTTATCAATAACATGGAAATTGAGTCACACTAAACTTCTCTATAGATCTTTTTCACTTGATGACGTCAAAGCGGCTATTTATTATTGCTTTGTTTATTGCGTGTTTTGTTCCAATTTTCATGGTTTCTGATTAGTACCAGCATGAGTTACCATTTCATTATTGGTTACTGTGATTCTCAATATTCTGCGAACTTGGTAGTTGCGAGTTGCGCGTTGAAATTTGTTTTTTTGCTGCCGCCAGTCAAAAATATAAAACGTACCGACTGATTAGTTTTGATTGACGGCAGCGAAAAACCAATTTCACAACAAGTCATTGAAATGTCTGAGTTCGCAGAATATTGAGAATCGCAGTAATCAGATGTGAATTTTCCCTAGATTGTTGTTTAGATGTTGTACTGCCAGTGTTGTTGTACTGTGTCTGCCATACATAATACTTATTAATCAAATCATTATATTCTTAAGTAAACTGAAGTCATAGAAGAATCTGTTTATGTCGACATTTTACAAATAAAAAAAATTGTTTAATGATATAATTAATAAACAAAAAACAAAACCATACGAAATACTGGATAACCGGCTGTCTTGAATAAAAACGTCTTGTCATTCTTTCATCATGTTTGTCTTACAAATGAGGCAATAGACCTAATCGGCTAACGCATCGCTATGTACGTTTCCACCCAATTCAAAACAAAACAAATACAAAAGACAAAGAATTTGATTCCCAGAGGTTTTACTGCGATTCTCAATATTCTGCGAACTCAGACATTTCAACGGCTTGTTGTGAAATTGGTTTTTCGCTGCCGTCAATCAAAACTAATCAGTCGGTACCTTTTATATTTTTGACTGACGGCAGTGAAGAACCAAATTCCAACGGGCAACTAGCAAATACCGAGTTCGCAGAATATTGAGAATCGCAGTAAATTTGGTGGAGACGTAATTGGCTAAAGCAAAGCGTTAGTCGATTACTTCAAAATTGTGCAGTTGCTCATGCTTCATTCTTCTAAAGGCGATCCAAAACTAAAATTTAGCTAGACTTTACAACGGCTCATACTGTCAAAGTACTGTTAAAGCTAAACTGCTATTAACACTTTTATGAATCACGGTTTCTAAAAATCTACTTTGGCGAGGTGTTGTATCACGGCGTGGGAAACTCACAACAGAACTAAGCTTCAATTGCTGTGAAGCTCAGGATCGAATTGGAATTTTGGTCATGTTAAATACACATGTATACGGTATCTATTTTCATATTGCAAAAATGGCATTAGAATACTATGATAAACACAACCAATACTTTGAATACCATTAACTAGTCTTAACTTTGTCCTTACCTTTCATTAATTCCTAGAATGCTTAGGAATCATTTTCTATGGGAAGTCAGGATTTTTACCTATACTTATTCCAAGCTATTTGAACTGGTTCAAAACTATTTTATCTATGAAGCATTTGATTCAGTTCCTGCTTACTTAGTTCATTAAACTTACGAAATGGGTCAGACAGTCATTGGCTGAAGAGCTCAATGTGTTTCGGCACATCTTCACGGTCGTGAGTATGCACATTAGAAAAATATAAAAATATGTCACTCACAGTAGAGTAAAATATTCAATATCAAGCCAAGCGTTTCTTAACATGAATATCAAATCAAAAATCCCTGGTTCCTGATCCTTTATAAGTTGTTATATTCTATAGGTATTTTTATCCATCATTTACAGATATACCATTAACTTGTGAGATTCGTTTGGGCTTGTTTGATGAATTGTATGCTTTTGCTTGTCACGCGTAGGGAATATTTATTTTGAGTAGTGACCTTACTGAATGACCATGGTATATGTTTATGCGTGTTTAAGCCTGCCAGACTGAGTTATAGCTTTGATTATGCTTCAGGAGAATAGTTTTGAAGAGAAATTTGTACCATTACTATAGACCCCTTGCACGTGACGTCAAAGCAGCTCAATTTGGAGTACCAAACTATAATTTTCCAATTCTGTGGAAATTGAAATTCTTTTGTTTTGTCCTCAAAATAGTCCCAAACCTTAATAAAGTTTCATACCTAAACTACCACAATCTTTTTCATATTCAAATATTAAAATTCCTTTAAGAATACCAAGACAATAGTGAAAATATGTATAAGCATAACAAACAAGCTAATGAAAGGGATTTTGGATTAAAAGTTATCATGCTTGAGGCCTATTGAGCTCCTTAGACGTCACGTGCAAGGGTCTGTAGGTTTAGTATTCCTGAATTATATTCGTGTCATCGAAGAACAACACAAATCAAAAACTACCAATTGGTGTACAGAGTAATACATAGTTTCTTGAGTACAAATGGAATGACATAGTCTTTATTATATTTATATCTTTATTTGATTTTGTCTTTATTTTACATTAATTAGGGGATTCCCCCAACTTGAAAACAATGCCGGCTTGACCTTTGAATTGACGTCGGGGTACCGATGTGTGTCTAGAATACAAACAAATACAAATATATTTTTGCTTAAAATTGAATAAAGAAAATAAAAATATTTTGCCTCTTCAAGAATAACAGATAGAACCATCGGAGAATTGGCGGCGAAAGGCGCATGTTTTTTCACCTGCTCACTCCGTCTTTGCTCTTGGTATCTCGTTAAACCACCGTTAGAACATAACAATTATAGCTTTCCTTTCTATATTCTATGGGCCTTTCGTTACTGCTATTTACTGGGTTGCTATGGTAGCAAACCAGTCTTAAAATGAGATCCGTTTTTTTACTGGGTTGCTATGGTAGCAAACCAGTCTTAAAATGAGATCCGTTTTTCGGGCGTCAGGTAGACCATAATTTCACACGTCATGATTGGTCGAGAACTTGTAAACAATGTCCAATGAAGTTGCCACACGACATCGAGGACGATGTATTTATAGTTTTTAGTGTTGTGTCACCATTAATTCATTAATATTCGTTCAGGGTTCGTGAAGTACTAGTTTGTCTGTAGGCATGTTGCGTACTATTGTCTTTAGGTTTTTTAACGCTACGCTTAAACTACTTACAAACACACACGCCGTACGTGGTAGACACACATTAAAAGATGTTATTGAGCGATTTGCGAACGGATTGATCCACACACTCAAAGAGAGAAGTCTGAGAATCTATGAGCTATCTTTGAGAATCTATGAGCAAACTACGGTATGAGAATCGTAGAACTAGACAAACTAGTCAAAATAGATTAAGAGAATCTATAAACTACCTAGCTATGATCAAACTAGATCTTACCAGATCTCAGATACAAAAAAAATATATTGAGACAAACTACAGAACGAGAGACAAACTACAAAGCGTGTGACAAACAAAGCTTTGATGAAAGCTGACTCCAAGAACTTGTAGAAGTCAGACGAGCTGATAGTGATCTACAAGAATGCGAACTGCCAAGACTCCTTGTTGAATATTTCCATTTATGAAAATACAGTAAACAAAAACTGAAGGAAAAACAAATGACCAGTTAAACACATTTTGGCTAAGAGTATTTACATTGATAAAACGTCTGTTTTGCAGCGAACGGTTTCGATACTGAAATAGATATGTTTATTTCATCAGCTAGTCTTGAAAGGTACTCTAGTAGGTCAAGTAGAAATATAATATGCGTTGACAAGTCAGTAACGCAACACTAATGCCTTACTAGAATTTAAAATGTTTTTAATTTCATAAACATGCGAACTCGGTAGCTGCGAGCTGCACGCTGAAATTTGGTTTTTTGCTTCCATCAATCAAAAATAATCAGTCGGTACCTTTTATATTTATGATTGGCGGCAGTGAAAAAACAAATTCCAACGAGCAACTCGCAACTACAGAGTTCGCATATTTATGAAAATTGCAGTAATTGTTATGCATGAAATCCTCAGCCTTACTTTAATTCATGCAGCTCTGGACACATTTAAGGTATTGGCATACTTCTATGCACGGGCTTTTGTACGTTAAACCGGCACATTTCGATGCGAAACTTGTTGGTTTTACCAAATAAGTATAATGCCTTTAAAAGATCGTTTGCCAGCAAAATGCCAGTGCATAGGAGTATGCCAATACATTAAATGTGACCAGAGATGCATTAACGTGAGCCTAAGGATTTCATGCATAAATATTAAGAATGGACTATACATTATTTACTATCCATTTTCGTTTTTTTTTTTTTTTTTTTTTTTTTTTCTCTAAGTAATATCTATGGAAGTCTTGAACAAAAAGTAAATGAAAGAAACTTATTGATTTAGACATTTAATAAATTCTTTAACAATTTGTCTTTATTTTACAGTAATTTTCTTTAATCTTCATTCTTTATGAAACAATGAATCTCAATGTATAATTTTGTACTAAAAATAATGTCTAAAATATTATTGTACGTGGGGACAACCATAAATAGATAATAGTGGAATAAACAAACGTACACATTATGGCTATCTACTTGTCGTAGATTTTCTTATAGTTTCATGGTTTTTTCGGATTTTTTTGTTGCTCAGGTTTAGCCTCCATGGTAGAATATTCATCTGTTCACGTTCCAGTGACGATTCGTGGAATTTGTAAAAGTTTTCCTTGCTACGGTTAAGCATTCTTTACTTTGCTATTGATGTTCATGAAAGTATGAATGTGAAATGAGGCTAATCCTTAGAAAAACAGTCTTTAAACGAGAAACAAACACAGCAGTATTTACGACGGTTCATGAACACTCATATGAATATTGACTTTGTACGTTTGAATGGCTAGATGACACAGGAAGTAGTGCTTGTTATGAAAAAATGTGCTATTTCCCCATTTCAGACCATTCCCTAGTGTAGCTTTTTTTTGTTTAACACTCGTGTACGAGAAGACACACGAATATGGATACAACTCAGCAAAGAATATTATACTCAAGATGACACGTGGTCTGAAATGGGAAAATATTACGCCTATCCTGAAGAGGCCTTGCTGGTAAGCAAGTCACGTCAACATATCGTCATGTCGTCCAAAATGAGTTGTAACCGGTATATCTCCTGTATTACACTTAATTTTCTTTTTTCTTTTTTGACTTCGCATCATTAATTAGAATTGTCCTCCGGCTGAACTACTGGGCTACCATTATTGGTAAACCCAGGCTGGGGATCCATCTGCAGTCAAATGTATACATTTACATTACTTGTGTTATTTGTGTAGTTATATAGTGTTAACTATTGAAGAGGCTTAAACCACGAATGTGTGGGTTGAGAGAGGAAAGGAGGGATGGATAGATACGAGACGGGGATAGATGGACTGAGGGTTGATTGAGGAGGCGAGGAATTGAAGGGATGCATGGATGGTGAAAGGGAGGAAGGGGTGGATAATAAATGGATGCATGTATATGAATAGTTGGATACCGGTAATGAAGGAGGGGTTAAGGATGGGTTTGATGGATCATGGAAGGGGAAGGATAGATGGATTAATGGAATGATGGAGGGAGGGAGGGATGACTGTATGGATGGATGGTGGGTGCATTGATGGAAGGAGGGATGGAATAGAAGGAAGGGCAGTATAACGAAAAACGTTCAACTTGCCTCATCATGTTCCTCCGGTTGCTTCTTTCTTACTCCCATTTGGATGTCAATATTTGGGAATGGCTGGGGGAAAAGGAAGAAAGAAGACATACGTCAACACTCAAAATAACAAATAAAAAGTACATTGACATTCTTTAGTCAGTTGATTTCACCGACAACAGTAATGCATTAATTGCAACAGGAGATAAATTCATCAAGAGTTAGATGATCATTTAATATCATTTCGAAAACTAGAGTACAAACACTAAAAGTGTGCAACATAAATACCACTAAATACTGGTAAATTATGCTAATTCCATTGTTTTCTATTGTTTAATTAACACTATTTAGTAGTTGCACACTTTTAGTGTTTGTACTCTAGCTTGTTTACACTATGAAAACTATTATTTTTAAATCGGTAAGATATAAGCTTTTTTATTGCACGTAAAACTTTTAACTTTTAAACTGGATTTTTACCTGAATTGTTATTCCGTACAAAATGAAATTATAAAATATAATAGCTATGAACAATATACGGGCTAAAAAATATTAGTCTGAGACTAGAGTTTAAACAAAAATTCGCGATGTCATTTGCATATATATAGTTCTCGACAAATAGAACACTTTTCGAGTTATTATTTTTGCTCTAAATAGTTTATTTTCACTACGAACGGCTCAAAAACTATGTATTGGTTTTCTAGAGTCTATAAATTGAAAATATTTTTTCTCTCCGACAGAAATAGAGCTCAAAATTCCAAAGTTAAGGTGATGTCTTTCAGCCCATTACCTAATGAAGCTGAAGAATGAAGACTTAACTATGATTAGAAAACCAAGCAGCAAACATTCATTGCTTCAACCCAGACGTGAAAAAATGTATACTAATATTATTACATCGAATTTTAAAAAAGATAATTAAGAAAGCTAGAAACATAGCTGGACTTTATCACGAGAATTGTTCGCAAGGTGCAAGTCCTTCGCTACACCTATTGCGTTTTTATGCAACACTAGATCAACCACGAGAAACCCTAATATTTCAATCTTTATAGTTACATAATAAATATAATTATGACAACGTATGTTCAAATTAGGAAAACCTTAAATAGTATTAGAAGTTTAAAGTCTTAAGGGATAAGTTAAGAAAGATGAATGATCTGCCATTTTGGAACACGCTTCGTGTGTCAAAAAGTTCGGCAAAATATTTCAATTTCACTAAAACATTCTCATTTTTTTTTATTCAAAACACTGGCTATTTCCAAAACTAGTTTTTTTCGAAACACGAGAGGAAGTTTAGAAGAAGAAATCTACTCTTCAAATACTAAGTTTCCCTAAAGACTGTGTTCGTAGCCGAAACATGTGCTCGGAAAATACCTAACAGAAGCACGCGGTCAGCCACGGAAAGGTTACGATATTTTGCATCAAACTAGCTATATTTTTCTCTGATATAGGTAGAGATAGTAGATAGTGTAAGAATATTACAGATAATATGACTTTTATGATATTAAGTAAAAACTGCATTCGAGGAAGGAATCAGGAAGTGTGAGGCTTGCTATGAAAAAATATGGTTTGTATTTTGAAACTATACCTGTTCAAATCTTTCATTTTCATTTCTGCCGTTGCTAGATTGCTGTAGATAAAAACATGATAAGTGAATAAAGAACCTGCAATCTGGCAATAAAGCTAGAACAACTGCATGCCAATCAAGACAATGAGGGAGCCAAGTTTCCAAGCTCAATGTGTTAAATAACGTGTTAAATATATGTGTTAAATTAATGCTTTAACCCCGATTTTCTTAACACGAATTGGCTCTCATAAAATAGAATTTGGGTCTTTCTTTACCATTCTGTGCGATTAAACTGTTTGGTAACTCTAACAGGAATGTTAACTGATGTCCTCCGTATTCTTAAGAGCGAGTAGCTCAAAATGGCGTATTTGGCGTCAAAGTCTACGCATGCAAGCTTACGCATGCGCATTCATATTCAAATTATCTCCAGTAAATAACTGTAAAATAATTTGTTTTTCTTCTTCTTCTGTTTGGGTTATTGTCGTTGTTTTTGTTGTATTTAAAGCGTGCTTTATATTTAATGTTCCAAGGGAGAGCATGAATTTTATGACTTACAGAGGTAAGCACAGGAAGGAAAAAGGAAACCAATGAATAACCTATGGCATCAGTAAACCATTAACATATTAAAAATTAAATCAATATTCTTTGCACACCACATTAAGAAAAGAGGTGTTGCTTGCTTTTGATATGAGGAAATTTCGAATTTAGGCAAAATATATTTCTATGGACATGACGTTCCGTGTAAAGGCAATGTCCAAGCAATTTCACTGGACGAGCCACCATCTCAGACGCTGTTTTGCTTTAAATAATATCACCAATCTCCGACCTTTTCACAATCATTCGAAAACTACTCTAATTGATAGAATTATCATTCAAAATTCTTCGATCGGTAGAGTGATTTGTCATGCAAAGTTTGTGTATTGGTGCATTGTTCTTTGAAGCCATGCTCTTCCCTCGAACAGATCTGGGGCTTTTGTTCAGACCATTAAAAAAATACTAATTATTTTTTTGCTTTTGGGAATAGTTTTCTCCTGTCATGATTTGTAGGAGAAAATCTTTGCAAAAATAACAAAAAAAGATTTGTCCATTCTCTCGCTCTAAGCTGTCATGACGAAAGTGAAAGTTAGTAATTTTAGATTTCCAATGTTTACAAGATTGTCTTTCAAGCGAGGGATTTTGTTCAAGAATGCTCTGTCTAAAGTCAATTCGTTAACTAAATTCTTCAATAACGAGTTTCTTAACACGAACTGGCTTGTGAAACATAAAAATTGGATCTTTCTTTATCATTTTTGTTCGCCTGTTAATTCTCTACGTTTTGCTCAAGACTCGAACAAAGATAAGCTTGTTGTTCAGCAAAATCAAAATGGCGGTTGGCGATACTCCTTACCGAGTGATGAATTTGAGCTTATTAACAAACAAGTTTGCATTTTCGTTTTTCTTTTACTGTTGGATATGAGGTTTTAGTTGCAAATACATGTTTGATAGTTAATATTAAAAATGTCATGTATAGATGTAGTATGTGCAAAGCGGCTAGCGAGTTCATGAAGGAAACAGGCCTGAATCCCAGCAACATGAGGCCGGGCCGGATGGTCATTAAACTGCGAACGAAAAACCCCTTAATTTCAACTTTCTTCAAAGAACGCTGCAGCAGAGTTTTCCCTTGCTTTTTATATAGCAAGAATTTTGAATGTCCTGTAGAAAAATGGTGTTCAGCATGTGAAGATGTCTGGGCATCTTCACACGGCATTAGACGCGATCTCCGTGTGTTTTTTTTATTCAAAAGATATCGTCCAGCTCGTGCCATGTACTGTCGTTTGAATACGAAACCTACTCTAATTGATCACAAAATTATTAGCTACTGCACTCCCACCTTTAATCTTTATTAGTGATTTCTCAGGCAATTATCCATTATAGGAGACTAAAACCCCATTCACACCAACTAACCTTGGTATTTATCAATATATTTATCGCATTCCCTTCGTCATTTGGCTGCCATCTTTGTACTGGGTGGTTAAAACTACATCCCCAAAGTAGTTTAGCTAAAGAAGGTTTGAAAGTTCTTAAGGTATGCGTACAGACTGATGGAAGGACACTAGTTCAACTAAACAACCTCTAAACATGTTTACAGTGAGAACACTCGAACCGTGAATCGATTGGAAATATGATTTATTTTGAACAGTGTGATTATTTGAGTTCACTGCTTCATTTTCAGAAGGTTTGAAGCAGTATAAAGTGTTCATGCTTCGAGTGCCCTCACTGTAAAGGTTCGGTATGAATGAGGTATAACTCTGTGGACTCAAGTCTTAAGCATACTCCAAGTTTTTTATGTAAACAACAAAAACCCGAACACTAATAACATCAATATATATTTTTTGGCTTATATCATGGAAGTAATGTTATATTTAGATTAGAGAAGCCAAAAAAATTTGAAGAAAATGCAAAGAAAAGTTTATATCCTTTTTAGGCTGTTACAGCGAAAGTGAAAGTTGGTAATGCCATGTTCCTAAGTTGTGCAGTGATGAAAACCCAAACATGCAATAGAGATTAAGAGTAGCTTCTTATTATAGAAGAAAAAGAAGAGAGTCAGGAAAGAGAGTAATTGGTTTGAACCCAGTAGTAGTAGTTGAATGAGTAATGTGATTTTTTTGATATTTTTAGATTAGGGAAGCCAAAAAGTTGTCTTTCATTCACCACTGTACTCTGAAGATGACTTCCGCTCAGATACGTTGTCAAAACGTCAGTCTCCACCAACAACAGCTAGTCTTTCTCAAGACTACACTCACCCGGACGATCACATTACTCACTCAACCAGAGTCAGGAAAGTTAACTGACGAGACACAGGACAAATAAATGTACTAAAATGTGATTGTAACTCCAGAAGATGGACAACAACCTTAGTACTAAAAGTCCACGTGTTAGTAATGTACACTATATCGTACATCTGACGTTAGTAAACAACTAAATTTGGTCTCGTGGACGTTGATATTAAGCGTTTACAACTACGGAATTAACTTTATTGTATATGATACCATATAATTAAACTATGGAACACGGATGAATTAGGTACCACAACTATCGTTTTACTTTTGAAAGAAAAACGTATAGTATTAGATGAACTTATTGGAGTAAGCATGGGTGGCGTAGCGCCTCTCATGTCACTAATGCGAACCAGATTTGAGTTCCACCAAAATAAACTTCTAAATTCTCATTCGATCTAGAAGGGCCTAGATGAAAATTTCTCTGTGTAGCACTGTTATAAATGTAATGTAATTTATCTTTATTGTGCAGTACTGCTATAGAATATAGATATATTTTTAATAAAGAAACTGGCTAAGGATTTTGCACTAATGAACTTTAGTACGTTTTCATGCGTTGATCGTTTACTCACTCATGGCCAACATTTTGTGCTATTTAAACAACACTGCGTAGACATAAGCATAGACATAAGCATAATAATTGTTATCACACACGGTTCATCACACATCGAATTGTTCGACATAAGCATAAGAATAAGCATAAGCATGAGAAAATGGAAATGTTTCCATTTTCATATTCTTATGTTAATGTCGAAAAATTCAAGTGTGAACCGGCAACATTACAATTCTTATGCTTATGTCTACGCTTATGCTTATGTTATGTCAAGTGACAACCAGCCAACCAGTTATAGTTTAGAACTTAGTTTCAGCATGCCGAGATTCGGGGGGAATCTACCAACCCATATACCAATATTGTATTCCTATGGATGTCTTTGAAATATTTCAAGATGGTCTTGGAGAGTATTTCGAGAAACTTATTGCCCAATAGTACTAAATTCAATTAGTTTAGTACACAATTCATTCATACAGTGCAGTTTTATATGTTAAATGTGTCACAATATGAGGCAAAAAAATACACCACTCCTGCACTTTTGAATAACCCCTTTTTTATCATAAAAGTAATGAAACCGTAATTTTTGAATTGTACATTTTTAAATTGTAACGTCTTTGGTATAAATAAACTACTGTATTAATTTTTGATCTTGGCAGATTTTCTGGTTGCATTAGTTTAGTCATACTACAGAAAATACGTATATTATACATGAATTACACTCCAATGACTTTTATTAATGGATCAGTGAACGTGTTGGAAAACCAAACCATTATACTTCAGACGGTTGTAAAGACCTTTCCTGAATTCGAAAACTAGGATACATGGTGTTCTAGCTCCGGTACAAACATATTTCTTTCGCCATGCCTTATATGGGGTTGTTTGTACCGAAGCTAGACCACACACCTTAATTTTGAGGACAAACCAAAAGAAATTTAATCTCCAGAGAATTGGAACCTGTTGTTTGTCCTCCAAATTAAGCTGCATTCAGTCGTTCTGCAGAGGGGTCTATACATGGATCTCACTTCACTAACTTTTATTAATGGCCCAGTGAGCGGTGTTGAAAAATCAAAATTTTATACTGCAAGTTATCATTGAAGTTCAGACAGCCATGGAAATCATATTATGACAAATAAATCATTAGTAGTTATAAATTTGTTATTAATTGTATCTGTAAGTATATCCGTTTGTTGTTTGACGTGCGTGACGCGTGACACAGCCCAATTGCTGTTCAGACAAATAACTACTGATTTCGACTTCAAAAACAATAGGAGAAAGGGAAGGGGGACTGGGGAGGAGGAAACACAAAGGAGCGCCTGCTATGTCGTCAGACCCCACATTCCTCGTATTTCACATTTCCCCCCTCCCCCAAAGCGCCGCTACACATGCTATCGCTTTCAAGGGTACATACCCTTGAAACTCAACTCAGTTTTAATCACCGGACGCTCTAAAGGTCACAAACAACTTTCCATATGTCGTGTGGCTGCTGCTTGCATTATGCAGTAATTATAGATACTGCAGTAATTATATTTTGGTCTAATTGTGCTTTTATACATATCTACGTACACGGAAAAAAAACTCCTAATCTGATTGGATTAAGCTAACCTTTCGCAATTATGTAATTGTTAATTGATTGCAAATAACTTCTAATAAAACAAAACAAAATCCCTCAAACTTTACTATAGCCATCAAATTAGATTTAAAATACCTCGATTTTCATAACGTATGGTATTATCAAAAAAAAAAAAAATATATATATATAACTTATAGCAACTAATATAGAGCTTCTGGCAAAAAGGTGAGCACTGCGGGATGCTGAACTGTTGTAAAATTGTATTAGCTGTATAATAAGTCTAAAAGTTTAGCAGTTATTATAAACTAGATGGCTATATATTTAAATAACTTTTTGATCATCGTTTCCCAAAAGACAGCGAATTCGAGACTCTGTTGAAGACAGTTGGAACACGGATCATTGCAGACCTTCCTTATAATTATCAATTACAAATGACTTAGCGCTAAACTTCTCAATATGATGGCCAATATTTACATTTCAGTCTTGTTGCATGACTGAGCTTCATGCATCAGACTCTATCTGCCATACATGATACTTTTGTGTCTGCCATATACATGAGTAAATATATAGTATTATATATAGTATATATAGTATATTATAGTAAAGTAAAGTAAACTGAAGACATGAAAGGATATGCTTATGTCGACATTTTATAAAAAGAATTATTACCAATGAAAATTATTGCTTAATTATAAGTAATTAACAAACCGGCTGTCTTAAATAAAAATCATAATTTCATTGTGCTTGTCTTACAAATGAGATTCAAAATTGCGTAATTTCTGCTCATTATTGATTCTTCAAAAGTTAGCCGGATACAACGGCACGCTGATAAAGTACTATTAAAAGTTCACTACTTCTAAAACTTTTATGAATCATGGTTTGTATTATTGTATTACATAGCTTTGTTCTTACCTTTCATTAAAATCCCAGAACTTTTTGGAAGCGGTCTCTACGTGAATTCAGGGTTTTTACTTAAGCTTGTTCCAAGATAACTGAAGTATGACTATTATTTCTATGAAGCATTTGGTTTTCCTTATTGCTTATCCAAGAAAACCCCCTATAGAGGTCAGACACGTCATTGGCTGGAAAGATCAACTTGTTTCTGCACATCTTAGTCTTGTGTATGCACATTAAGATAATACGTCACTTCAAGTAGATAAAAAAATGTTGAAACGTTTCTTTACATGAATTGCAAATCATAAAAACACTTTATTTCTGATTCTTTCTATATTTCTATGTTTTCCAGTCCTTTTTATTCATCATTTACGATATATAGATACGATTAACTTGTAGACGTGTTTGGGCATGTAAGCTTTAGCGAGTCACGCGTAGAGAAAATCTATTTTGGGCAGTGACCTTACTGTATGACCATGGTATATGTTTGTGCGTGTTTAAGCCAGCCAGACTGAGTAGTAACTTTCGATTTGCTTCAGGAGAATTGTTTATTTTATATCGAAGAAAATGTTGTAAGATTCCTATCAATACCTAAAATAGACTAAAATATAATTCCAAACTCCTAAGAATTGGAACCCATTGTTTTGCCCTCCAAATTGAGCTGCTTTTGACGTACTGCAAGGGATATATTCCTTTGGAGGACAAAACAATAGAATGAAAAATATTAGTCTTTGTGGAACAGTATTAAAGAAATTATGATACTTATTCGTTCGTCTCACGATATTGAGGGTTCTTTGTAGAAGACCACTACCAATCACTCTCATGATCAATCGTGAGACAATCGCATAGGTATTATTTCTTTAATACAAAACAATTAATTGGTTTTCAATTATCAGGAGATAGAACGAAACTTTTTTGTCCTCCAAATAGGTTACATTCACATATTTTAAAACATCAGCTTATCCTAGGGATTTTATTTTTATGCCAAATATATTGTATCAAACTATCCAAAAAATCTACATGTAGTTTTGGAATTTTTACATTCTCCCCTGCCGTTTATTTTCTAAACTAGTGTCCAAAACAGCCTAAATTCAAGTATTTCATTTATCAGAAAAACGTTAACACATATTTACTGGAAAACATTAAAATCGTATCAATAAAGCAGTTGAAATCTTCTGATTTAAAGTTGTTCGTTCCTTAGCAACTACGTGATTAATCTGCATTACAATGTCAAAAACATCCTTGGGTCTATCGTGAATAAAAGCTACTGCGCTTCATTGACGTCCCGTCCAAGGGGTCTATAGGTTTAGCAAATATATAAATTGTACTCGTATCATCCAAGGACAACACAAACGGCTCTATTTTGGCACCTTATTTACCGGAGAGGTGACTCTTTGCAGAGATTTTGCGGCATTGAACGATTCACATTTCACGTATATGCAAGTCTAAAGAAGACGACAAGCTTGTTGGCAGCAAAACTAACCTAAATCGTCCTATGTCATTTATTATTATTTTTAAACTATTATTAATTATTTATTGATTTATTGTCGACCTTTTTTAATTAAAATATACATTAATATGTTGTATTTTTTATTTCCTTTTTAAAATTTTTATTCTTTTATTAAAACAGTGTTTTTGATTAATCAGTGTAATCAAGTTTACCCAACAAACGCTAAACCCTCCGGCCATTTTCGAGGGCATTTTGATCGTGTTGTTGTGAAGAAATGGATGTTTATACGTATACGTAAGTAGAGGCTAATCTTTACTCGAGATCCTTACATAATTGTTATTCTTTCAGTGTTGTTTCTTTTAAATCAATGTTCAATTTATTGGCTGAATTTCTTATGATATTTCAGTTTTCAAATAAAATGTATGTCCTGTTGTTCAGTTGCCATGGCAACACTATATGACTTCCACTTTGTTTGTTCGTCTACCTATGGTAATATCAAAGGACTTTCCTCAGCCAAGATACACAATGGTATTTGTTGAATTAAAAAACAACAACATCTACTCATATTATCATTCATAGCTGAAAATTATTTCTTGTGTCGAGTTTATCGGTTTATAACCTGTACGGACATATACCGTGGTCATTGTGTAAGGCCACTTCTCTAAATAAATATTCTTTACGCGTGACTAGAGAAAGCATAAAGTTCACATTAAATGCCAAAACATATCCTGCAAGTTATCGTATCCAGTATCTTACCAGTATGATGTATAAAAAGTCTAGAAAATCTATCATTACATAAAAAAAAATCAGAAGACAGTTCATTTATGATTGTTTTTAAAAATATGCATATAAATAAATAGAATAAACAACTTTCAAGTGGTCATAATAAGAACATGTTGTCTTACTCAATGGCATTGAAATTCTTAATGTACTACAACTAAAATATATATTTTTAAATGTGTATAATCATAACAAGATGTGTAGGAACATGTTTGGATCACCTTGAGGAATTAAACAAGTTAAAAAGTTCAGTTAACTTGGAACATGTAAGAGTAAAACTCCTGGATTCCCGTAGGAAATTCCAAAAAAATATAGGATTTAAATGAAAGGTAAGGACAGTTAATACTTAATACTAGTTAATAAGTTAACAGTTATCAAAATATTATTCTGTTTCCTATAGGTTTTCTGTGCCATCTTTACATTATTATATATGTCTTATGTTCGGTATTTAGCGCGAAAAGCCATGATACTTGGAATCACTTGGGATTTACCAAAATTAAATTATAAAAAAAAACAATTGAAATGCTATTCTTTTTTCTTTCACTTTTATTCGCTTATTCCTAGATACCACTGCTTTTCATTTTCCTTTTACCTAAAGGTGACCTTTCTCGTATAAGCTCTTTTGGTTTCTAAAGGCGAACTTGTCATTACGTCTCTCATAAAACTTTTAATAGTTGTTAAACACATCTTTGTTATTCCTCCATTCATCACAAATGTAAAGCGCATTGAGATGTCTGTGAAATAGGGTTTATAAGAACTTCACATTATTATTTATTTTTCATTATTAGTTGTAGGTTTGTAGAGTTTTCGTGCTACAGTGATGCCTCTATAGCTGGATTTCAATCAGCTGATAAAAGTCTTTGAATCTCATTATCTGCTCCAAATGGTGGTCAAACACATGACCACCATGTGCTGTCAGCCAGAAAGAATTCTATTGAAAACTTGTGATTCAGCTAATGAACATTCCGCACGAGACAGGAAATGACGTCAAGTGAAACCCAGCTATTGCCTAAAACTATCATTAAACGTAGAGGGAAAAGGGGTACCAGCATTTTCTTCCTTTACTTACTGGGAAACCAAACCTCGAAAGCGTACACTATAAAATACTGATATATATTAAGGACGTTCGCGGGCAAAAAAGTTTCCCGTGATCTTTTCTCATCGGGCAGAATGTAGCGTCATCATCCGGGACATTACTATTACAGACACGCTAAATAGACAATTTTCGAGATGCGCGAGCGCTTTCAAAAATATCGCAGGCGTAGACATGAAAAAGAGGCATTTTCGGGCAAGATCACGCACGCTATTGGCTCTGCCCAAAAATGCCTCGAGATCATGTACGCGTATCTCGAAAATGGTCTATTCAAACCGTGTAATGAGATGCAAATTAGTTTCTACAAATAACTTTTTTACAAAATAGCCAAGTCTCAACTAATATGATCAACCTTCGCATGGTGAGATAATATCATCATAGAAGTTCCATGAGCAAATTAAGAATGGGGGTCACCGTTCTTGTTTGGGAGTCAGATGATATCAAAAGGCAGCCTTCATCTTGTCGATAATGGCTTGCGTGCAATACATACACGTCGAGCAGTAAAGTCTTTTTTTTTGTATAAGAACTAAATGGATTGCTAAATATTTTTTGAAACAACCGTCTAATAACCTATAGATAAATATTACGTGTTCATGGCCAGAAATCGGAACCCTCGCGCCCGCCGTAAGTTTTCAGCGGTCAATACCAATTCTCTAAATAAGAAGTTGAACTTCAGGCAATTTTTTTTTTTTTTTTTTTTGGTCTTTTTTTGGTTTTGTTTTGTTTTTTGTTTTGTTTTTCTTTGTTTTTATTTTCAAAATAAACCCGCGAAATCTTTCGCGCCATGAAATTTTCGCTGGCCACAAGACAAACGGGCTCAAAATTTCCAAAAAATTATGGTCTAACAGCGTTTTTCCCCAGTAAATCTATGCGCTGACAGATTCTAAGAGCAGCGGTGTTTTCAAAATCTAAAATTTGCTGTTTACAAGCTTCAATTTGATGTATTACTCGCTAGTTTTCGTTCAATATTATTCAAGCTATTGCCTCGGGAATTTGGAAATATGGAGTCCGTTATTGTGTTTATCCGTTGGAGCAAAAAAGACGATTTTAAATTGAAAAAATGCTACATCTATTTCTTCTTTAACGAGGTAAAACGACTTGGAATTCACATTTAGTCTATTGAAATTCATGACACTCATTACAACTTTTTAATATATACATTTATTGTAAGAGAAAAAATAGTTTACTTTTGGTATCTACACGTAAGTTTCCCCTTTCGCTTTGTAATTTGTAAGTGCCGCGAAAGGCAGAATCAAGGATTAAAATATGCTACATCAAATTTACACTTTGTTTATTGTTTTTGCCATACCATAGTAGCTTATATACTAAGGTTTGACATGTGAACTATAACTTTTTAATTTACTTAATAGTAATTGAGCATTTGACAGGAAATAGTTCGACTCGTATAGTTTTACCATCAATTTTAAGTCCTTGGAGATAACAAGAGGGGGACTGGGTCGAGTAGCATTTTCGCTTGACGGTGGGGATTTCTGGCGATGTTTATTATGATTTTCCTTTTTTTTTCTCTTCATATTTGGAAAACTAACAGCTTAAGTAATTCTTTAAAAAATACTCGTCTTTTTAAGATTTCTTTGATTTTCCCTACCTCTTCTGCAGAAAAACAGGCTGATATTAAACCAATTTACTCGTAGTAGAGAAGTAGGTGTGCTTTCGTCAAATATTCCGCTGTCATAACATTTCTTGATATCTTCGGGTTGAATTCACGAATGGTGTTGAACTTTACACTTGCCTTTTTCTTTAATTCTCTTCAATTTAGCACTCAAAGATATGTTAGCAACTTTGAAAACAGGATCAGTTATAATAGAGAACGTCTTTCCAACTTGTTCTGAAGTTAGGTGGCGGTTGATAGCTGCTCTTATGCAAAGGTGGGCTGAACGGCTGTAGTCTTTGTCTTGGTTTGCTTTAAGTTCTTGGTAGAACTTTTTCAGCCTTTCCGCTATGATTTCTTTTTCTAAGTCTTCCAGAATTTCTTCTTTATATCTCTTATGAAGCCATTCTGCATTGAAAAACAAAATAAAGGTAATATTTTTAAGTTAACGCTTCAAACAAAAAAATTCTCATTCATCAGTTGAAAGCTAGCTATCGACAAAGCTACAAAAAAAATTTTTGTTTTGAATTACAAATGTACAGTTGTATGGTTTTACCTTTGAAAAGGGAAATTCCCCACTTTGTTTGTCGCTTGGTAGCAATTGGAATGGCTCCATCTATAAATCCTTCAATTTCCTTATCGTTTAGCTCTTCGAATCTTTCATTTTCTAAATCCATTTTCTTATAATGCACTCGAAGCGTGCAATAAACTTTATAACATCACGACAAGCGCTTTGTCCTCAAATACATCGATATCACGTGATCGATTTTAGCCAATGAGCTGCTTGAATTTTGTTCAGCGTACGAAGTTTGCATATTATGTTATGTTATGTTATGTTATGTTATGTTATGTTATGTTATGTTATGTTATGTTATGTTATGTTATGTTATGTTATGTTATGTTATGTTATGTTATGTTATGTTATGTTATGTTATGTTATGTTATGTTATGTTATGTTATGTTATGTTATGTTATGTTATGTTATGTTATGTTATGTTATGTTATGTTATGTTATGTTATGTTATGTTATGTTATGTTATGTTATGTTATGTTATGTTATGTTATGTTATGTTATGTTATGTTATGTTATGTTATGTTATGTTATGTTATGTTATGTTATGTTATGTTATGTTATGTTATGTTATGTTATGTTATGTTATGTTATGTTATGTTATGTTATGTTATGTTATGTTATGTTATGTTATGTTATGTTATGTTATGTTATGTTATGTTATGTTATGTTATGTTAACTAAATGATATAGCTAGAAGTTTAGTTTTGCAGTTATTAGTTCATGTTAGTTTTTCTTTAACGTTTTTCTTTGACGTGACAATAATAATTCAATTTTTTTAAGTGAAATTCAAAATCTCGCGTTTTTCTAGAAGGAACAATTGGAGCTAATAATTGAGATGTCTCGAGCGGCCAGAAGGGCTCGTCGCTTGGCGACTCGTTTCTCGTCGGCTTCGTAATTCCCTATAAAAGACAAGCCCCTCTGGAATCCAGGGTAGACATCCACGGTCTTGAATCTCTTCCAGAAACTCTATTTCAGTTTTTAAAATGATATCTTTTTTCCTTCTGATAATACCCCTAACATTACGCAAAATTTAAGTAATAAAGACTTACTATGGTGGCTATTGTAAAAATAGATTTTTTAGAATGAATGTCATCCCTACATCACATTGTTAGGGATTTAGTTTTGTTTTCATAATTTTCATTTTGTTTTTCTTTAACGCAAGAATTTGAAAACAGTTTTTCATTGGTTCATGAATCTCGCTCATTCTTGGAAGCCCAAGCTGGTAAACTAAGATTGGCGCAGTTAATTATGATATTACAAAATGAATTAATAATTTATAAAATTCAAAATCTAGTGTATTTCTAGAAGGAATTGGAGCTATAAGTAATGACTAGCACTATAACAAAGATCTTGGCATATGTTTTCAGAAGCAGCCAACTTTTATGTTGTCGTTTCTCAACGCGCTGAAAAGAAACAAATTCCAGAACGGATTGCCTTAAAAGTAACGTAAGGGGAAAAAATATAATCATTAAGATCAGGGAAGGCAGAAAACAAGCCAGGCTCAGAATCAAAGGTTAGTATAGCAATTTCGGGCGTTTCATCCAATTAACTATTTCATATCGATTGAATAAGTATGTATGTATCTATGCATTAAGAGAAAAGAATTCGATCACTTTGGCAAGACTGAGGGGCATATTTTCGGAGTATTTTGCACACAAGACCAGTACTTTTATCTAACCTTCAAATTTTATAAATAGCCTGAAACAGTATCTGAGCTGATCAAAGTCAAGGCACGGTTAACTTACAGATCAGATTGAAATTTTAGCGAGCTAAGGTTTTGCGGTGGTAGAAAAACCGGGGAACTCGGAGAAAAATCTTTGTATCATGTGGGAGAGAAACCTAACAAACTCTACTCACAGGTGATGCCCTATAATTTATAAAAAAATGTTTTGCTATTGTAGAAATCATGTCAGGAGTACAGCATTCCTATTATCCAAAAAAATACGTCTTGCTTTTATTAGCATTTCGTTTTTTCATTTACACAAAAGCGTCGAGTAGTCATAAGTCCATAAGTCAATTGCTGTCGACAAACTGTTTGATAAATCGCTAAAGATTAAAAGAAGAATTCTGGCTAATAATTTATTGTGAATCGCTGAAGGTTATTATATTTTTCAAATTGTGGAGTTATTTAAGCAATAGAAAACTTTTTCCGTGTTTACATAGCCTGATAGCAACCCGAGGGGGGGAGGGGGGGGGGGGGTTGGGAGAATTCGAGATGGTTATGCAAACCCGAGACGTAGTCGATAAATAGAATAATTATGCAGAAAAACATTAAACTTATTTGAATATGAAACTCCTCATTCTCTCTACGTGCAAACAAACAATCTGGACCAATCACGTCCGTTGATACAAATCATCAATGGCGCCTTTACAATATAGAAAAAGCGACGAAAAAGTTTGACACGAAGAAACAAAAAAAGCTGTTGATTTATTCGATTTTCATAAAGTATAACCGCTACATGAACAAAATAATCAATCAGCAAAGTACTTATGAACTGGATGGTACAGGAAATCGTTTAGAAAAAGGCATTTCGATGAGAAATAGTCCAAATTTGGAAAACGAAAAATTTGTGAGTCGTCTTTGACGATAAAGGAGGCGATAATGTTTAGATCTTTGCTTTTTTTACGGACACACTGAGGACTCTAAGGACACTTAGAAGTGATATGAAGACACAGGTTTGATAAATATTGAACAGAAGACATCCGGCAACCAAGAATTTACTGGAAATTCTCCTTAGCTTTATCCAAGTAAGAGCATTTCTTGATATGTGCTTTCATGTGTTGTTTTTTTGTCTTTGAAAGATTGTTGATAAGTTTTTGATATTTACTGTATACTTTGTGCCACTTTTAAGACTTCAATTTTCGTAATTTAATATTATTTACGTGTGAAGTAAAGTAAAAAGTCATAACTTAAGTCCTATTTTTATTTGCATTCCTGTCTGTAATCCACGCGGATGATGCATAAACTGCAGTCGGAATTATTTTAATAGTATTTGCAAGGATTTTTCTCCATTTTTCATCAATGCTTCAGAGATTTATAACTTTCAATGCATTATTTCATATATTACTTCGGTTTTTTTATTTCAAAGTTAATGTTTAAGAACAAGAAAATAAGGAAAAAACAAACATTTTGACAAATTACCAAACTCATCCAAACCTCTGACGTCACAACCGTGTTTACATATCCTCATGCATACATGGCTATCAGCCAATGAGAGCGTGTGTACTATCCAATTTATATATTATATAATTAAGGAATATAAAACGGCGCGCATGTCTATATACTGTGATATAAACACGCTGGGAGCTGTAGAGCAAGAGAGAAGTCGTAGAGAAACACGAGGCCACAAAATCTATCATGCGTAAATGCACGTGCTAGCTCCCGCACAAGCTTGGCGGCGTTTCCTGACTGGTTGCAGTTCAAGTCTGAATACTGAATAAATTATCAGCTGCTAACGTTGCTAGCGTAGAATATAATGACAAGGGATGAAACTTCAAATGGACCCCTTGAAAAAAAATTGCTTTTAAAAAATCATGAAATGTCTTTTAAGCTGTAAACCTCAAAATTCTGATAGTTTGTCTAACGTTCTGTGTGGACAGAAAAAATCAGCATGGACTTATGTCTTGAAAAAATGGCAACAAATTAAAATCTTGTTTTCGTTCTATCTGCGCCTCCAGTTAGTGGGGACGAAAGTAAAATGGGATCTTATAAATCTGACAGGTAGTCATCGAAATCGATGTTTTTACTTCCGTTCTGCATCTAAAATAACTTTTTTCTGTATCTATAGTAACGATTTTGAAGGAATTTCATTGTCAATACTATCTTCCAAAGCTTTAAACGGAAGACGCTCATTTCCGGTGCTATTGTTCATTTCCGCTTCCGTCCCCCCTTACTCGAGGCGCAGATAGAACGAAAAATTCTTGAAGTTTCATCCCTTGTCATTATATTCTACGCTAGCAACGTTAGCAGCTGATAATTTATTCAGACTTGAACTTCAACCAATCCGGAAACGCCAACGAGTTCGTGCATGCAGGAGCACGAGCTTTTACGCATGATAGATTTTATTTTAAACAATGATACCAATGGCTGTGGGCTCCCTGTGAGGAGGGGCAGCCGAATGTTTCTTTGACTTCTCGAGTGCTCTACAGCTCCCAGAGTGCTTATATCACAGTATATAGACACAAGCTCACTTTTTTTATTGCTTTTATAAAATATTTTGAACTATTTTACGACAATAAGCTGATGAAATTGAAATTCTCCAAACTTAGTATCAAAAACAAGGTTTGTACGCATGACAAAAGTTTCATTGACAGCAACCAAATTCCTTAGTACAGAAATGGAATTTAACGAGGCAAAATCATTGAAAACTCTTTCAAAATCACGGCGAGAAATGTTGTGAAATGTTAATGAAACTACTGTAAAGTCGAAGATGTACTGAAAATGAATTGAAGACGTGTTTTTATAAGATTAAACAGATGAGGTAAGGTTTGAACAGGAAATATTTCAGCTCGTTGTGTACGCTTTGGCTGATGTTCACAAGCTACAAGGACTGTAAGTTTATTTATTTTACAAGAATTTAAAAAGTTTAGAGGAAAAACTGGGAAAAAGCTTTCTTTTCTGAGCTCTCGCTGTCTTTTTCTACTTCATCTACAACAGTAAAGAGTGACATAAGCCACACTTTTCTGATAGTAAGGCCTTGTGAATTGTTTGGAGACGAATTTTTTCAGGTTGGTAAATTCATAGGATTTTTGTGCTTTACATTTTCTTTTCTCAGTCCTTGATGTTCCTGATCGCTGCATTTAACATCTGATTCGATGAACTAAAAGATGGATTTGAATTTATCTGAATACATCTGTTTTACGGGGGATTATTAAGATTTTTCAATGCAGTAGTGAATTTTTAGCAGCAAAGATCGACTCTATTCGTTGCCTTCCTTGTTTTAACTTCGCCGTAAAATATTCTCGGTTTTTTGTCAAGCTCTTCGTCATTCATTAAGTGAAACTCAGTCAGAATACCGTTTTCTTTTCGCTAAGCTGTTTAAAATCACCATAAGTTCTTTTAAAAATAACTTTTTTAAATATATCTTGTTGTTGTTTTTGAAGCTGATGGTGGTTGTTTCGCACGCCAAGTTTTAACTTTTCGCAATGATGACTTTTACGCCAAACGCCGTTTAATATAAATAAAAATCAAGGCTTTCGTGAATAAAACATAGGTTTAACTTTATTATTTTATCATAATAGAACAAATTATTTGCTTTAAAGAATGCACAATGTCAACTTAGCTTGGTATTTAGCTGTGATTGCATTGGATTTCTCCCTCTGATAGCTGAGGAAATCTTACTTTATTTTACAGTTATTTTGCACTGTCACTTATTTTTGGTTTAATGAATTGTTTCCTAGGAAATTAAAGTCTTCGAAAGAAAATTACGGCTCTACTTTAACATTCAAATAATTTTCTTCCGTGATTTTTCGGGGTTTTTTTTTTCCTCAAATGGCTGAGCGTGTCTCTGTCCTTTAATATAAACACGGTAGTCAGCCAATCAGAATGCGCGTAGTATCTCAAATATTTTGTAATTTTTGTACACGTATCCGCCATCTTGAATTTGGCGCTCGAGGACGAAAGAAAAGAGATCATTCTTGTTTGAGCCTTTATCACAACTTAAAGTATAAACTAGCGAAAAAAAATGGTAAAGAAAGTTCAATTTTCATATTTTTCACCAGTCAGTTCATACCAAATGATTTGTTGTTGAAGAAATTAGTGAACATGTTGGTTTTGAAGACGGCCATTGCTCAACAAAACACCTCACTTGATGTACTACTCACACACTATGTACTCATTATTTCTACAGGCTGAAGATTCAACTAGGATCAATACTGAATCTCCTATTCGAAGCGAAAGCGTCCAAGAGGTAAACATTGAAAGTAATACTTGCTACCGTAGCCACCCAACAAACTTTTGTACAAGTACGATAAATCACTTCTTGCAAAGAATTTCCACATGAAAAAGACTGCCTACGAAAGTGTTGAGTGTCAAAAGAGTGTCAAAAGAGCAAAACTGGTATTAGAGATAGAGATTTTTAAGCATTTTCTTCAAGTTCTTGCTCCCAAGTAAGAACAAAGCAAGTTCACATGCAAATTTACAGATTCTCGCTTTCTGATTGGCTAACTTGTAAAAAAACATATTTTCAAAAGAGCCTTTGCAGAGGATGAAAAATGTTGTCATATACAAGAAGTCAAAGCTAAAGATATTTCAGAAATTTTAGTAATAAAAGAGTGTCTCTTCTGTACTAGGGCATCATATAGAAGCCATAATAAAAAAAATTCACGTTTTCCAGTTTGTTCACTGGTGACAAAGGGTCAAATATGGTGGTCGACCATTAGAGCAGTTTACCAAGTTTACGCATTTCTCTAAGACTTTTGACTTCGATTAGTATTCAGGATTATTTTAATTTTAAAACCACCTATTATAATTATAATTATAATCTTACTAAAAGATTGAAACATGAGGATTGTGTGGTTTGTAATAAAATCATTTTTTCTAACCATTTTCCAGATCTTTTTAAAATCAAATGTCACCCAGATAAATGTGTTTATCATAAAAACAGAAACAAACGACCATCTTGCCGCATGATTATAAACTACATACACCTAACTGCAAGAATGTTGTCATATAAAATAGCAAATAGGAATTAATTATTTTTGCAAAACAGACGTAATTATTTCACTGTTTTGAAGGTTTATTCTCATCAATATAGGTGGCTTTGGAATCAAATTAAAGAAAAATATTTTAATCAATTCCTATTCATAATTTGCTATTTTGCTATTTTATGGTCACGGTCGGCCAACACTTCCTAAGCTCGTAACTTTTGCGAGCGCTGTCTCTAATTTAGGAGTAAATAATCTTCAGTGCATTTATTTTCAATGACACTTCCATTTTTAGGATTTTTTAAAGTTTAGTTTTGAAGCTTAGTAACGTTTTACAGTCAGCGAACGTCACGCATGAACACTCACACTCGGAAGATTGCAATCTTGAAATAAACATTCGATTATTCAAACGAATATTCGTAGATTTAATATCATTAATCGAATCTTGAAAGTAATAAATGATTGTTTATTTTATTATTTGATGAATGTAGAAAAGAATTTTAAAAAACGTTTTTACGTTACAGTAAATGAGTTTTTTTACTTTTTTATCTATTGGAAAATTCTCAATTTTTAAAAGCACCATGCCGGACATTCACGCGTGTAGTCGCGACATTTGCCGTGTGAGATGATCACGTAGTCTATCGACTGTCTGCATTCAGTCTACTTCAGCTCCTCGCAATGGCGTCGACTAGTGCAATTTATAAAGTTAAGTTGGAAGACAAATGTATTGGCTTCGTTGAAAGGAAAGTTACTTATCAAAAACAAGTGTTATCTGAAGTAAGAAACGATTTAACGACAGAAGTTGGAGAACTACTTCCAGATAATTTTCGATTTCTAAGATGTGAAATGCCAGTTAGTTCAAAACAAGAACACAGTTAACATCCCTTGATAAATGTGTCGTGGAAGATGGCAAAGATAGTTTTGCATTCTTGATTCAAAAGGTGTCACAGACGGAGGATTCAAAAAGCATCATAAGCCCGAGTATAAGACCAAACTCAGCAAATTCCAATGCCTCAGTAAAAGCTAAACTATCAGGTTCATCGGACAGCACCGAAAAATATGTACAAAAAAATTCATCCAAATATTGCAAAATATTTCTAACTTACAAAAATATTTATTGATCAAAGAAATACATATTAAATTCTTCAATTTGATATTTCAATATTTAATTCTAAGTCTGAATATTTATTTTCAATAATGGAATATTCGAAATGAATATTCAACTTTTATTTGAATAATCAAAGATGCGTGTTCATGCGTGACGTTCGTTGACTGTAAAACTCTTTCAATAAATAGAAGTGGAAAAATCGCAAAATATTGAAGGAAGAATTCAGTGTTTGTTACTTTTATTGTGAACAATTAGAATAGGTTTGGTATTGAAAGGGCACTACAAGGAAAGAGATCCACGAATTTTTTTGAATAAGCATAAGCGGGTGAGGTCACATCTCCTTCTATGAAATTGTTCAGACATGCCCGGTCATGTCAGTACATCGTATTTTAACAGTATTTCAAAATTTTCTCAATATCAGAAAGAAGAAACAGCTCTTATCTTAAATTACTTTGAAAAAAAAAGTTTGAATTAGAAGTTTCCTCTGTTATTTGTTGCTTGTTTTTTGCTGTTTCCTCAGACAAGATCTACTTGTTTGTGGCTGTCTGCTCTGACTTAATCTACTTGTTTGTAGCTGTCTGCTCTTACTGAATCTACTTGTTTGTAGCTGTTTGCTCTTCCTGAATCTACTTGTTTGTAGTTGTCTGCTCTTACTGAATCTACTTGTTTGTAGCTGTTTGCTCTGACTGAATCTACTTGTTTGTAGTTGTCTGCTCTGACTGAATCTACTTGTTTGTAGTTGTCTGCTCTTACTGAATCTACTTGTTTGTAGTTGTCTGCTCTGACTGAATCTACTTGTTTGTAGTTGTCTGCTCTTACTGAATCTACTTGTTTGTAGTTGTCTGCTCTGACTGAATCTACTTGTTTGTTGCTGTCTGCTCTGACTTAATCTACTTGTTTGTAGTTGTTTGCTCTGACTGAATCTACTTGTTTGTAGTTGTCTGCTCTGACTGAATCTACTTGTTTGTTGCTGTCTGCTCTGACTTAATCTACTTGTTTGTAGTTGTTTGCTCTGACTGAATCTACTTGTTTGTAGTTGTCTGCTCTGACTGAATCTACTTGTTTGTTGCTGTCTGCTCTGACTTAATCTACTTGTTTGTTGTTGTTTGCTCTGACTGAATCTACTTGTTTGTTGTTGTTTGCTCTGACTGAATCTACTTGTTTGTAGTTGTCTGCTCTTACTGAATCTACTTGTTTGTAGTTGTTTGCTCTTACTGAATCTACTTGTTTGTAGTTGTTTGCTCTGACTGAATCTACTTGTTTGTAGTTGTCTGCTCTTACTGAATCTACTTGTTTGTAGTTGTTTGCTCTTACTGAATCTACTTGTTTGTAGTTGTCTGCTCTTACTGAATCTACTTGTTTGTAGTTGTCTGCTCTTACTGAATCTACTTGTTTGTAGTTGTCTGCTCTGACTGAATCTACTTGTTTGTAGTTGTCTGCTCTTACTGAATCTACTTGTTTGTAGTTGTCTGCTCTGACTGAATCTACTTGTTTGTTGCTGTCTGCTCTGACTTAATCTACTTGTTTGTAGTTGTTTGCTCTGACTGAATCTACTTGTTTGTAGTTGTCTGCTCTGACTGAATCTACTTGTTTGTTGCTGTCTGCTCTGACTTAATCTACTTGTTTGTAGTTGTTTGCTCTGACTGAATCTACTTGTTTGTAGTTGTCTGCTCTGACTGAATCTACTTGTTTGTTGCTGTCTGCTCTGACTTAATCTACTTGTTTGTTGTTGTTTGCTCTGACTGAATCTACTTGTTTGTTGTTGTTTGCTCTGACTGAATCTACTTGTTTGTAGTTGTCTGCTCTTACTGAATCTACTTGTTTGTAGTTGTTTGCTCTTACTGAATCTACTTGTTTGTAGCTGTTTGCTCTGACTGAATCTACTTGTTTGTAGCTGTCTGCTCTGACTGAATCTACTTGTTTATAGCTGTTTGCTCTGACTGAATCTACTTGTTTGTAGTTGTCTGCTCTTACTGAATCTACTTGTTTGTAGTTGTTTGCTCTTACTGAATCTACTTGTTTGTAGTTGTCTGCTCTGACTGAATCTACTTGTTTGTAGCTGTCTGCTCTTACTGAATCTACTTGTTTGTAGCTGTTTGCTCTTACTGAATCTACTTGTTTGTAGTTGTCTGCTCTTACTGAATCTACTTGTTTGTAGCTGTTTGCTCTGACTGAATCTACTTGTTTGTAGTTGTCTGCTCTTACTGAATCTACTTGTTTGTAGTTGTCTGCTCTTACTGAATCTACTTGTTTGTAGTTGTCTGCTCTGACTGAATCTACTTGTTTGTTGCTGTCTGCTCTGACTTAATCTACTTGTTTGTAGTTGTTTGCTCTGACTGAATCTACTTGTTTGTAGTTGTCTGCTCTGACTGAATCTACTTGTTTGTTGCTGTCTGCTCTGACTTAATCTACTTGTTTGTTGTTGTTTGCTCTGACTGAATCTACTTGTTTGTAGTTGTCTGCTCTGACTGAATCTACTTGTTTGTTGTTGTTTGCTCTGACTGAATCTACTTGTTTGTTGTTGTTTGCTCTTACTGAATCTACTTGTTTGTTGTTGTTTGCTCTGACTGAATCTACTTGTTTGTAGTTGTTTGCTCTGACTTAATCTACTTGTTTGTAGCTGTCTGCTCTTACTGAATCTACTTGTTTGTAGTTGTCTGCTCTTACTGAATCTACTTGTTTGTAGTTGTTTGCTCTTACTGAATCTACTTGTTTGTAGTTGTTTGCTCTGACTGAATCTACTTGTTTGTAGTTGTCTGCTCTTACTGAATCTACTTGTTTGTAGTTGTTTGCTCTTACTGAATCTACTTGTTTGTAGTTGTTTGCTCTTACTGAATCTACTTGTTTGTTGTTGTTTGCTCTTACTGAATCTACTTGTTTGTAGCTGTTTGCTCTGACTGAATCTACTTGTTTGTAGTTGTCTGCTCTTACTGAATCTACTTGTTTGTAGTTGTTTGCTCTTACTGAATCTACTTGTTTGTAGCTGTTTGCTCTGACTGAATCTACTTGTTTGTAGCTGTCTGCTCTTACTGAATCTACTTGTTTATAGCTGTTTGCTCTTACTGAATCTACTTGTTTGTAGTTGTCTGCTCTTACTGAATCTACTTGTTTGTAGCTGTTTGCTCTGACTGAATCTACTTGTTTGTAGTTGTCTGCTCTTACTGAATCTACTTGTTTGTAGTTGTCTGCTCTTACTGAATCTACTTGTTTGTAGTTGTCTGCTCTGACTGAATCTACTTGTTTGTTGCTGTCAGACACTCGAACGCTTTGAAGCAAAATTATTTTTAAAGATACTGTCAATCACATTAATACCAAGTTATTTTTAATCTTTATTTTTTTTCCAAAAAGAATCCAACGTTGTTTTTTTTCTTTCAACTACTTTTCCGGTTTTTTTCCTAAACCGTTTTTTTTTTCACTGTACAAAATAACCTCGAATACAAATGTTGCAGGATATTTTTACTCACTCCAGGCTTTGCAAACCTCAATAATAAAATTTAAATCATTCTTCACTTGTGTGTATTTTATTAATAGAAATACACCTAATTTCAAGAACGTTGTAATATAGAAATAGAAAATAAAAAATGAAAAATAGGAATTAATTATTATTAAGCAAAACAGGCGTAATTATTTAACCGTTTTGAAGGTATACATTTCTTAGATTACCTTGTTGGTATAAACTAAAACAGATTTATCAATATATGGGGCTTTAGAATCCAAATTATCAAAATAATACTTCTAATTACTTCCTATAGGTTATTTTGTTATTATTTATTTTTGTGTAACAACGTCCTTGCAATTCGGTTAACAAATTTTCTTAACTTCTCGTGTAACTTATGCAATTCAGTTAATATTTTGCTGGATATCACCTCTTTGTTATCTCAAGTCAAAAATTAAAGTTTAAGTTGTACCAGTGAAGTCTACTCTAATGTGAATTTTTATTTACTATTTTGGATGTATGAACAGTAATGGGGGTGAGGGTATACCTGTTTATTACTATAATTTTAAGTGTTGATGTATGTTCATTTTTTCCCTCTTTTTTTTCTCTAGGGAAACTTGGATGTCCATGCGAGAAATATACAGAAAGTTCCGACTGAACATAATGACGAAGTAAGGTTACGTTAGCACTTCATCCCTTAGCCCTAACAACACCTCCTTCCTTCCACCCTCTTTCCCTCCTTCACTTATTTTCTCTATCCATCTTTAAAACCTTTCTGCTCTCTCTCCCTCCCTACCTACCTATCTCCCTCCATCCATTTGTCGATATTTAGATCCAACCATCCAGTTATCGATATATAGACCCAACCAACCAGCCATCTCTCCCTGGCTATCTTTTCCCCTCCCTCCCCCCCCCCCCCCTCTCTCTCTCTCTCTGCACATATTCCAACCTTGCCACTTTACCACCTTCAGTGCACACATCCAACCCTCCACACCTCCACCCATCTATCCTTTCATTGATCCATTCACCTTTCCCTCCCTCCCTCCCTTTAACCATTCCTGTTTTATAACTCTCCTGTAGTTAACACTATATAATGATCCAAAAAATGTAATAATGTAAATATTTACATTCGACAGCAGACGGATCCTCAGCCAGATCCCCTACCTGGATTTACCAGTAGCGGTCATCGCATATTTCAACCCCAAGACGCACAACAATGATGACCAAGCCAATGGCAGACTTAGTTATGATAGTTTAGCAAAGGCACGATGCAAAGGCACGGCAACTTTTCAAGATAGCGCAGGGAACTGTAAAGTAAACTATTAGATAATGTACCATATAAATGCACAAAGACTTTGGAATTCTAAGCCTTCCCGGAACCACATGAATATTCTAAGCAAAGTCGAGACTCGCCCTCAGCAACTAAGCCACACACAAGAAAGAAACAACCATTATACATATAATGGCATTTTTATGCAGCGCCGGGTACTTATTAGTGTATTTGTACTTTGTACTTAATTGAACTTGTTATTCAGCAGGGGAGTAATGGTATTTGCTTAATCCTTTATCTGGTACGAAGTCACATTTATCCAATTAATCTTCATCCGTGTCACGCGGCTTAGCCGGAATATTAAAAGCACTTTCTCAGCGTTCACATCCACATTCTAGAATTCGTCGTTGGAAACTAACTAGCTTTGCTATTATCTTTGTCTACAAATTTTTTCATGACTGACCTTGATGAGACAATAAACCCCATATTTAAATCAAAAAAGGAGAGTTTATATTTTTTTAATCACTCGTAAGACAAAAATATAATGTTTGATTTTTAAAACCTTTAACCATTAATATCTATGATATATGAATTACATGTTTATTAACATCAGTGGTTTTTGATGCGCATACTCGAACATTTATCTGTAGGTAACAACGACTCGTGTACACTGCGCATGCTCATAGCGCAAACGGTATGCAGTTATTTCAAATGGGTATCCAATCATAATGCAATCTAATCATTTGGGATACTTTTGATAATTTTTCTATTTAATTGAGGAGTTAAATCTTATCAAATGATCGTTTCCGGGTATCCCATTGATTCAATTTCATTGTACCCTGAAACAACTTCGAGGCTGACCTAAATCTGGCATGGCTGACTCAATGATCAAACCCAGAAGCAACCTCTGGGCTGATCTAAGTCAGGGCATGGCTAAATCACAGATCAAACCCTGGAACAACCTCTGAGCTGATCTAAGTCAGGGCATGGCTAACCCACAGATAGAACCCTGGAATAACCTCTTGGGTGATCTAAATCAGGGCATGGCTAACCCACAGATAGAACCCTGGAACAACCTCTTGGGTGATCGAAGTCAGGGTATGGCTAACCCAAAGACGGAATTAAAATTCAACTCGTTAGAATGTAGGGAGTGAGGAACCGTAGAGCCTGTAGGAACACCCATGAATCAAGGCAGAGACCAAACAAACTTTACTCACGTGTGAGGCTAAGTCCAGGGCTGAATCAAACCCGAAACCCCATAGGTGAGAGGCAAGTGTACCATCCTTGACACGTCAATTTGGTACGCAGTGATACTACTCGCGTTTAGCTACAAACAAAGGTTCGAGCAGGAAGAAGAGTAAACAGAAACTATATGCCGCGGCTGGCGCATTATGTATATTACTAGAATTATTTACATTTTTACCGCTAAATACGTACAGCCCTGCTGCATGTTTCTTTGTACAAAGTTCGAAGCTGGTCGCCAAGGAGACAACCTTTCGATAGCAAGGGTATCCAGTTATACAATTTATAAAATAATATTGGTCCCTAAACAGTTTGCCGTCGAAAAATCTAGATTGTGTGAATGAGATAACTTTTTTTACTGGCTGCGAAATGTTCAAAACAGTTGATCGCTAAGCGACTATCTTTGCTATAGGTTTCCACTGGATAAACGTGGATATGACGCACCTTCTACTTCTATTGGCCTAGGTAGTATTTTGGATTCCTTTGCCAGGAAATTAAAACCTTATATATATTTTTTCTATATTTGTTTATAAAAAGAAGGTTATGAAATGTATATGTGATCGTACCATACTGAATGGACTCAGAAAAAATTCTGAGCCCCAGATGGGAATCGAACTCACGACCCTCCGTATGCTAGTCGGACGCTCTACCACTGGGCTCTAATTGCGAGTAGGTTGTCAATGAGGACTCCATCTGGTGCTCAGAATTTTTTCTGAGTCCATTCAGTATGGTACGATCACATATACATTTCATAATCCATCACCATACGCAAACCAACATTATCACACAAAAAGAAGGTTGCAAAGATGATTTGTCCTAATGCATCCCATCATTTATGGTTCCGACTCCCCTTAGTTGTCCCACTAGCTCAACAAATTAGCTAGAAAATTGATTATGAATTTGTAGTACTCTTAAAAACATACACTGTGTAGCTGTTTGTTGGTCAAGATTATATTTCCACCGGTAAAACTGCTGCAACGATGGTGCAGAGGTTTGCTATTGTGGGTGTCGGAACCATGAAAAATCTTACGTCATGAATTAGACCATTCTACAAAACTCACTCGCCTCCTCAAATTATGCTCCAATATCCTTGTCTAACTTGCCTTACACATACTGCCGTGTTTGTAGCTCAATCTTTATAGGGCTTTTAGTTGTGACGTCAATTCTATGGAAAAGGGCTTTCGGGTCCAAAACGAAAAGTTTTTTCTTACTTTTTCTTCATGACAGGATTTGTTGTCCAAAGTTCTAATGGTTCCAGCTGGGGGTTAAGGCCCGGTTTAGACGTTGAATTTCAAATGTGCCAAATGAGTGCAAATAATTCAAACAATAGGTTTTGCTCATTTGCATAAGATTCGGCACTTGTTGAATTCGACGTTTAAACCGGGCCTAAGTCGTAGGTTATCGGCTAGAAACCAGAAGTTTGTGGGTTCAAATCCCGCCATTTGCTCGAACAAACACATAACAATCTCTAATACATTTACCAAGCAGCAAAAACACTTAATATCTGTCAATATATTTTAGCGGATTTTGTGAGCAGTTGGACCCGAAAATACGCCACCACTTAAAAGCTCTATACACTTTCCGTACTGCTTGAATGTACCTCATTTATATGACTGATAACTTGACATCCTTCTGAGGTCACGTGCAGCAACTCGTCTGCTTTCATTTTTGAGCAATGTTTGTCTTCTTCTATGCTTATTTGCTTCACAAGACGGGTTCTCCATGTCTTTTGTTCTTGCGAACTCGTTAGATTCACAAATGTTCTTATTCTAAGTGATTTTGGTAGGAGATCAATGGAAACACCGTCCAGGTTTACGACAATAAGGGAATAATCCCGACATCGATTTACACGTTCCAGTGCCATGTCCAGCTCCGTTTTGCAATAGACACTTTTTAAAAAGTTTTTAGAGACAACAGCAAGGTTCTTTCTGCACTTGTAAACGGAATCAGCCATATTCTCGTGAATAACTTTACCAGCCATATAATCTCTAAAGTGAATAAAACACTTGAAATTGTTTTCGGATTCAAGTAATGGGATGAGCTGTTCTGTTACCCATTGTTCGTCGAGACTGCTATACAAGATTGATGCGTCGTACTCAAAGTTTCCTTGATCTGAAAATACAAAAATAATCATTCATTTGACAAATCAGTTCATCATTTGATTGCAGTGGATAACTTGATATGGATACCTACTTTGAGTTCACTATCAATCTCTTGTTATACTTTGCGCAATTCTTTGCGCAATTCCATATTCGTCCTTTGTTTCTCTCAAAAACTTAAATTCATCACTCAAGCAGTCTGATATTTTTTTCCAGTGAGCTAGCGAGTGCATCAGATTCAAGTCTAGACCTAAGTTAACAAACAGGCTTATGAACTCGATATTTTTCACAGAACCTTGCTTGAAAATCTGCTGGATTGGAACAGACCTCTTTAGCTTGGGCGTTTGTTTTGAGCAGGGGTTAGCACGTTCCACCAGCATCTGGTGGCCCGCATCTGGTGGCCCCACACGCATCTGGTGGCCCCTTGGCCATAACTCCTCAACAGAGCATGCTATGACAACCAAACTTAGTAGCATGGTTGGCACTTGGGTTGTCAATCATATGACCACGTGATGTGATGTGACGTCACACATCACGTGACTTACGAGCCAAACATTATCGCCCATTTTTGAAAATAGTCGGCATTATATGCTATGACCACGGAACTTGGTAGGATGGGTGGTATTTGTGTCACCAGTCATACGGTCACGTGGTTTGATGTGACGTCACACATCACGTGATGTAAAAGTTAATTTTAGAGGAAAGGCATGGCAATGCACATGAATTACGAACTATAGCTTGTAGTCATGTTATCAGACGACCGAATCATTATTGTAACGAAACTCCGCTCTCACATACCTCTCATGGCCCCATCGTGCCTACATGTGATGGACCCGCATCTGCTGGCCCCACACGCATCTGGTGGCCCCTTGGCCATAACTCCTCAACAGAGCATGCTATGACAACCAAACTTGGTAGCATGGTTGGCACTTGGGTTGTCAATCATATGACCACGTGATGTGATGTGACGTCACACATCACGTGACTTACGAGCCAAACATTATCGCCCATTTTTGAAAATAGTCGGCATTATATGCTATGACCACGGAACTGGGTACCTACTTGACCACATTAGATGATGAGACGTTACACAATAACTGTTGCTTGATTTTACTTTTACTCTACTAGTTATGTAAAAGTGAACGTAAAGTATATGATTTTGTTGTTGCTGACTTTATTTGTATGGATTCTCAATAACTGGACCAAAATAAGAGAAACTAATATTTGTGATTTTGAGGTAAAAGGCAACTTTTGTTTGCACACATATTGTAAATGTAAATATACTGATAATAAGTCGGTGTTATTATGTTTAGGACCCCTATACGCGCTACCTTGCACCGGCTTTACAATATTTTGCCATAAAAGTATATATTTCCTGAAAACCAAATGAATGTAGTTTTTTGAATATCTCATAACTGTCTTTTTTGGAACACAAAACAAGTTATTAGGTTCAAATTGAAATTGTACAGCACTTCACTTAGCTTGACAACTTCCCGCAGGATCAGAATTTCCGCTATGTCAAACAAAATCACATTAGCATATTCTGTGGATAATGAGCTTCAAAACTGTGTCTCAGATTTTTGAAATCGTGTTTAGAACGTGTACAATGTTACATTTCAATTATGTGATGACAAGCACCGCTGTTTTGCGGAATTACTGAACATTTTGGTTACACACAGAACAATTTACCGAGGTATACTGCTCAGTTATCTGAGGTTACATCTTTAGCGCGAGTGCAACACAGCATTCACAGTATGCAGTTTCCGGGATTATCTTTACAAATCCATCTCATTGACCGCAGGACTCTTGGGACAGAGAAAAACCGCTCTTTAATAAACTTTAATTTCTTTAATTTCTTTAATTAACTCTTAAAAAAACTTTTTAACCTACAAAAGGAAATCAAATAAATTTGACTTGTATTAGAGCCGGACTTTTTGTTCTTTTTGACGTATTTATGGTGAAGTACACACAACCCTTACCACAAGGCATCCCTTTTGATCTAGCTAGGTTTTCCGGTTCACTGAAAATGATAACCTGAGGTGAACGTTTTACCCAGAGAGATTACGGCAGGAAAAGTATCTGGTCAAATTCGAATAAAATGGCAAATTTTGAATGCTAAATTCTAATTGAAGCCAATGAACTCAAAGAGAATCTTGAAAGTTAACAATCTTTGGTGCCGTGCTTTGTACGAAAACCGAATGCTTCAGCGCCAAAACATGCACAGCATGATCACAGCAAGATGTTTCCGGTTTTTAAAAGGATTTGCTAAAATGCTGTTATGCGACTTGTTGTGTTTAGATAATCCATAGATAAACCATACCACTTGGTTATGAATGTCATGGGCAATTCTTTTGTCCTTTTTGATTTATCTATGATAATTTCGGGTCGCGGTAAAACGCGGAAACTGAAACGGCGGAAAGCGGAAAGCGGAAATTCGATACATTTCATTATACTCCAATTTCGTACAAGAATCAACATGAATTGAAATTTAATACATTTTATAATACTCAAATTTTCGTAAGAGAATCAATATCAATGTTTGAAACTTCAGAAATACTCATGTTTTACGATAAAGAATCGAAAACATATCTCTTAAATTAAACCAGACACTTTAAACATCTCTAGGGATTTTAAGATGATAAAATAATAGGCGCTGTACTCGGGTTTATTCTATATGCCGGCGCTGACTGATGATCATCACTAAGGTCAATGTCACGAACGTACACTCTGTCTAATTTCTACAAAACCCTCCACAAAAACTACGTTCACGCGGAGGGGAGATGCTTTTGATCCCGGGAAACCCATAATTTAAGTTCAACTTGTTTTTCATCCAATGAATTACTTTCTGTATTCACTTGTCTCTTTACTAATGAATTCTGTCTTTGCTACTTGGACGTCACTTATCGCGTGACATAAGACAAATTAGCACAAAAAATTACTTAGCATTTTTCAGTTTACCGTGAAGTCATATCGTTTCTCTTCCTTGATATGGGTTTTATTTACGACTTTAGCACACTACCACCTTTATATCGGCGATGAACTAATCAAATTAAAATCATCAAATGTTAAAGTTAATCATAGTAGTAGTAGTAGTTTCGTTTTTCAATAATAAGCAGCCACGCACCAAAGGTTTACAAAGTTTGTAAACCTTTGGTTGCTGCTTATTATTGAAAAACGAAACTACTACGCTAGCTACTACTCTACGCAACTACAACGTGAAACAGAACTTGAAAACGGGGGCAAAATCCTCATACATAGGAAGGCGTTTGGGGAAATTTGAGTAAATTGCTTAAATTTGGGTTTAGAATCGAAACCACATTCAAAAACTTTTTATGATACTTTTTGCTCTATAGTAACTATAGGCACCTTAAAAAAGCTTTCGTACTTCACTAATTTGTGCTAGAGTGCAAAGAGTTGAGTTGTTCCGCACAAAAACGTCAGTTGCAAATGTACAACTTGAGACCTTAGACTATGTGAATTAATGCCGAAAGTGTAAAATAAACGCGTGCAGCTTTCTTAGCATCTTCATTGTACAACTTTTCTTGTTTAGACGTCTTGTTTATAACTTCTTGATTTATTTTATTTCTATGAAGCCTAAAGGTCGGCTTTTCTTTTCTTCTATACTGAGGATAAAACTAAAAGTAATTTTTCATTGACTGCTCAGTATCAATGAGTTAAATTGACAAAACTGACCAATCACTTTTCTCTAAAGAATATTGATACTTGCTGGTTATCCACTCCCCTCCGCGTGAGGGTTTTGTAGAAATTAGACAGTGTACGTTCGTGACATTGACCTTAGTGATGATCATCAGTCAGCGCCGGCATATAGAATAAACCCGAGTACAGCGCCTATTATTTTATCATCTTAAAATCCCTAGAGATGTTTAAAGTGTCTGGTTTAATTTAAGAGATATGTTTTCGATTCTTTATCGTAAAACATGAGTATTTCTGAAGTTTCAAACATTGATATTGATTCTCTTACGAAAATTTGAGTATTATAAAATGTATTAAATTTCAATTCATGTTGATTCTTGTACGAAATTGGAGTATAATGAAATGTATCGAATTTCCGCTTTCCGCTTTCCGCTTTCCGCTTTCCGCCGTTTCAGTTTCCGCGTTTTACCGCGACCCGATAATTTCCAGGATTCAGCTTTATCTTGGGAAGTTGGGGAACATCGTTTCCCGCTGGGGAAGCCTATTTACCCATGGAAAAAATGTGGTGTTACCCAGAATGTAAAGCAATAAGTAGATCTAGATAACATTTCAGTATATCTAAACAGAGGTATCTAAACACTAATAATATCGAATAATGCTGAATTTGAAGAAACGGCGGTATCTTATCCAGGTTGCAAGAACTACCCCACGTTTCACCATAGACTTAAACAAATAACCATCAATAGGTAGTGTCCATTATTTCACAAAAAAAGCTTAAACTGGTTAGAAATAGGCGGTAAGACGTCTGATTATCTTATCAGACTCAATTTTATTTGGCTCGTAAGTCACGTGATGTGTGACGTCACATCACGTCACGTGGTCATATGATTGACAACCCAAGTGCCAACCATGCTACCAAGTTTGGTTGTCATAGCATGCTCTGTTGAAGAGTTATGGCCAAGGGGCCAACAGATGCATGTGGGGCCACCAGATGCGGGTCCACCACATGTAGGCACGATGGGGCCATGAGAGGTATGTGAGAGCGGAGTTTCGTTACAATAATGATTCGGTCGTCTGATAACATGACTACAAGCTATAGTTCGTAATTCATGTGCATTGCCATGCCTTTCCTCTAAAATTAACTTCTAAATCACGTGATGTGTGACATCACATCAAACCACGTGACCGTATGACTGGTGACACAAATACCACCCATCCTACCAAGTTCCGTGGTCATAGCATTTAATGCCGACTATTTTCAAAAATGGGCGATAATGTTTGGCTCGTAAGTCACGTGATGTGTGACGTCACATCACATCACGTGGTCATATGATTGACAACCCAAGTGCCAACCATGCTACCAAGTTTGGTTGTCATAGCATGCTCTGTTGAGGAGTTATGGCCAAGGGGCCACCAGATGCGTGTGGGGCCACCAGATGCGGGCCACCAGATGCTGGTGGAACGTGCTAACTCTACTTGTTTGTTTTGGTCCATTTCAGACCACGTGCCATTCCTTTGAGACAAAGATTCTTTGTTGCATTTGGGTCCAAACAAAGAAACGATCAAGGGACACGTGGTCTGAAATAGGCAGAACATTATGACCAAGCATAAGAGGTCTATTATATTAGATAGTGTTTCGGTATTGTTGTCGCCACTAAAGTAGTATTCTCCCTTATTTTCGCAGTAATAAACAATTATTACATGAGGTTGAGCATGGTATCCTAAATTACCAAGACTACAATAAACTACAAACTACAAACTGCAAACCGAACCCAAAACTTAAAAGATGTAATTGATATAAGTAATCTACGACACTTTTAGCTTTTTGCATGCAATAGTTTTCGAGATATCAGTTTTCAAATTTCTGCATGGGTGGCAAAAACGCTAAGCCCATCAATTTTCTATAAAATTTAGAGATTTTAAAATCGCTTCACGCAAAAACTATTTCATGTGTCAAGCTCAAATTTTTAAAATAAGCTAATTTTGATCACGCCCTTTCGATGTTGAGAACGGATTTGGTGTAAATTTGGTGTAAATTCCTATGCTAATGAAGCAAAATGTAAACATTGACCTCAGCAAAGATCCGTATATTTAAAGCCTTAGTTCTTAAATTGCATATAAGGGTTCGCCAGTTTGTGTTTAATATGCAAGTTCTGACCCTAAAAATCACATAATCAATAAAAAAATTTTTGATTCTGTTGCGATTTCATTATTTTTTTGACGATCAAAGTTGGTAAAACGAAGTAAAAAGCTGAGCGACCTTGGGATCAACTTTTTTTACGCTCGATCCTAAAAAAACCCTTGAACCCTTCAGCAAATGCCGTGAATGACGTCACACGATCTAGGTACCATTCTCCTCTAACTGCTCCGAAATGTTTCTAAAGGTTGCCCAAAACACGCATTTTTACAAACTTTAACCGTCAAAAAATTAATGAAACCGCAACAGAATCAAAAAAAAAAAAAAAAAATGATTATGTGATTTTTAGGGTCAGAACTTTCATATTAAACACAAACTGGCGAACCCTTATATGCACTTTAATCTTAGTTGGCGTTCGTAACTTACTTTCTGATAATGATTTAATACGGTTTCTGTAATAGGCTCTCCATCCATCTGGGTATCGCAGTTTCCAAGCAACTATCACCATAGCAATCAGAATGAGACCCGCGCAGGAACCGACGATGATAGCGGCAACTATCTCGGGTGAAACTTGAAAACAAAGCAAATAAGTGTTTCCTTATATCACCAACCCTTTTATTAGTTTATTTTTAAAATATAAACTAGCATAAATAAAATAAAAAAATATATATAAATTATTTTTCTTCATAAAGAATAATTGCAAAAAGATAAACTCGTGGTCATTATTTAACGTCTCTAGTTGATTAGGGAGGGGACCGCCATTAACGTAGTCAAACGAGCCATGTGAAGGTCTAACCATTTGCAGATGTACGTAGTTATAAAGCCAGCACCTTCTGAATATTTTAAGACCCTCATTGCTGGTCCGGCCGGTAGACAAACCACGACCTCCCGCACAACAGACCGACGCTCTTACTTATTGAGTAAACCGGGTGGCGGAGACAATTTAGACATAAAGCTAGGTAATGAGAGTGATGATGATGATGATGATGATGATGTTCATGATGATGATGTTCATGATGATGATGTTCATGATGATGATGTTCATGATGATGATGTTCATGATGATGATGTTCATGATGATGATGATGATGATGATGATGGTGATGGTGATGATGATAATGATGATGATAATGATGATGATAATGATGATGATGGTGATAATGATGATGATGATGATGATGATAAAGATAACCACATAGTGATAAAGAAAACATCATAATAAGGATGTGGACAATGATGGGATGATGATGATGATGATGATGATGATGTTGATGATGACGATGATGATGATGATGATGATAATGGTGATGATGATGATGGTAACCACATAGTGTTAAAGATAACATAATAATAATAATGATGTGGAGAATGATGGGATGATGTTGGTGATGATAATGATGATAATGAAGATGACTTTCATGACAGTGACGGCAACGGTGACAACAACCACAACGATGAAGATAAAAAATGCATGTTCAGCGACCTCCAAGTAGAGTAAAGCGAGAAAGAATGGACTGAAGGCTGTAAAACCAAAAAAATCACTTACCTTTATTAGGCACTTTATTAGGCACTTGTGCAGGTAAGTTCATCACGCCTAAAAGCACAGATAGAATATAATGGTATCAATGAATAGTTTATATATATCATATATATATATGAAGAATATCTTAATGAAAGGGGTATTAAGGGTGAAATGGGCGTGGTCTTTTTATGGTCGAAAAAATTGGCAAGCTGATAATTCAAACACGGCTCAAGAAATAGCTTGAATGCTAAATCGTGACATCAAATGGGTCTTAGTTGATGAGACCCATTTTGAGTAAATATTCTTCATATATATAAATATAATATATACACCTAATTGCAAGAACGTTGTCATATAAAATAACGTTGTCATATACAATCAAAAGATGATATTAACTTTTTTCTTCGCTTTTTTTTTTTTGTCATTTTTTGTAGAAAAAATGGTTTCCCGATAATTAACTACGTGTTATTGTAAAGTTTTTTCTTCTCTTAATGAATTAGGCAAGGGTTCTTCCAGCTGATGTGAGAAAAAAATAATAGCCAATCAGAATACAGAAAATTTGTAAAACTGAGTTGTCATTCTTTATAGCCCGAAGACTGTTTTCCCACCCAATGATGAATATCATAGTAATATCATGATTACCTCGGGATCCATTGTTTCCAGAGGGATGTTTAAGGTCTAACATCCCTCTGGATGAAGAGTGATGAGGGATATTTAGTTTAAATATCCCTCATGAATATAATCATGAGGGATATTTAGACTAAATATCCCTCATGAATATAACCATGAGGGATGTTTAGACTAAATATCCCTCATCACTATTCATGAGGCATGGTCCCTCACATGACAATCACCGGGACCATGGCTGGGTCGCATCGACCCAATCGAAAATTTTGAGCAATGACCTTTCAGTACACACTATTCAACACCCCAGCACTTGTGGGACCCATTGAGTAATCTTTGCGCATGCGTTGACTACATCGGGAATTTTTCTTACTATTTGTGACGTAATCACGACGGTTCGAAAACATTTCATTAATACCGCTCTAGGCCAACCAAAGTGAATTAGAATAAAGCACCACGAATGAATGAATGCTGGTTCAATTCGCCATTGTCGCATTTAACAAAGGCAAATTCCCTAACGTATGCCGCATATCAACAGCTCTGTAAAACTTTGTAATTTATGCATCGTACGAAAGCTTACATATTTCCTAAGAGCAGTTTTATTCCTCTGCAATCATAATATTACAAACTAATAGCATGAAATTTCGGGTGATTAGTGATTAAATGTCCCCTCAAGCCTCGGGAGGTTTAGTTAAAGTCCCTCCGCCTTCGGCGTCGGGACTTCAACAAAACCTCCCTCGGCTTTCGGGGACATTTAATCACTAATCACCCTCAAGTCATGCTATTACTTACAATAAATGTATACAAAATATCAAAAACGTCTTCCGAAAATCTAGAGAAACCTCAGTTTTGCAGTGATTTATTTTCTATACGTCACTATTTCAGATAAGCTGGTTTTGGCCCTGTTTTCCCTATGCACTTACCCCTTCTTGGCCGACCTTCTATTTCAAAGCGATACCCAGTATTTTTCTTTAACGGATACGTCGACACCTGACATGAATGAAAATGTACTGGATTAATAAGCTCGGGAATATCTAATCAGAGATGCAAGTAGTCACGTCAGTGATCTATATCAATAATTTTTAATTGATCACCGTATTCTTTAATATTGTGAAGAAAGGTCTGAACCCAGGTGAATGTATATTTATCGAAGTAACAATTATGTTACTTTCTTTAACTTGAACAAGATAATTCGAAAGTGGAAAAATTATGAAAAATTGTCTGCATGGTATAACAGTTTATTTGCCTAAAATAAATAATTCTATGGTTTTTTAATTGGTTTAATTAAGTCACGGACTTTGGACTTTGATCAGCCCAGAAGCTGTTGCAAGGTCTTAGTGCAGGAATATAGAGCTATTTTAAAGAATGTTGAATACTGAATACTGAATACTGAATAGTGCATTCCAAAACCGAAGCGCATTTTGGGTCATGTAATATTGTCTAAAGTAAATTATTTTATTGTTGATGCATTCCATCCGAAGCAATGTACTAGCTTAATATAGAGAACAAATCGCTGTATATTTAATTTTATTTCATATTATCACCAACGACTGCTGTCAGCCAATCAGATCTTAAGGAAACCATTCCAAAGCGCGTGATTTTGATGTTTTCTTGTTTTTTTTTTATGTATAGCAACTTTATTTTTGAATGAAAATGTTCAGTTTATTGAAATTCTCACTTTTGATATTGAAGACTTTGTAAAATTTGGTATTGTATATTAATGATATAGTGATAATGAAATGACTTTTGTCGTGCATATTATTCATTTGTGGCCCTTGTAGCATCGTTTACAAAATTGACGCTACTCGGGCCACAAATCAACAATATGCCCTCAAAAAGTCATGTTATTTATTGTCCTATTACTGAATGAGAACCACAATACCCTTTGGTCTTGAAATGCACTATTCAGCATTCATTATTTAAGATGAATTAATTTCACTGCTGTAAAACGGGAAGCAATGACCTTTGGGCGTGAAGTTACATCACAAACTAGTGCGCATGTGGTCTTCTATCGTTGTGCCCATTTTCATGTTTGTAAGCAAAAACTGAACAATTGCCTTATTTCATTATGACGTCACAGCTTGTTTCTGAAGGGGACAGAATCGTCTAGAACAATAGAAATTTGAAACAAATTCTCTCTGCTAAGAAAAGTTTAATCTCAAATAGTCTGGTTTCCAAACATAAGGTGAATCGATGTTTAATAAACAATACTTATTGCATTTGATAACTGCTAACGCTTTTCAGCGTTCTATGAAACTTGTGTTGTTGCGGTTTTGTACCCCTCTCACGACCATGATCCTTAGCGTTTATACAATAGATTGTTTTGATGTGACGTCATAATGAAATAGGGGAATTATGCACCATATTTCTGCAGTACTTAATAAAAGGTGAATGTTTGAAGGAAGCTTACATTTAAGTATATCGGTTCAGGGTATTCCCATCCATCCTCTGTTTCATTAATGATGAAGAACGTCCGATTCTTTGAACGAAAAAAAAAAAAAGTGAATGAGAACAAATCTGTGTTACTTTGAATCTGGTCGTGCATTTGTTATTGCCTACCTTGGATATAAGACTACAGCCTCCTTTATCGTCCAGTGACGACTTCCATTGAATGACATAGTGAGACCAGTTATTGGATATTTTAGGGTCTATTAATAAGTAAATACAGTATTAAAAAGGTATTTTAAAGACGAATAAATATTCCATCGAGCAAACAAGCAAACAAAAAATAAGCGCTAGCGAGCGAACAAGCGAGCAAGCAAGGAAGCAAGGAAGCAAGGAAGCAAGGAAGCAAGGAAGCAAGGAAGCAAGGAAGCAAGGAAGCAAGGAAGCAAGGAAGCAAGGAAGCAAGGAAGCAAGGAAGCAAGGAAGCAAGGAAGCAAGGAAGCAAGGAAGCAAGGAAGCAAGGAAGCAAACTTCTTTTCCGATAAATCAAATACATTATGTCACGCTAGCATGATAAGGGTCAATAACTATTGACAGTTTTGTGATATAAATTTTGTCTCACTCACCATTGAGTGCATCCCACGTTACGTTGATGTATCAGAAGTTTTCTATACGAAGAAAATGCACCTTGACTCCTGTCACTAATCCAACAAAGTCATTTGATGCCTTGTCAAACATTTCCTCACAAACTAATAAATAAATTAATGTATTCCATTAGTGCATCTCCCATACTGGGTCTGTAAATAAAGGTTCAAACGCACGGGCTCGGGTTTGCATTGAAATTAAAGACCGAGGGCCTGAGGTCTTGAATTTCAATGCAAACCCGAGCCCGTGCGTTTGAAGTTGTTTAAATAACTAACCAAACCCTATTTTTATTGTTTCAATGCAAAAATTCTGGAAATAGGAACTCAAATAATCGGATTTAATTTATATCGAGTAATTTATATTTGCATCAAATTAACGTCGAACAATAGCTGTGCTGAGATAAAGCTTCTTAAAATTCCATCATGGTCAACGATTTTACCGGATAGCATAGTGGTAAGTGAATGGACTGTAAGATGCCAAGGGTTGAGCGTTCGAGGCTCGGTAGGGTAAATTCGCAAGATTTCATTTGCATTTTTTTAAAGGTTAGAATAGTCAATTCCTTAAGTTTTAAGACTTTAAGACTTCTAGTGTGTGTCTAAAATCTCAAATAAATGTGCATTGAATTCCAAAATTTCAAAACTCTCAAATGTGTGTGTATATGACTAGCTTGGCAAAAAAACCTGATGCAGGTCTTGAATTCCAAAATTCAAAACCTGTCCCGGGTGTGGTTAATTTTTAAGCTAGCATATTCTCAGTTATAGATCAGGAGCCCTTTACTAGGGTCACCAATCTCCCATATCGGGTCTGAGAGCCAGCAGTATATAAATAAGACCGCTTTTTAAATTGTGGCGATTATTTGATATTTTCAAATCACAATATATATATTCAAAAATCCTCGCCAACTACAATGCAATGCGTGCCGAAAACAATTCAATCCGCTATTTTCTCTGCCAGCCCAAATTGGTTTTGTAGTCGAAGTTTGGGAATCCAGTTTCATCGGTCTTGATATTCAAGCTAGAAGTTTTAAAATCATCAAGATATAATGATAAGTAGTTATTTTATGCTTTTAGTGAGATTTTATAATTTTTTTGCAACGAATCTATGATAAAATTCGTATGTAAACAATGATATGGGCGCACGGTGCATTGTAGTTAACTAGGAATATTTAACATCGCTGCCTTAGTCTGCTCCATGCATGGATACATGCTTACCTGGTGGAACTGCAATCTCTTTCGTCGTATTTGTTTTTTTGATCTGCTGTTTGTAGCATAACTGTTCCTGAGTTACATTAGCATCTAAAATGATGGTATGAAATAACATAAATAGAGGATATTACATGTGCGCGCGGAGATACGAATTTTATCTTCGAGTGTTGAAAAGAGCTCTCACGAGTGAGCGCTGCGAAGCACGAGAAGATAAAATTCGTATCTCCATGCGCCCATACAATATTCTGTTTATTATATAATTATCAATGAAAAAGAAAAGAAAGCTTTTTCCAGCTTTTTTTCTGCTATAAAAAGTATGTAACCATAGTGATGATATTTTCACATGTGAAAATATCAACTTTTTGAAATAAAGAATTATAGGTATTTCGGTGATAATTGTATAATAAGAGAAAATATGACATGAAAGAAGGGAAAAAAATCCAATAAAGCAAAATAATTTAGAATGCAAGCCAGCACGAAGTTAATAATGTAAATACAAGGGAAAAGGGGAAGAAAATTCGTTCATTAACCTATTCATTCATTCTTTCATCCATCCATCCATCCATCCATCCATCCATCCATCCATCCATCCATCCATCCATCCATCCATCCATCCATCCATCCATCCATCCATCCATCCATCCATCCATCCATCCATCCATCCATCCATCCATCCATCCATCCATCCATCCATCCATCCATCCATCTATCTATCTATCCATCCATCTATCCATCCATCCATCCATCCATCCATCCATCCTTCCATCCATCTATCCATCCATCCATCCATCCATCCTTCCATCCATCCTTCCATCCATCCATCCATCCATCCATCCATCCATCCATCCATCCATCCATCCATCCATCCTTCCATTCATTCATTCATACATTGAATCATTCATTTATTTTTTCGTTCGTTCGTTCGTTCATTCATTCATTCACACATTCTTTGATTCTTTTATTCCTTCATTTATTTTTATAAAATAACTTTGATATTACGCGCGCTCTGATTGGTCAAAAAGCCATGTTTTATGAGAGCATAATACATGCTCACGTCATTTTTCTCTCTCTCGAAACTGCTTCTTAAAAGGATTTGAGCGCTAGTTTTTTTATAAAAGCAATAAAAAACAGTTTTCCGTGTATCATACTCTGATAAAGACACTTGGGATGTGGAGAGAACACTTAAGAAGCTGGAAACCACTCCGCTATTCGTCGTGGTTTCCTACGCTTCTCTCGTGTTCTCTCCACATCCCGCGTGTCTTTATCAGAGTATAATACACGGAAAACTGTTTTTTATTCCTTAAATTCATTCATACATGAATTCTCTCTTTCAATAAAAAAACATTTTTATTACCCAAATTATTTTCTTCTTTCTTCAACACTCCGACTCACACTATACCAGAGGTTAGTTAAAAGAAATTGATCTTTCCGAAAAAGGTTCATTAATTATGAGTTTCGAAACCAAAACATTTCACATACTTTACATATACACCGAATCCCCAAAACTTTGACATTTTTGCGATATATATACAAATATGTTTGAGTCCTATTTTTGTTGAAAAATAAACAGTAAACAAGAAGTAAATCAACTGCAAACATGTTAAAAAGCCTCATAAGGTATTCTAGAACAGCTTGGTAATTTTTTTTTTGTTGAGAAATGAGTGAAATCGCTATCCTTCATATATATGTATATATATCGCAAAAGTGTTAAAGTTTTAGGGATATATATTTCTTGTTTTCTTTTTTACCTGAACTTTGCAATTGATTTTTGAGACATTCCTGGCAGTTTGCAGTATGGTTCTAATAGGTCATTCTTGGGTTTGAAATAGTACTAAAAGTTCCCACATATCTTTATTTCCTTTATTTCCATCAGACAGGCGTGTGACTAAGCGACATTCCTGCATTTTTGATGCGCTCGTTCACAAAAACCAAAACACGAAAGGCATTGACGTTTAGCCACCAGCAGTATTATTATTTAAATTTTAAAAACATCACCGATATTTGGAGTTTTACTATTTCCTTAAGAACACTTTATCAAATGTTGTGAAAGCGTTGGCACGAGAGTGTAAAATCAAATTGTTTTTAATAAAGTCATCGAATCGTCCCTGCTAGCAGAGTCTCCCGTGTAGACGAATCCTGGCAGAGAAAATGAGAGACTCTGCCGGTCCAGGCCGTTGTCACTTTGTTGCGGAAATACAAATGCGCAATGTACCTCGAAGGGGACCTCGTGTTCTATTGTACAGCACCAGCCTGCGGGCAAATCTCAAAAAAAAAAAAAAAAAAAAAAAACCTGTTTGGTTCGTCCATGGTTGTGGACGGCGGTATATCAAAGAAAACGGCCTGGACTGGCACAGACTCCCCTTTTCTCTGCCAGGATTCTACATGTACACGGGAGACTCTGCTAGCAGGGAACATCGAATCCTGCTTGATACATAGATTTTTAGCCTAAAACCTTGATTTTCTTAAAGATCAAACCTTCTAAATTATGGGGGGTAAAATGATGGCACTCAAAGCGTCTTTTCATCAAGTATTTTTTTGGTTTATGGGACTGCTGTACTCCTGACATGACTTTATAAGGGAATCAAAACTTGTCAACAAAATGTAAGAAAAGCTTTGATTCTGGGGCTGTTCTAATTGACTGTCACTGGTTCTAAAAACCTTGCCAAAATAATAATAAGACGACAAAATCCTTCTGCCTGGTTTATTCGGCTCTTTCTTGGTGTTGCAGAACACCTGAGGAATGAACACAATAAAACAATAGCCAAGAACAAAGAACTTAGAACGAAACAATACCTTGTAATACAATGAACCCTAACCTTGAATACAATACCCTGCAACACCAAGAAAGACCCGTTTATTCAAAACTATAATAATCTTGCATAATACTTCATTAAAATATTTCATTGCATAAAAACCTTAATATATGTCCAAATTGGCTAAAACTCAGTACAGAGATGTTATTCGGGACGTTTAGTCCAAAAATAGACATAAAAACAGGATTCGCGCGCATGCGCAAGAGTTATACGCAGTCTTTGCTCATGCGCAAAAACACCAAAATAATGGTTGCGTTTTTCGGAATTTGAAACATGGTTCAGAAAACATTAAACATCATTTTTCTTCTAGGACATACTAAGGACTATCCGTAAACGTGAACAGATCTAGATCTGAACAAAATTATTTCCATGTATCAAGTTACGATTTTTTTTTGTATTTTGACCTTTTTATTTCCACTGCGCATGCGTTACTTACAACGCATGCGCAGTAGCATGTGCGCAATAGATCAAATCATCAATCTCGTTCCCAGAGCCCTTATTTCTTACTGCGCATGCTCGACGAAATAAATAGGCTCTGGAAAACTCCAATAAATCCTGCCTCCTGATTGGCCCTCAAAATATTAAAGGAATACACCGGAAGTATAAATTTTACTAGCAAATAAACTTGATCGCATGAAAAAAAAACATTAGGAAACACGTATTTGTCGTATTTGGTTATTCAATTTTATTTAATTTGGTAGTAAAGTAGTTGATACAATTCATTTTAATACAATTTTTGACGCACAATCCATCCCTGTGATCCCTTTGTCTCAATCTATTACTTAGTCTAACATTAGTGAATTCAAGGGAGAGACGACAAGGACAGTACATATTCCTTCTAGTATTAGCGTAAGCTATTTAGAAGTGAACTAAGAATATTACATTGGTAGACTCGGAAAATGTATTGTACACACGATCGCGAGTGAAAAGCACTGATACACTTACAATTTGCCGTATCCCCGTCGTATCCAGTTGGCAACACAACTAAAGTATCATTTTTAGCCTACCTATATTAATAATGGCTTCGGTATTGTTTCTATCTGAGCTTAACTTATCATCAAAGCCCATTTAATTGAGAGCAACGGCATGATATAGCGCCCTCAACAGTCGGCCATTTTGTTTTTATCAGTTGGTCTTGTTAACTTCCGGTTTTCATAATGCGCATGTCCGAGACAACCAGATTCTGGCTCTTCCGGTTTGGAGTTTTCCAGAGCCTATTTATTTCGTCGAGCATGCGCAGTAAGAAATAAGGGCTCTGGGAACGAGATTGATCAAATCATGTGCTATCCCTTACGAATATTTGCCGCGCAATAGGACTTGAAAGTGAGGAGTTATTGGCATTTGCATTTGCGCATGCACAGACAATTTTTTTCGTCGGGTCGAGATGTACTTTGGGTGTACATTCCAAAAATCATATGGGTGCCTTTCTATGGCTTCTAGTACTTAAGGAGCATGTAGAAACAAGTATAATTGTGGCCATACCGCCCGCGTTTGTCTCCAACGTTAGTTTGGACGACCACTTTTCCTAAACTAAAGAAAATAAGCGTCTATGTAAGGCGTTTGATTTTGTTTCAATTTTGTTGGTGTTTGTACACATACACACAGTTTATGTATAAATAAATAAATAAATGGCGGCCTAAATCAACAGTTATGTGTATCCCACTTGATCGAACTCAGTTATACAATAGGCCCTTTGCAGGATCTGGTCACGTGATATAAATTCAAAAAAAAATCCAAACAAATTAGCTCTGCTGATAAAAATCATTGGCATATTCAGAAAGAGCACATTAAAGTTAGTACTGTTGCTGAGTTTTTGCATTTCTTGATGTAATTGGAAATATTTATGATTTTTTCAAAACTCGAAACTTAACAATTAATGTTTGGCTGGGACGCAAGCCAATGTGCTCTTTCTGAATATGAAAACGATTTTTTCAGCAGAGCTTTTTTTTTTTGGAATTTGTGTCACGTGACCAGATCCTGCAAAGGGCCTATTGCATTTGTTTGGACATCATTCATTTAATGCAACCTCGCTTGCGCGGTTGAGTCGGCACAACGGAGTCTGGGAACCATAATCGTTTTCCTTCCATACTTAATTCCATTGCGCATATTCTTAAGGTGGCGGCAACATACTAGGGGCGGTAGCAAATCGGACGTGTTGCAGCGCGCAACAAAACCCTATTCCAGTACGAGAGCCTTAGGGAGGAGGTCAATGGTGGTGGCGGGTTATTACCCCCGCCCGCCCATGTACACAACCAATCGGTCAGATGATCAGAAATACATGAAGTTTAAAGTTTTTTAGTCGGTGAGTAGCTATCAAAATAGCGTACCGTTTTCATCCATTACTTTTATAGTAAATGTTTGTGTTTAGAGTCACGAGTTGTGCTTTGTGGAAGCATGTTTAACATATGATATATAATATGTGGTGTTCAAAATCGATACATATGTAGCAGTTAATTACGTACAGAATGGCAACATGTTACATGTTGCGTGTATTCAGGAATTATTACCCTACCTTCGTGAGCATCTCACAAGTCACTTGGCCCTTGATTTCTACGAATGCACATATGAAAATTACAGCGCGAAGTGTAAAAGATGTTCACATTTATTGTATTCGTATACTTCTGTGTACTGGCTCTTTTTGCTGCTAGACGAGCTTTCCCACTTCATATTTGGTATAAAACCTGCCAAAATGAGTACCTTTAACTTACAAAAAAAATCCTGTGCACAGAAGTACTTTTAAGCGTCGCGCTGAGAGAAGATTTCGTACGACTGAAAAGTTCAGTGCATGCCGTTTGCGTGCCTTGCCGCAACCGTAATGTCTTCTAGATTTTGCAATTGATTGGCTCACTCCTTGTCGTAAGCGGGTTCATGCCGAACACGAAAACTGTTCATACGAAAACAGCTCTAGCGGTTAATACACAAACTAGCAGTGAGTGTAATAAATTGTTTTTATACGAAACGAAAACATCAGAAACCCAAAAAAAAATTGAAAATAGCCTGGAAAAAATTTCAAATAACAGAGCTTAATGCGCGCACTGATTTTAATCCGTGTATTATAACACGGAATAAGCGCGCGGTCTTATAAAAAAAACGAGTTATTTTGTCCAGAAAAAGTATCTAGCATACCACAAAATAGCAGAGGGACATTCAATCACTAATATCCAGAAATTGCCATGGTATTAGTTTGTAATACCATGATTTCCGAGGAAAACATCAAGAATTATGATCTAAATGAGCTTTAAATCAGAATATATTAAAGGGGTTTCGTTCAAAGAGCCTTGATGACTCCCTACTCTGGGGAATGCTGAGGAATGTTCATTGTTAGCACAATAAACTGATATAAATGAACGCCACGCCAAATAAACATGATCGTACACTTACTTGAATACTAATGAGTTGTCTTGATATGTGTCTAATCTATAATGCGTCTCATGGGAAAACGTTTTGTTTGAAATCAAATGGTGACCAACAACATCGTTTACGCATGCGCTAATATCGTTTTAGCGTGTTCGATCAGGCCAAAGACAAATTTCTCTATCCCACATTGAATAAAGCTTGTGGAAGGACCACATACATCCTGATTAAAAATGTATGGGATTTCGAACCGGGTCTTTCAGACTCGGTGTCCCAATGATTGGGTAGCATGAGGGACAACCTCATGAATAAGATGAGGAAAATTTAGAAATTTAAAAATTCATGGCCCCAACCGAAATTGACCTACGAAGAGTAGTAAAGAATTTGCATTTACGAAAGGTCAATTCAGCCCATGATTCCAAGAATTTTGTAACTTAGATTTAATAATAGCTAAAAAATGTTCTTTATTAATAATATAATATATAAAGTACGTACTGAGGCTGTAGGAATGTTATTCTCATCAGTAAGACATTTATCCCCTGACGTCAATCAAAGACACGTACAACATAAGCATTTATGGAATAGTATAGTTTATTAATAACCAAATGTACTGAGGACCACAACTAGTTTGCCACAACTAGTGCGTCATCCCTTGATAGTTATGGTTTTGGATTTGCGTGGAGTTGACTGAGGAAAGAGTGCTTGAGTGGAATGCAAAAATATTAAGGAAGGTGAAAGCAATGCATTGTGGATGCCCCCTAGACTCCACAAGTTGAACTCTATCTTTAACTGGGCCTAGGAGCGAGGGAAGCGAGCGAAAAACTAAAATTTGAAATAAGCAAAGCCCCCAAAAAAACTTTATAAGGACTTTTAGAAAGCTTAGATGCCCTCCTTTGCATTATGAAACTCTCCTAATTCTAGCATTCAGATCTAAAATGGGCAATAAAAGAGGTGACACTCCCCCTAACATGAAGAAATAAACGCTTGACCCTTCACCGAACGTCATATTTTTTTGGATGATCCTCCCCCCAAATACTCCAAACCACACCCTCATTAAAAACGTACTGTCCCTAAGCATTTTTCATTAGCATTTAATAAGCCTAGCTTGCATAAATATAATGCCATAAATCCAACTTATTGTATTTCTTTTGGAATAAGCGTGTTACATCTTCTTCTCTATATTTTGAAGTTTTGGGGCATGCTAGCAAGTAGATACAGAATTAGAATATAAAGGAATAATGATAACCTGATAATTAATGAAGATAATTGCAATGGAAACTACAGTGGTTTGCCTTTCGGGGGACAGGGAAATGGTGTTAAAAACATCATAAATAGGAAAAGGAAAGGGATTGGGGCAAAACATAAGCTGCAAAGTTAGGGTGGAATTTAAAAGTGGGCTAGAAAATGGAGCAATGTAACACTCTCACACCTTTCAGACCATCCTTGGGTTAATAAAAAAGTATAGGTACCCTGTTTATGACAAAAAGCTCAAAAAAACGTACCCTGTTCCGGAGATAATCCTTTTAATAGTCCATATACAGTCAATGTCATTAATGTTGTCCACCAAAAAAGACATTTAGACCAAAAGAAATGTCAGGCGATACCTAATACACTCGCTCTAAATGCTCGATACCAGTTATCTTTGGATAAGTAGAGTTAATAACCATTATTCTCTGTTCATTGTTACTCATTATAGAGTTTGAAACCAGACTTTATATTGTTTAAAATAAATAAACAAATCTTCACGTGATACTTCTTTTGCTCTTCAAGTCTTTTTTCACAGGACAACCTTTTTGACAATGACTGTATATATGAGAGTAACCCCATCCTGCCCACTTCCTCCCTGGAAGACCCTCTTAGTATGTATTATATATGAAGTACTTACCAAAGTGATTCCTAAATTTCAGATCTACATCTGGATTGTTATTAAGGAAATGTTGTCCTGCAGTAGATCCTAGGTGACAAACCTCACTAGATGGCATGAGGAATATTCCCACAAACTCACAACCCATTTCTTCAAGAAAGCTTACCTAAATTTGTGTTTTCGCCCTCTATACCAAATTTCAGCGAAAAAGTACCCCTTTTTAATACCTTTTCAAAAGTTGCTTGAAAAGATACCCATTCCATATAGCTTTGAAGAAAATCTACCCCTTTTTATACCAAAACTCACAAATTTCCACCCCTTTGCTATACGTGCGGCCTGAAAAAAGTACCCTTTTCGGGTGGAGCATCCCCGTATAGTCCATTATAGGGAGTATCCCCCCCCCCCGGGGTGTTTTCAAAAAGAAAAAATTATCAGGACTTTACGTAATGGTTAATACTAACAATACTTATATTATATTAAGTTATCACTCATTTTCTAAACAAATATATCAAAAAGTTATACTTTGGTGGTTATGGCTATTTATTTACACGTAATTGATATGAAAATTACAATGACTGTGGTGTAAATAGATTATATTTGGAAAATGACCATTGATTAGTTGATGGGCATTAACACATATTTTTTTCTCTTAAGGTTATAAAGTTCTGTGACACTGCCATATATTGTATGGCAGTGTCACAGCACTTTATAACCTTAAGAAACACCAGAAACACCAGTCATAAATTAGAATATAAAGGAATAATGATAATTGCAATGGAAACTTATATATAGTTTTTTTTTGCAGATATCACTAGTAAACATTATTAAATAAATAATAGCTTTACTCCTTTTGCTAATCAAGGTCATCATCATTATCATCATTATATACATCCTTATTATTATTATCAATATTATAATTTGATCATAATTATTATAATTACTATTAGTGGAACTACTGTTCATACTACATACTACAGGTACTACATACATATCTAAGCTGCACATTATAAGGAGTACCCCCTGGCTCCACTCAATACATTACTACTATAGTATTTTGATTATCACATCTGAATTACTGCTATTGTATTCAATTTGTGGAATTACCTGAGTGGTTAATTGCTTCAGGTGCTTCTCAACTACTCGAGCCTTATCTTGAGGGGATAGCGAATCAGGCTTTGCGAAGTCCTTTAATAAAAAAAATAAAAAATAAATATTCTATTTATTCACCCTAGGATTTAAAGCTAGAAGCTTGTTGGGCTGTGTATCCTCCACACACACCCCTACTTCATCCCAATATTCTATGCAAACATTGCTCAACTCACAAGTTGATTTTTTACGGAGGGAGGAAAACTGTCGAACCTGGAGAAAAAGCCCTGTGGCACAATTAAGGAGAGAACTTATTACACATCAAACAAAGTCAACTCACATACAATATTCGTACCCAAGCCAGGGCTCGAATTTGGACCATAGCAGTGAAAGGCAAGCGAACAAATTGCTGTACCACCTAGTGCCACCCATACATTACCTTTGCCTTATCATTGAACGCCTTATTTTCATCTTTTGACAGGTTGCTCCAAGATGCTGCAACCGCTTTATTTTTTTCACAAAGGGATCCTGTCAGTTCTATAAAATAATAAATAAAAAATATTTGACAAACTAATTTGTGAACCAATTTTTCAACACACACATACCGACCAGTCTTATAATTCATTGAATACTATTATATTATTGTACTAATTTTTCCAATAAAATATGTTAAGCCACTAAAAAAAACCTTTAAAACTGTTTTGTAACGATGTTCAAAACCTGAGAGGGATTCACTCGGATTGTACGGAACAACGAGTTCCTTTAATCTCGGTCGTCAATTTATCCCTGGCGATGTATGACACCCTCCCGCGATAAAATTTTATCGTGTCAGCGGTTGTGTAATCTAATTATATACGTGATATAGTGGTCACGCTCCCTTTCATTTTCCAGATGACACTGAAATAAAATTTGTAACTAACTAAGGTTACTGGAGACTTTCGCGGGTAAAATGTTTCTAAAAAAAATTTATTTCACTAATTAAAAATTGTTATATTAATCTTTCTTTTTGAACAAAAATTGTTTCGAAATTTTTGAAAGTTTGTTAGTTATTTAAAAAAAAATATTTGAAGGGAAAATTAATCAAAACTGAAAGTGTCGTGATCCTTGTTATCCTATTATACTTGAGTCGGTTACTCTTTCGATTTTCCCGCGTGATGAAATTCGTGTCCTACCACGCTTCGAAACTCTGGCGCTTTCTGATTTCTTTTTCGTTTTGAATACGCTATACCCTCGATACCTTTGGGGATTCTGCATTCGTTTGGTGTCCTTATTAAAAGTTTACCAGAGAAACGAAGTGTTCGATTTTTAGACATTATTATTTAAAGATAAAATGTCTCAGTCTATAATGTCTCAGTCTTCGCATTCTTCGGAGCTTAAAAATCAGGAGGTTTTCGAGTACAGGTAAAATAATTAATCAAAGTAATATACGTTATAACTCTTCTATAGAAAAACAATGTGGACAATATTTTCACGCAAGCTGCATTGGGCTTGAATTTTCTGAAGCCCTGTGCAGACCGTTTTTTCACTGTCCATAATGTATATTTTTTACCTAGAGGTTTTTTTTTTTTGTACAGACTGGTTTAATCAAAACATTCTACATTATAATTTTCATACAAGGTAACGAAAAAAATACTCATAACCAGTCATAGTTAATTTTTCAAAACAATTAAAAATATTTGATTTTACTGATTTGGTCTCAATAGTATTTCAATAATATTTCTAGATCTTTTCTTTAGAAAATATGCAACGAACTTGAGTTAATTCAGTAATTAAATAATGTTTATTCTCAAAAAAGCATAAGTGAAAAGTTAACAATTTCAGCTGAGCAGGTAATACCACGGGATGCAATTTAGATTTTATGAAGGGTTCAACTGAACTCAATAATAATAATCTCTCCCTCTATAGAAAAAAAAAAAAAAAGATTCTGAGTACTCAAGTGTAATAAATTCTAGCGTGACCCAGGCATTGCATTACGTATGTATCATGCATATAATTAGATTACACAACCGCTGACACGAAAATTGGATCGCGGGAGGGTGTCATACATCGCCAGGGATAAATTGACGACCTTTAATCTCACAACGCCATGTTGTTTTTCTCTCTCTCTCTCTTACACAGGGAACCCATCTAATAATATACCTGAACACAGGGAACCCAAAACTAATAACATGGTAATACTACAAAAACCATCTTGCCATTTTTCCTATTCTGATTCAATAATCATGCATCTTCCTATGTGTTATAAGCTCTGCTCTAATTCAGAAATTAATAACTCACCAGCAAACTTTTCACCGCAAAACAGGTTATACCCTGAAGCCATCTTGGAGTACGACGGCAATTTAATTTTTTTGTTGGATGAACCAGCTGAGATCTCTTCATTTTCATTTTTCTCTTTTCGTGTCCAGTTGCCTATCCACTCCTATATAATTTACATAAAATAATAATTAGACATTAGATGTTAATACAATAACTTTATTTGTTAAAGAAATATGTATCATATTTAAAGAATGTTTCCAAATAATTGTTATTAGAAAAACCATATTGTAACCAATTAGCTCCATGCATACATGGGCAATAAATATTGACTATTTAAGGATAAAGGAGGGTTCATAATTTATCTAGAGTGGGGTTATGATGATTTTGAAGGGGGCACACTTTTTTAATTTTAAGTTTTTGGGGGTCTATAAAAAATTCTTCTCAAATTGGAAGAACACATGAGGGGCACCCCGGGGTACATATTTTACCTTTTGTTTAGGTATATGCAATAAGGAAGGGGGGAGGGGGGGGGGCAGGAAAAAGTTAAACATATTTCAAGGGGGCTTCAAAAAACTGCAAGGGAAAAAATTAACATTATCATAGCCCCCTAGATAAATTATGAACCCTCCCTAACTACATTTTAGTGCAGTGGCTTTGAATGTACTATTTGTTGATCAACCTTTCAGTAATACAGATAATTTATTATCCCTCTTCTTTTTGTGAGAGCACAGTAGTCTATTTTGAAACAGTCTCTGAGCTGATCAAAGTCAAGGCACGGTTAACTTACTGATCGAATTGAAATTTTAGCGAGCTAAAGTTTTGCTGTGGTGGAAAAACCGGGGAACTCGGAGAAAAATCTTTGTATCATGGGAGAAAAACCTAACAAACTCTACTCACATGTGATGTCCTACAATTTAAAGAAACATATTTTGCTATTCTAGAAATCATATAAGGAGTACAGCATTTCTATTATCTTAAAAGAATACGTATTGATATTATTAGCATTTCGTTTTTTTTTTCATTTACACAAAAGCGTCGAGTCTGTCTGAGACAAGAATCGTTCTCCTTAGAACATGAATGTAGAACCAAGTAGAACATGACATGGATGCTGGAAATATTTTACCACACTTTAGAGTTCTCAAGAAATGCAGAACAAAACTGGACTGTTTAATCTACGCGATGCTGTAATTAGAGAACAAAAGACATCGCTCAACATACAAACGGACTCAATCAAGAATCGTTCTCCTTAAGTAGACAAACTGTTTGATAAATCGCTAAAGATTAAAAGAAGAATTGTGGCTGATAATTTATTGTGAATCCCTGAAGGTTATTATATTTTTCAAATTGTGAATAAATAATTCAGTTTTTATTTTTCCAAGTACATTTCACAGTATAATATCACGGGGGGTTGTCACGTGACATGCGTATCCGCCATTTTGTATTCTGGTCGAGGAAGAAAGAAGAGAAATCAATCTTGTTTGAGCCTTAATCACAACTTAAATTATAAACTACCGAAGAAAAATGGTAAAGAAAGATCCATTTCGATATTTTTCGCAAGCCAGATCATGTCAAATATTTTGTTATTGAAGAACAGAGTTATTTCGGACAGACCAAAGTACCTCGATTGATTTCTCGTGAAAAACCCCTCACTTGAGCCATCTAGCCTCGTGCAGTGCTATTAATCCCTTCATTCAATGTCTTTTATGTGCTACTAACACGCTATATGTTTGCCCTTTATTTCTACAGGAGCCAAATGTCAGAAATGATGAAATCGATAGATATTCCAGTGGAGGTGAAAGTTCCGTACAGGTAAACCATCAAAGTACCACGTATTTATGCGATTAGATTGAAAATGTCACAAGTCCGATCTAAAGATATTTAAGAATTTTTAATCAAAAAAGAATGTCTCTTAATTAACTAAATATATGTGTAGAATCCTCAAGACATATTTTCACATTTTTCAGTTTTTGAATGCAAGAACCTTAAGAAAAAGATATGCAAGCAAATTATTTCCCGAATTTATTCCGACTGGCAACAAAGGGTCCAACATGGCGATCGATAGAGCAGTTCATCGTATTTACGCATTTGTTTCTCTAAGACTTTTCAAAAACCGACTACCAATAGTTTAAAGGAATATTACAATTTGAAAATCAGCTATCATAAGAGTGTTTACCATGTTTCAGAAATTATGGACAAGGATATAAATAGAATTGCAAACAAATAGTTTTAACCAAGGGTTATACCTTCTCTACCATGTTTCAGAAATTATGGACAAGGATATAAATAGAATTGCAAACAAATAGTTTTAACCAAGGGTTATACCTTCTCATACTAAACCCTCTCATACTAAAGCGTCTCCTTCCAATTCTTCAAATATGACTTCACAAGCTTATGGTTTTTCAAAAACCGGCCAAATCAAAGTATGCTTTGACAGGATCTCCTTGTTTGTTGCTGTCTGCTCTCACTCAATCTAATTGTTGGTTGCTGTCTGCTCTGACTAAATCACTTGTTTGTTGCTGTCTGCTCAGACTAAATATAAATGTTTGTTGTTGTCTGCTCTGGCTAAATGTACTTCTTTGTTGCTGTCTGCTCTGGGTAAATGTACTTGTTTGTTGTTGTCTGCTCTGACTAAATCTACTTGTTTGTTGCTGTCTGCTCTGGCTAAATGTACTTGTTTGTTGCTGTCTGCTCTGGCTAAATGTACTTGTTTGTTGCTGTCTGCTCTGGCTAAATCTTCTTGTTTGTTGCTGTCTGCTCTGGCTAAATCTACTTGTTTGTTGCGGTCTGCTCTGACTAAATCTATTTGTTTGTTGCTGTCTGCTCTGACTAAATCGATTTGTTTGTTGCTGTCTGCTCTGACTAAATCTATTTATTTGTTGCTTCCTGCTCTGACTAAATCTATTTGTTTGTTGCTATCTGCTGTAATTAATTCTACTTGTTTTCTGTACTCTTTATTGAACTCTGAAGATGAGTTAGGTCTTTTACTAATACATAGGGCGTTTTTGAATATGCACCCAATACGTTTTACGTTGCTACTGGCATGCTTATGTATTATAGCTGGTATTTTTTCATCGGCCAAGAAAAATACCTCTATCGAGCATATATAGTTTATTAAATATTTTAGGAAGCAGTACAGGGGCTATTTTTTGGGCGAGACAAAATGTAGGGACGGGAAGGATCAATCTTTTTGAAAATGATAAGCATGATCATTTTTTGTCATTGTCAAACATGTTTCCTCTGACGATGCGTCAGAGACCCGAAAGCCTGGAAGCAAAATTAATACCAAGTTTTTTTAAATCTTTATTTTTCCCAAAAAGAACCCAACGTTTTTCTTTAAACTACTTGTCCGTTTTTTTTCCTGAACCGGTTTTTTTCACTGTACAAAACAACCTCGAGTACAAATGTTGTAGGATATTTGTACTCACTCCAGGCTTTCTCCTGCGATACCTAAACTCTACTGAGTGTAGCTGGATAATAATGTATAGAGATAATTATATTCATTTGCAAACGTAAAAATTCAAATATAAATCATTCTTCGCTCTCGTATGTATTTTATTAATAGAAATACACCTAATTTCAAGAACGTTGTAATATAGAAATAGAAAATAAAAAATTATTTAAAGTTATTATTTATTTTTGTGTAACAAGGTCCTTGCAATTCGGTTAACAAATGTTTTTAACTTCTCGTGTAACTTATGCAATTCAGTTAATATTTTGCTGGATGTCACCTCTTTGTTATCTCAAGCCAAAAATTAATGTTTGAGGTGTACCAGTGAAATCTACACTAATGTGAATTTTTATTCACTACTTTGGATGTATGAACAGTAATGGGGGAAAGGGTATACCTGTGTATTACTATAATTTTAAGTGTTGATGGATGTCCATTTCTTTTCTCTTTTTTTCTCTAGCAAAACATAGATGTTCACGCAAGAAATATAAAAAAAGTTCCGACTGAACATAATGACGAAGTAAGGTTACGCCTTTTATTATCACTTCATCCCTTAGCCCTCTTTCCCTCATTCACTTTTCTCTATCCATCCTTAAAACCTTACTTCTCTCTCTCTCTCTCTCTCTCTCCCCTCCTCTCCTCCCCTCTCCCTCCTCCCCTCCTCTTATTTAGATCCACCATCCTCTCTCTCTTTCTCCCCCCCCCCCCCCCCCCTCTCTCTCTCTCTATGCGCTCATTCGAACCCAGCCACTTTACCACCTTCAGTGCACACATCCAACCCTCCACACTTCCACCCATCTATCCTTTCAATGATCCATTCATTTTTCCCTCCCTCCCTCCCTCTTTCCATTCCTGTTTTATAACTCTCCTGTAGTTAACACTATATAATTATCCTTAAAAAATGTATTAATGTAAATGTTTACATTTGACAGCAGACGGATCCCCAGCTACATCCCCAGCCTGGGTTCACAAGTAATGGTCATCGTGTTATGCAACCCCAAGACGAATAACAATGATGACTAAGCTATGGGCAGACTTAGTTATGATAGTTTAACGAGTTTGATAAAGAACATTGGTTGGTTGTACTGGTTAAATGCACAACGACTTTGAAATTCTAAGCTTTCCCGGAACCACATGAATATTCTAAGCAAAGTCGAGACTGACCCTGAGCAACTAAGCCACATAGAAAAAAGAAATATATTTTAGAGAAATGTTGTAAAGTCTCCATATTAATATGAGGGGACAAGTTTTAATAGTTTTTGGAAAGACAGTAAGAGGTCCAAATACAAGTAGTAATCCAATTTGCCAATTCTTTGAAATAAATAACGATGTTTTTTTATTTTATAGAATTTGAAGCAATATTGTATAAAGTAGAAATATATTATAACTTTCGAATATTTTAATAAATCGATAGATTTACCTGCTGTTGTTCAAGATTTTTATACAAACCCTTTTTTAACCCTACCTCAGAAAAGCAAAACAAGAGAAAAAAGAGAATTTGAAAAGAAAAGAAAAGGAAAGAAGACAAAAGAAGAAGAGAAAAATCAAAAAAAAAAAAAGAGAAATAGAAGAGAAAAGAAATGAGAAAATAAAAAAAAAAATAAAAAAATTAAACGAAAAAAGAAGAAAAGCAATAAATAAATAAATAAATAAATATAATTAAATAAAAATAAATAAGAATAAAAAAGAAAAAGATTAAAAAAGAAAAATTAAAAACAAAAGATTAAAAAAATACTAAACTAAACTAAACAAGATATTTGGCTTTTTAAGGATAAGAGTACAGTTAGAAAATCCCTAGCAAGTAAATGGTCCTTTCATTATATTATGGGACTATAAACTCAATCCAATAAGACCAAACAAAAGACGTCATAGTTTGTTGGTCTTTTGTTTGGTGTTCTTTGATTGACATAACAGCCCCAAAATGCATTGCTGTTACAAACTAGTGATGTATATAGACCATGCTCCATAGCTCTCCAAAGGTCAAACACTGAGTTTATTTTCCTAGTTCTCGAATTTGGGAAATCCCCTAATTATAATATTGTTGACACGAGAGCGACGTGCTGAATGCCTAATGATTCTTGACCGGAGCCTCGTACTGTAGCCTTTATGCGTGACAAGCTAAGCGTTATGTGACAGTGGACTATTATTAGGTAAAGTATTTGCAGCACACTGGGTATTTGGCCATTTTTTCCAATTTCGATATTAACTACCAAACTAGATTTTTTAACCATTTTCTAAAGCGTTTTGATTTTGGACAACTAAATTGGGATAGTACTGAATCCTCCTCTGAGGACTTCTATACTTCGTTAGAAAACTCATAAATATTCATTAGGGTTTTAATCCAATCATGGCCATGGATAAGAACACGTGACGGTATTTATATATATCGATAGCAAACCAAGAAACTTAAAGCCGGGGGCGTAATTCCCTATAAAAGACAAGCCCCTCTGGAATCCAGAGTAGACATCCACGGTCTTGAATCTCTTCCAGAACCTCTATTTCAGTTTTTAAAATGATATCTTTTTTCCTTCTGATAATACCCCTAACATTACGGAAAATTGAAGTAATAAAGACCTACTATGGTGGCTATTGTAAAAATATATTTTTTTAAATGAATGTCATCCCTACATCACATTGTTAGGGATTTAGTTTTGTTTTCATAATTTTCATTTTGTTTTTCTTTAACGCAAGAATTTGAAAACAGTTTTTCATTGGTTCATGAATCTCGCTCATTCTTGGAAGCCCAAGCTGGTAAACTAAGATTGGCGCAGTTAATTATGATATTACAAAATGAATTAATAATTTATAAAATTCAAAATCTATTGTGTTTCTAGAAGGAATTGGAGTTATAAGTGATGAGTAGCACTATAACAAAGATCTTGGCATCTGCCAACTTTTATGTTGTCGTTGTTCAACGCGCTGAAAAGAAACAAATTCCAGAACGGATTGCCTTAAAAGTAACGTAAGGGGGAAAAATATAATCATTAAGATCAGGGAAGGCAGAAAACAAGCCAGGGTGAGAATCAAAGGTTAGTATAGCAATTTCGGGCGTTTCATCCAATTAACTATTTCATATACTAACTAGTTCGAATGAATAATCATGTATGTTTATCAAGTATGTATGTATCTATGCATTAAGAGAAAAGAATTCGATCACCTTGGCAAGACTGAGGGGCATATTTTCGGAGTATTTTGCACACAAGACCAGTACTTTTATCTAACCTTCAAATTTTATAAATAGCCTGAAACAGTATCTGAGCTGATCAAACTCAAGGCACGGTTAACTTACAGATCAGATTGAAATTTTAGCGAGCTAAGGTTTTGCGGTGGTAGAAAAACCGGGGAACTCGGAGAAAAATCTTTGTATCATGTGGGAGAGAAACCTAACAAACTCTACTCACAGGGGATGCCCTATAATTAAAAAAAAAATAGTTTGCTATTCTAGAAATCATGTCAGGAGTACAGCATTCCTATTATCCAAAAAAATACGTATTGCGTTTATTAGCATTTCGTTTTTTTCATTTACACAAAAGCGTCGATTAGTCATAAGTCCATAAGTCAATTGCTGTCGACAAACTGTTTGATAAATCGCTAAAGATTAAAAGAAGAATTCTGGCTAATAATTTATTGTGAATCCCTGAAGGTTATTATATTTTTCAAATTGTGGAGTTATTTAAGCAATAGAAAACCTTTTCCGTGTTTACATAGCCTGATAGCAACCCGAGGGGAGGTTGGGAGAATTCGAGATGGTTATGCAAACCCGAGACGTAGTCGATAAATAGAATAATTAAGCAGAAAAACATTAAACTTATTTGAATATGAAACTCCATATTCTCTCTACGTGCAAACAGACAATCTGGAGCAATCACGGCTAGAAACTACACGTTTTTTACCTGTTGGATAACGGCTCCGACAGGGAATCGGAACGAACATTGTGCAAAGATATTAACGCAGTCCGTAGAAGTTCTTGAAGTGTGTATACATTATCAAATGATGGATATATCAATAAATGGATATATCAGTCAATGTATAAATAGTTGTGATAAAAAGTTAAATTTTACACCGTAAAAAATAAGAGAGATCACTTACTGACGACGAAGGACTAGCGTCCGAAAAAAGCAATATAGAAATACTTCCAGCTAATTAACCTCCATCTGAACAACACTTTTATAAGTAATAGCATGACTTGAGGGTGATTAGTGATTAAATGTCCCCGAAAGCCGAGGGAGGTTTGGTTGAAGTCCCGACGCCGAAGGCGGAGGGACTTTAACTAAACCTCCCGAGGCTTGAGGGGACATTTAATCACTAATCACCTGAAATTTCATGCTATTAGTTTGTAATATTATGATTGCCGAGGAATGAAACTGCTCTTAGGAAATATGTTAGCTTTCGTACGATGCATAAATTACAAAGCTGTTGATATGCGGCATACTTTAGGGAATTTGCCTTTGTTAAATGCGACAATGGCGAATTGAACCAGCATTCATTCATTCGTGGTGCTTTATTCTAATTCACTTTGGTTTGCCAAGAGCGGTATTAATGAAGTGTTTTCGAACCGTCGTGATTACGTCACAAATAGTAAGAAAAATTCCCGATCTAGTCAACGCATGCGCAAAAATTACTCAATGGGTCCCACAAGTGCTGGGGTGTTGAATAGTGTGTACTGAAAGGTCATTGCTCAAATTTTTCGATTGGGTCGATGCGACCCAGCCATGGTCCCGGTGATTGTTATATGAGGGACCATGCCTCATGAGTAGTGATGAGGGATAATTAGTCTAAACATCCCTCATGATTATATATTTATGAGGGATATTTAGTCTAAACATCCCTCATGATTATATATTTATGAGGGATATTTAGTCTAAACATCCCTCATGATTATATATTTATGAGGGATATTTAGTCTAAACATCCCTCATGATTATATATTTATGAGGGATATTTAGTCTAAACATCCCTCATGATTATATATTTATGAGGGATATTTAGACTAAATATCCCTCATCACTATTCATCCAGGGGGATGTTAGACCTTAAACATCCCTCTGGAAACAATGGATCCCGAGGTAATCATGATATTACTTTTGTAAATAATTATCACACCTCTTGTATATAAATATCATAGTAATAGGAATATTTTTTATTAAAGTCTGTCTGATGAGTGCGCAAGCATGAAACTCGGAGTAACAGAGAACATGTCTCTTCTGTGTATCGAGCACTGTTATGCAGCATAGACAAGACATACTGTGATATTTTAATATTTATGTATATCAGGGGTTGTCACGTGACATGCCTATCCACCATTATTCGTGGCGCGAGCAAGATATAAAAGACATCATTCTTGTTTGAGCATTAATCACAACGTAAAGTATAAACTAGCGTAGAAAAATGGTAAAGAAAGTTCCATTTCCATATTTTTTTACGAGTCAGTTCATGTGAAATGATTTGTTATTGAAGAAGTTAGTTAACACGTTGGTTTCGGACACGGCCATTGCTGAACAAAACACCTCGCTTGATGTATTGAGCTTCGTGCATTGCTATTGACTTTATTCATTGTCTATGATTTATGGAGCTACTCACACACTCTATGCTCATTATTTCTACAGGCCGAGAATGGAAATAGAAGAAATGCTGAATGTTCCAGTCGAAGAGAAAGCGTCGAACAGGTAAACATTGAAAGTAATATACTTGTCTGTGCAATTAAATTAAAAAGAGGTTCAGTATTGGAATATAGTAGCACTCTTTCTCTAACTGACCTTTTGGAGAAAACATATTTTCAAAAGAGCCTTTACTGAGGAAGGCCTGTTGGAAATAAGATGGCTTACAATATTGTCTTGAGAATTTTGAGCGTGAATGAATAAATGTTGTCATGACAAGAAGTCAGAGCTAAAGATATTTCAGGAATTTTAGTAATAAAGGAGTGTCTATTGAGTACTAGAACATCATGTAGGCAATATGGAAGCCATAATAAATATCTTCACATTTTCCAGTTTTTCAATGCTAGAAACTAAAGAGAGAATTTCAAGAAAATCATGTTCCGAATTTATTCACTGGCGACAAAGGGTCGAATATGTTCGGAATATGTTCGAAAAGAGTCGAACATGGGAAGCACAGGTGGCGTAGCGGTGATAGCGCTCGCCTCTCACCAAGGCGACCAGGGTTCGAGCCTCGCTGGGCTTGGTGTCGTATGTGAGTAGAGTTGTTTGTTGGTTCTCTCCTGTGCTTCGAGGGTTTTTCTCCGGGTTCTCCGGTTTTCCTCCCTCTACAAAAATCACCTTTCAAATTCTAATTCGATCAATCGGTTGCCTTGTAATTGGGTCCTAGACCTGTAAGGCTTTCCCTCCACCCCAGAGTGGTAAAGTGGCATAAATAAAAACATAAATAAATAAATATGGTTGGTCAACCATTTGAGAAGTTTATCATGTTTACCCCTTTCTCTAAGACTTTAGACTTCGAATAGTAGTCAGGATATTTACAATTTGAAAAACCAATTATTATAATTATACTTCTTATCTTGCTAAAAGATTGAAATAAGAGGGTTTTCCATGTATAAGTAATTATGGATACAGTGATGAATAGAATTGCAAACAAATATTTCTAGTCAAGGGCTGTGCCTTTCAAACACTCTGCATTGTGATGCTCTTAATAAAATCATTTTTTGAACCATTTTCCAGATCTTTTTAAAATCAAATGTCACAGAAATGTGTTTATCATAAAAGCAGAAACAAACGACCATCTTACCGTATGATAAACTACATACACCTAACTGCAAGAACGGATTCATATAAAATAGCAAATTATTAATTATTTTTACAAAACAGGCGTAATTATTTCACGGTTTTGAAGGTATAGACTCATATTTTTGAGATTATCTTGTTAATATATACTAAATAGTTATTCTCATCACTGTAGGTGGCATTTAGGAATCAAAGAAAAGAAAAATATTTTTCATTTATTCCTTTTTGTTAGTTTTGCTATTTTTTTATGGTCACGGTTGGCTAACACTTCCTAAGCTCATGGCTTTTGCAAGTCCTGTCTCTAGTTTATGAGTAAATATTCTTCAGTATATTTATTTTCAATGACACTTTCTATTTTAGGACTTTTTAGCTTAGTTTTGAAGCTTATTAAATTTTGAAAAACACTTTCAATAACTAGTAGTGGAAATTTAAATTTTTTTTGCTGCACGAAAAGTAGAATCGACTCCTACTTTCTGCAACAAATTTTGTAAAAATTTACGTGTGACATGGTCGTGCAACTTGCGATTATAGCGCACGCACAAGCCAATCATTTATTCACGCCATTGATTCAAATTACGCGTGCAACTTGCAATACTTTTTTTCGCGAGACAAATTGCAACCGAAATGGTCATCAAATGGGGATTTTTTAGTTTCACGTTATTTCTAACGAACGAATTTCCGATTTCAAAATGTTTTAGTATGTTACGTTACGTTACGTTTTAGTTTTGTTTTCATTATTTTTCATTTTGTTTTTCTTTAACGCAAGAATTGGAAAACAGTTTTTCATTGGTTCATGAATCTCGCTCATTCTTGGAAGCCCCAGCTGGTAAACTTAGATTTGGCGCTGTTAAATAAAACAATAAATTAATAATTTATACAACTCAAAGCGGTTGAATTGGAGCTATAAGTAGCACTATAAGAAGGGGTCTTGGCGTTTTCAGAAGCTGCCAACTTTTATGTTGTCGTTTTTCAACGCGCTGAAAAGAAACAAATTCCAGAACGGATTGCCTTAAAAGTAACGTAAGGGGAAAAAATATAATCATTAAGATCAGGGATGGCAGAAAACAAGCCAGGCTCAGAATCAAAGGTTAGTATAGCAATTTCGGACGTTTCATCCAACTAACTATTTCATATCGATTGAATAAGTATGTATGTTTATCAAGTATGTATGTATCTTTGCAATAAGAGAAAAGAATTCGACCACTTTGGCAAGACTGAGTGGCTAACACTTTCTAAGCTCGTAACTTTTGCGAGCGCTGTCTTTAATTTAGGAGTAAATAATCTTCATGATCAGTGCATTTATTTTCAATGACACTTCCATTTTTAGGATTTTTTTAAGTTTAGTTTTAAAGGTGGTGTCGCATACGGACGACAATCAGTTATAAGCATGTTATTTCTACAAACTATTACAGTTGGTTTTGGTCAAAAATCAGGGTTTTCTTTTTTACAAAACTTTATTTGCATTCATTTCTATGTAAGGGTTAGAGAATAAACGCGAGTGCTTTATGGGATTTAGAACGACAATAAGCTGATGAAATTGAAATTCTCCCAACTTAGTATCAAAAACAAGGCTTGTGCGCATGACAGAAGTTTTATTGACAAATGACGTAAGGTTTCCACAGGAAATCTTGTATCCTGTGGTGTACGTTTTGGCTGATGTTAACAAGCTACAAGGACTGTAAGTTTATTTATTTTACAAGAATTTAAAAAGCTTGGAGGAAAAAATGGGAAAAAGCTTTCTTTTCTGAGCTCTCGCTGTCTTTTTCTACTTCATCTACAACAGTAAAGAGTGACATAAGCCACACATTTCTAATAGTAAGTGAAATGTCAGTTGGAGACGAATTTTTTCAGGTTAGTAAATTCATAGGATTTTTGAACTTTACATTTTCTTCTTTTCTCAGTCCTTGTTGCTCCTGATCGCTGCATTTAACATCTGATTCGATAAACTAAAAAAGATGGATTTGAATTTATCTGAAAACATCTGTTTTACGGGGGATTATTGAGATTTTTCAATGCAGTAGTGAATTTGTAGCAGCAAAGATCGACTCTATTCCTTGCCTTCCTTGTTTTAGCTTTGCCGTAAAATATTCTAAGTTTTTTGTCAAGCTCTTCGTCATTCATTAAGTAAAACTCAGTCAGAATACCGTTTTCTTTTCGCTTAAAGCTGTTAAAAATCACCATAAGTTCTTTTAAAAATGACTTTTTTAAATATATCTTGTTGTTGTTGTTTTTGAAGCTGATGGTGGTTGTTTCGTACGCCGAGTTTTAACTTTTCGTAATTATGACTTTTACGCCAAACGCCGTTTAATATAAATAAAAATCAAGGCTTTCGTGAATAAAACATAGGTTTATATTTATTATTTTATCATAATAGCACAGTATTTGCTTTCAAGAATGCACAATGTCCACTTAGCTTGGTATTTAGATGCAAGACTTTGGGAGATATGGCCTTTAGTCATTCGGCTTAAACTATTTGGAACAATCTTCCAATGGAGATTCGACAAAGCTGCTCTATCGAACAGTTTAAATCAAGACTTAAAATTCATTTACACTAGCAAATTTATCGCGCGACTTGAGCGGCGATTTCAATGACGATTTTATCGCGACCCAAATTGCAGCGAGTTGCACTAAATTTCGATCATGTTTGAATTGGCGGCGACGTAGCTGCGATCATCGCCGTGAAATCGCCATAAAATCGCCGCTCAAGTCGCGCGACAAAGTTGCTAGTGTAAACGGGCCTTACTTATTTAGGGACGCTTTTAGATCTAATTAGACAAGTAGTGCACTTACACTGTATCTCTCACCTCTGTGGTCTCAGGTTCAACTCCTAGACCCAGCATCTCATGTGAGCAGAGTTTGTTGAGTCTTTCCCATGATTCAGAATTTTTCTCTGGTTCTCCTTCCTAAAAACCAACAATGCTAATTCCTAATTCGATCTGTGAGTTATCAGTGTATGTTCTGACCTAGATAAGCTCAGAGGTAACTTATGTTTTTTTCCCAGATGATATTGATACGGAAGTCGGTGCCGAGTTCTACTCCCCGTACTCATTAGAGCGTCGCCAAGATTCTTCCAGAATCCTCGAGACTGTTTTAGAGCTTTTGAAAGATGACAGCATGAGTGGTCTAATCGCCATAAAGTCCTGCACAGAACAGGTCCTGTCACGCCTCGAGAAGAAAGGATCTCCTTACGAATCACGGCGTTCCCGTTCCTCTTCATCACAAGATGTAAATAAACCTCTTTATCCTTGTGGATCACCAGCTATGGGATTTACAGCAAAGCCTTTTAGGTAAGGGGTATTTGGCTGGTTAACTTTGATAGCCATCTGTTATAGGAAATTGTAGGATCCGTTACAGACCCCTTGCAGTACGCCGGAATGGAGCTTAATTTAGAGGACAATACAATAGTATCCAATTCTCAGAAGATTGAAATTATTTTGTTTTGTCCTCCAAATTGAGCTGCTTTGACATCACGTGCAAGGGGTCTATACAGTACTCGTTCGAAGGGTGTACACTTTACACCCTATTTTATATTTTATATTTTATTTATTTTATATTTTATTTCGTAGATGGTATATATATTATATATCTTATATATACATATATAGATCCAATCCGGGGCTTGGTAGTACGTTGCGCGCGTTGGTGAGCGCGGTTGCTGAGTCTTGGATTTGGTCTATATTATTTTTATACTTAAACTATTTTATTTTATTTTTATTTTTATTAGATTTAAGAATAATTGTAGGATTTAAAATCACCTCATCACGTGATCAAATGTGGCTTATTAGAATACGAGTTTTATTTTGGTTTTCATTTGAACTTGTTGTTATTATTGTTGTTTCTGTTAAGAACATGCTCGATGGTTAATGCGTATTTCCAGTAGTTGTGCTAAGCGTTAGCGAGCTCAGGAAGGAAAAAGGAAACCCAAATACATAAGTGGTCATTAAGCTACGAACACTGATAGTAAGAGGTTGAATGTGAGGAAACCATTCGTTATATTTTTATCTTCAAACTACGCTAAAACAAGCGTTGTTTCTTGCTTTTTATATAGGGAGATTTATTATTATTTAATATCATTTTGAATGAGTGTAAATATACTTGATACGGACGTGTGTTGTCTGAGCAATTTCACTGTATGGAGAATTAAGCGATCTTGCGCGCTGTTGTTTATTATTTCAAACGATTATCGTCGATCTCAATACAAAAATTCAATACAAAAGCTACTCTTAATCATCACTAAAGTTATTATCAGCCACTGGAATTCTTTCTTTTAACGTTTAGGTAATTTGTCAGACGGTTTGTCAAGTAGCGGAGATGACTAGCTCTGAGGAGCAGCATTTTTGTCTCAAACAGACTAGGTGCTTATGTGGAAAGTAAGAAACGAAATATTAATAATATCAACACGTATTTTTGGCTTATGGGAAGAGTGTAATCCTGACATGAATTTAAAATTTCAAAAACTGTTGAGAAATTTACTTAAAAAAGCTTTATTTTTTTCTAGACTGTTATAAAGAAAGTGAAAGTAAATACATCAGTTGCATTGTGCAAGGGTGAAATGCCACGTGGCAGTAACGTTCATCATTCGTACTCACTATGGCTAGTGGAAAGTGGAAAGTTCATTTCTTGAATCCAATGCATTTTTGTGCAATTTTGTAAATATTTCGGAGAACCAGAAGAGGAATATGGATATCAAATATTTAGGTATCAAAAATTTGACGTCTTTTGTCGCCCAATCATCGGTTGGAGCAAAATAGTCATATTTCGATACACCATTACTGCCTCTCTTTATTTTCCCTGGCTTTTGGCATAGATAAACATGTTATTCATTCATTGAACTCCATGTTGGACTGAATCTTTTGGTGTAGACCTTATCTGAAGCAAGTATTCGACTACAACCATATTGGCTATAAAGGAATGTAAACAAACTACTATAGTCCGTATTCTAGTTGGGTCATAGCAATCATTGCCAGAAATATGGGACATGAGCCTGCTCATCCATGCGCAATGATGCGTTTCAGCTTACAAAATAGCCGCCGAGTCTTATAGGAAATGTATGGGGAATATAGAGCTTCCTCTATTTACGGCGAATAGGGTTTTATTTCCTCTGAGCTCCACATCGCGACAAACAACCCACCCTACAAGCTACTAAATAAGCGTAAAATGATCATTGAATCATGCGACATATTGGTTCCCGGACTACTTGCCTTCGAAAGGCTTCGAAAGCTCTAGATTCCATACATCGTCTATAAATCTGGCCACACTTGACCCCAAAATCGTCTTATTTGAGCTCGAAAAAATTTAAAAGTAAAAGAGCTCCACCTCGATATCACCAAACGAGTGTTTAATAAATTCAAAACCGCTCAAAATAGACAGCATGCCTTCAGAATGTAGGTTCCCAAGAAGCTTGAAGTTAGGTTAAATTTTAAGCGATTCGACGCGTTGTTAGCTCGTAGTTTTCAGTTAAAAATGACAAGAAACCACAGAGAACTGCTCCAAACAGTTTCAAAACCCCCTAAATATCGCCATTTTGTTTTTACAAGCTCCTATTGACTGCTGAGATACAATAAGGAAGCTTAAAGTAACGATTTACGTTTGAAACTTGTTTCTTGTCCTTCATGGGCTTCCTGTGGTGAGGCTTATCAACAGAAAAATAATAGTTGTTCTTTTGATTGTCAATTAACTATTTTTTGGCAAGAATTGTTTTACTAACATCATAGTTGAATATAAATATGTGCTTGGAAACCATGTAGTTATATTTTTCCTCTAGAAAACCACTTCATTTTCATTCGTGCGTAACACCGCTGACAATGTCCAATATTTCTGGCAATGAGTAATGCTGAAGAATATTGAAAGATTGATTCGACTAACGGAATGTAAGCCGTTTTTATTCGTTTAGTTGATATTTAATTCTATATGTTCGAGGGGTTACACGATTAAGAGTCTTTAAAAATCAAACAAAATCGAAAATCGGCGGCCAAACTCGATATTATTCACGTTTGCTCAAAAGATGTGGAATGCCACCTAAATAAAGTCGTACTGATGTTCATTTTGGATAATTTCACACACTCTTAGTTTGAGAAAATTGAGAAAGTGTATTTTGGTCGCCGGCCTAAATTAATCCCAAATTTTAATCTTTAAAATACTTTCGAATCTTAAGCTAAATCATATGTAAAATTCTGCTAGTTTTTATGTTTTTATGTGGGCGCCGTGCGAAATTTTCGAATTCGGATAAATTTCGCAATACAGTGCTAAGAATGAAATTTGAGATTACTATTAACAATAATAATAATAATAATAATAATAATAATAATAATGATAATAATGATAATAATAATAATAATAATAATGATAATAATGATATTATTAATATTAATAATAATAATAATAATAATATAATAATAATAATAACAATAGTGATAATAATAAAAAATATAAAAGTAAACTTTATTTCACAATAATAATGACAATAGTGATAATAATAATAATAATAATAATAATGATAATAATAATAATAATAATATTGAGTAATACTTTATTGACAAAGATAAATAACAATAATAATGGATCAATGAGAAATTAAACATATACTCAATCCTAATACTGATACTTTAAAACTGAAGCTTATTACTAATACATATATTATATAGAAAAGAAAAAAAATGGAAAAAATTGTATAAAAAGAAAAAATTATATCACTATTTAGATTATTATTCATATAATGATAATAATATAATAAATTTCTAAAAAAAAAAATAATAATAATAATAATAAAATAATGATAATAATAATGACAATAATAGTAATAATAACAATAAACTTTATTATACAAAGAAAATTATAACCACATATTTACACTGATGCTGAGTAAAACAAAAGGACTAAACTAAACGAAAATTAAACAATATAACAAAGATATAGTAAGATAGCAGAACTTGAATAACTTAGATATTTAAAATATATAAGATAATACTATATAAACATTGAAAAAATAAATTATAGAACTTCTGGAATATTTAAAAATAGAAAAGACATAAATACAGAAAAATCTGTATTCTTTTATGAAGTCAAAATACATTCAGCCACAGAAAAGATTGGTATTATTTTTTTTTTGTAGAATATTATGATGACTATTGAAACCGTTTCACTTTTTCTCTTGTTTACAGTATCATTCGTGACCTTATGCGTGACACGGGAGAAGCGTGCGTCACAGGCATTATGGAATGCCACTGGAGCAATTACTGGAAAATTTATAGTATGCACAGCTGTCAAGGTCTCTTTGTATAGAATTTAATGCTATCTAATGAGAAATCTAAAAATTAATTGATCTTGCTGGAAGTCGAGCGATATGTCAAACACCAAAGCATAAGATTATTATTAAAGTAACCCCGCTACTCGATGCTTTATAAATATTCCCACGTTTGCCCCCTTTGAATCCAATTATTTAAGATGACTGCCGCATCGGTAAAAAGGTCTGTTACAAATGATGACACACAGATACTAAACTTCTCAATAAGATGACCAAGATGTACGTTTCCGTCTAGTTGCAAGGCTGAGCTTTATCATCACACGATACTTATTAATTAAATATTGTATTCTCTACTAAAGTAAACTGAAGTGAGTTATAGGAGAAACTACTTTTATCGACATTTTATCAATAAAAATATTGTTTAATAATATCTAATTAACAAACAAGGAAACCAAGAATTATACTGGATAGCCGTGAGATGCTGCTTTCTTGAATAAAAACTTCTGGTCTTGGATTCATCATGTATGTCTTAAGGCCGATTTTCGAGGTACAACTTTTGCTTCACCTGTAGCATGTGCAATCTGCTTACGCACCGCTTACAACACGAATTCCTTCATGTAAATCAACCCTGTAACTTGCTCACAGCTACTGTAGCAAGTTGTAGGGTTGATTTACACGATGGAATTGGTATTATAAGTGTGGTGTTAGCGGATTGCATGCAAAAGTTGGAAAATCGGCATTTACAAATGAGGAAATCAGAATTGTGCAGTTTCTGCTTAAGGCTTATATGGTGTGAGTCGAAAGCTTTACATGAGTGAGTCTTTCAAGCACAGAGTCTAAAGATCAATTCTAATGAATTATATAATTTTAACCTGCGCAGATGAGGTTGAATAACCTCTACTGCTATTAAAACTTTTATGAAACATGGTTTCGAAAAAAACTCTGCTGTCATGACAGTGTGGAACGCTCACCGACAACAGAGCTAATCTCTAATAAGGATCAGAACCGAATTGGGATTTTGCAAGGATGGCATTAAGGCAATATGGTAAACACACCATTACTATGCATGAATACCGTTAGCTAGTCTTAACTTTGTCCTTACCTTTCATTCATCCCTAGAATGTTTTTCGACATCTAAGTCAGGTTTAAATCTACATTTTCCAAGATATTTGAACTCCTACAAACTTCTTCAAAACTGTTTTTTTTGTAAAGCATTTGATTTTCCTGCTTACTTAGTTGATTAAACTAATCATGACGAAATCAGACAGACGGTCATTGGCTGTGTTTCGGCACGTCTTTCGTATGCACATTAGAAAAAAAATATGTCACTCGCAGTAAAGTAAAATATTCAATATATGGCAAAACGTTTGTTTACGTGAATAACGAATCATTAAAACTGGTAAAAAAACTATTTTCTGATTTTTTCTACATTGCTTTATTTTCTAGACAATTTTACCCATCATTTCATATATATAGATACGATTAACTGGCGGGATGTGTTTGGGCATGTTCGATAATTGTATGCTTTTGCTAGTCACGCGTAAACAATGACCTTACTGAACAACCATCGTCTTTATGCGTGTTTACGCTTGCTAGACTGATTTAATATCTAAAATTCCTTCTCGAAGAAGCAATGAACGAAAATTAAAAGCTACGAATAGCTGTACAAAGTACATCGTTTCTTGAGTACAAGCGGATTGAAATCCACACTAAATTACATTTCTTAAGGACGGTGCCTACTAATTGGAAATAAGTTATATTTTAAAACTATTATATGAATTATCTTATACTATCAAAGAGCTTACAAAATCGCGGATATCTGTTTAAAAAGTTAGCGTTCACCAAGCATCTAAAAGAGATAATTCCTGGGAATATCAGCCAGATTCATAGAAAAATGTGCCCTTTACGTTGTTGTGCTCGTTCAAGGTAGAAAATCATTTAAAGCATCTATTGACTTTCCCTTTATATTTCTGTTTTTATCTTTAAAGCGTTTATTATTGATAAACAATGGGATTTCTCTTGTAATTAAAAGAATAAATGCCATTTATATCGCAAAAAATACAATGGTTTTCAAGCTTCACGTCGAAATCCGCTGTCTTGTACCTTGAACCCTCGGCTCAACATGAAAAAATGAACGCCTTGTTTCAATTATTTTTCAAGAAAATATTTACAGAAACATAATTTTGTTTTCAAATTATGGATATCATTAATAAAAAGATTGGATAACTAGGCGTTTTAAAGAGATACGGATTTTTAAATAATATTATCAGGATCACTCTAACTGCGTGACAAGCGGGACACAGCAATAGAAACGGCGTGACAAACTCTGCTTTCAGCGCGTTTGCCCTTCAAGTAAGCCTGCAGCTTCACGCCATGCGAGCCAAAAACACGGAGAAAAACTCGACATTTTTGACCTACACGTCTAGTAGGTAAATTTTCAATTTGATATGTGATCCTTGTTTGTTTGTATTCAAGTTTTATGGGTTAAATCTAGAGAAACAGTTTATAAGCTGTAGCCAGAACTATGAACCACATATGCCCTAAATTGCTATAAAAGCTTATGATTTTTCGTGAATAGTGCTTAAACTTAAGTAAAAATATTTCTTAAACAGGACTGAGTTAAGTAAAATTATGTGCTTCTTAATATCTTATTGAAGATAAATTTTAAAAGGTTTTTTTAATGAATTTTCGAGTAATGAATTTTAAAATCCCTCGATGCAGATGCACAGTACGTGTGCAGGTCAGCAATAGAAAGCACCGTCCTTAAGTAGTTTTAAATGCTTTTTTTTTAACTGGAGTAGTTTTAGATATCTAAAAAGAATCATATTTATTAGGAATCAGGCTGGCCTTATACATACACGTTACCGGACAAACTCAAACAAATCGTTGTAAATGGTATGTACTGCCCGGGGGGGGGGGGGGGGGTACTTCGGGTCGTTTCATATGGGATGCTCCGCCCGGACTCTCGACCCCTTACCCTTTGATATACCAAATTTCAGCAAAAAGTTACCCCTTTTATATACTTTTTTGCCTGAAAAAGTACCCCTTTCATATACATTTGAAGAAAAGCTACCCCTTTTTATGCCAAAATTCACAAATTCCCACCCCTTTTCTATACCTGCGGCCTGAAAAACGTACCCCTTTCGGGCGGAGCATCCCCGTATAGTCAATTATAGGGAGTCCCCCCCCCCCCCCTCCGGAATATACTGGTCACATTTTTCTACGCTTAATAATTAGCCTGGTTTGTAAACCAAACCTCAATAAATTTGGGATACAACAGTTGCTACTAAGCATAAATTTCTGGTAGAATATTAGAAACAGAATTTTTTCAATGTTGTTTGAGTACGGATTATGCTAATAAATGGGCTATCAACGAATTAGTCTTTATTATATATTTATCTTTATTATATTTTGTCTTTATTTTACATTGTTTAGGGGATTCCCCCAACTCAGTGAAAACAATGCCGGCTTGACCTTTGAATTGACGCCGGGGTACCGATGTGTCTAGAATACAAACAAATACAAATATGTTTTTGCTTAAAATTGAATAAAGAAAAAAATATTTTGCCTCTTCAAGAATAACAGATAGAATAATGCTTTTTCACCTGCTCACTCCGTCTTTGCTCTTGGTATCTCGTTAAACCACCGATTTGAACATAACATTTATAGCTTTCCTTTCTATATTGTATAGGCCTTTCGTTACTGCTATTTTCATAAACATGCGAACTCGGTAGCTCCGAGCTGCACGCTGAAATTTGGTTTTTCGCTTCCATCAATCAAAAATAATCAGTCGGTACCTTTTATATTTATGATTGGCGGCAATGAAAAACAAAATTCCAGCGAGCAACTCGCAATTACAGAGTTCGCATATTTATGAAAATTGCAGTAATTGTTATGCATGAAATCCTCAGCCTTACTTTAATTCATGCAGCTCTGGACACAGTTAACTTATTGGCATACTTCTATGCACGGGCTTTTGTACGTTAAACCGACACATTTCGATGCGAAACTTGTTGGTTTTACCAAATAAGTATAAGGCCTTTAAAAGATCGTTTGCCAGCAAAATGCCAGTGCATAGGAGTATGCCAATACATTAAATGTGTCCAGAGATGCATTAACGTGAGGCTAAGGATTTCATGCATAAATATTAAGAAAGGCCTATACATTATTTACTATCCATTTTCGTTTGTTTTGTGTTGTTTTTGTTTTTTTCTCTAAGTAATATCTATGGAAGTCTTGAACAAAAAATAAATGCAAGAAACTTATTGATTTAGAAATTTAATAAATTCTTTAACAATTTGTCTTTATTTTACATTAATTTCCTTTAATCTTCATTCTTTATGAAACAATGAATCTCAATGTATAATTTTGTACTAAAAATAATGTCTAAAATATTATTGTACGTGGGGACAACCATAAATAGATAATAGTGGAATAAACAAACGTACACATTATGGCTATCTACTTGTCGTAGATTTTCTTATAGTTTCATGGTTTTTTCGGATTTTTTTGTTGCTCAGGTTTAGCCTCCATGGTAGAATATTCATGTGTTCACGTTCCAGTGACGATTCGTGGAATTTGTAAGAGTTTTCCTTGCTACGGTTAAGCATTCTTTACTTTGCTATTATTGATGTTCACGAATGTATGAATGTAAAATGAGGCTAATCCTTAGAAAAACAGTCTTTAAACGAGAAACAAACACAGCAGTATTTACCAAGGTTCATGAACACTCATATGAATATTGACTTTGTACGTTTGAATGGCTAGATGACACAGGAAGTAGTGCTTGTTATGAAAAAATGTGCTATTTCCCCATTTCAGACCATTCCCTAGTGTAGCTTTTTTTTGTTTAACACTCGTGTACGAGAAGACACACGAATAAGGACACAACTCAGCAAAGAATCTTATACTCAAGATGACACGTAGTCTGAAATGGGAAAATATTACGCCTATCCTGAAGAGGCCTTGCTGGTAAGCAAGTCACGTCAACATATCGTCATGTCGTCCAAAATGAGTTGTAATGCGTATATCTCCTGTATTACACTTAAGTTTCCTTTTTCTTTTGTGACTTCGCATCATTAATTAGATTCGCCCTCCGGCTGAGCTACTGGGCTACCATTACTGGTAAACCCAGGCTGGGGATCCATCTGCAGTCAAATGTATACATTTACATTACTTGTGTTATTTGTGTAGTTATATAGTGTTAACTATTGAAGAGGCTTAAACCACGAATGTGTGGGTTGAGAGAGGAAAGGAGGGATGGATAGATACGGGGATAGATGGACTGAGGGTTGATTGAGGAGGCGAGGAATTGAAGGGATGCATGGATGGTGAAAGGGAGGAAGGGGTGGATAATAAATGGATGCATGTATATGGATAGTTGGATACAGGTAATGAAGGAGGGGTTAAGGATGGGTTTGATGGATCATGGAAGGGGAAGGATAGATGGATTAATGGAATGATGGAGGGAGGGAGGGAAGACTGTATTGATGGATGGTGGGTGCATTGATGGAAGGAGGGATGGAATAGAAGGAAGGGCAGTATAACGAAAAACGTTCAACTTGCCTCATCATGTTCCTCCGGTTGCTTCTTTCTTACTCCCATTTGGATGTCAATATTTGGGAATGGCTGGGGAAAAAAGAAAGAAAGAAGACATACGTCAACACTCAAAATAACAAATAAAAAGTACATTGGCATTCTTTAGTCAGTTGATTTCACCGACAACAGTAATGCATTAATTGCAACAGGAGATAAATTCATCAAGAGTTAGATGATCATTTAATATCATTTCGAAAACTAGCTTGTTTACACTATGAAAACTATTATTTTTAAATCGATAAGATATTAGCTTTTTTATTGCACGTAAAACTTTTAACTTTTAAACTGGATTCTTACCTGAATTGTTATTCCGTACAAAATGAAATTATAAAATATAATAGCTATGAACAATATACGGGCTGAAAAATATTAGTCTGAGACTAGAGTTTAAACAAAAATTCGCGATGTCATTTGCATATATACAGTTCTCGACAAATAGAACACTTTTCGAGTTATTATTTTTGCTCTAAATAGTCTATTTTCACTACGAACGGCTCAAAAACTATGTATTGGTTTTCTAGAGTCTAAAAATTGAAAATATTTTTTTTCTCCGACAGAAATAGAGCTCAAAATTCCAAAGTTAAGGTGATGTCTTTCAGCCCATTACCTAATGAAGCTGAAGAATGAAGACTTAACTATGATTAGAAAACCAAGCAGCAAACATTCATTGCTTCAACCCAGACGTGAAAAAAAATATATATACTAATATTATTACATTGAATTTTAAAAAGATAATTAAGAAAGCTAGAAACATAGCTGGACTAGCTAGACTTTATCACGAGAATTGTTCGCAAGGGGCAATTCCTTCGCTACACCTATTGCGTTTTTATGCAACACTAGATCAACCACGAGAAACCCTAATATTTCAATCTTTATAGTTATATAATAAATATAATTATGACAACGTATGTTCAAATAAGGAAAACCTTAAATATTATTAAAAGTTTAAAGTCTTAAGGGATAGGTAAAGAAAGATGAATGGTCTGCCATTTTGGAACACGCTTCGTGTGTCAAAAAGTTCGGCAAAATATTTCAATTTCACTAAAACATTCTCATTTTTTTTAAATTCAAAACACTGGCTATTTGCAAAACTAGTTTTTTTCGAAACATGAGAGGAAATTTAGAAGAAGAAATTTACTCTTCAAATACTAAGCTTCCCTAAAGACTGTTCGTAGCCGAAACATGTGCTCGGGAAATACCTGACAGAAGCAGGCGGTAAGCCACAGAAACGTTACGATATTTTGCATCAAACTAGCTATATTTTTCTCTGATATAGGTAGAGATAGTAGCAGCTAAGAATATTACAGATAATATGACTTTTATGATATTAAGTAAAAACTGCATTCGATGAAGGAATTAGGAAGTGTGAGGCTTGCTATGAAAAAATATGGTTTGTATTTTGAAACTTTACCTGTTCAAATCTTTCATTTTCATTTCTGCCGTTGCTAGATTGCTGTAGATAAAAACATGATAAGTGAATAAAGAACCTGCAATCTGGCAATAAAGCTAGAACAACTGCATGCCAATCAAGACAATGAGGGAGCCAAGTTTCCAAGCTCAATGTGTTAAATAACGTGTTAAATATATGTGTTAAATTAATGCTTTAACCCCGATTTTCTTAACACGAATTGGCTCTCATAAAATAGAATTTGGGTCTTTCTTTACCATTCTGTGCGATTAAACTGTTTGGTAACCTGAACTCTAACAGGAATGTTGACTGATGTCCTCCGTATTCTTAAGAACGAGTAGCTCAAAATGGCGTATTTGGCGTAAAAGTCTACGCAAGCTTACGCATGCGCATTTATATTCAAATTTCCTCCAGTAAATAATTGTAAAATAATTTGTTTTCCTTCTTCTTCTGTTTGGGTTATTGTCGTTGTTTTTGTTGTATTTAAAGCGTGCTTTATATTTAATGTTCCAAGGGAGAGCATGAATTATATGACTTACAGAGGTAAGCACAGGAAGGAAAAAGGAAACCAATGAATAACCTATGGGGTCAGTAAACCATTAACATATTAAAAATTATAAAATGAACCTCTCTCAAAACTCAAAATTCTCTGCACACCACATTAAGAAAAGAGGTGCTGCTTGCTTTTGATATGAGGAAATTTCGAATTTAGGCAAAATATATTTGGAATGGACATGACGTTCCGTGTAAAGGCAATGTCCAAGCAATTTCACTGGACGAGCCACTATCTCAGACGCTGTTTTGCTTTGAATAATATCACCAATCTCGGACATTTTCACAATCATTCGAAAACTACTCTAATTGATAGAATTATCATTCAAAATTCTTCGATCGGTAGAGCGATTTGTCATGCAACGTTTGTGTATTGGTGCACTGTTCTTTGAAGCCATGTTATTCCCTCGAACAGATCTGGGGCTTTTGTTTAAACCATCAAAAGAATACTAAATATTTTTTTGCTTTTGGGAATGGTTTTCTCCTGTCATAATTTGTAAGAGAAAACCTTTGCAAAAATAACAAGAAAAGATTGGTCAATTCTCTCGCTCTAAGCTGTCATGACGAAAGTGAAAGTTAGTAATTTTACATTTCCAATGTTTACAAGATTGTCTTTCAAGCGAGGGATTTTGTTCAAGAATGCTCTGTCCAAAGTCAATTCGTTAACTAAATTATTCAATAATGAGTCTCTTAGCATGAACTCTATGGCTTGTGAAAGATAAAAATTGGATCTTTCTTTATCATTTTTTTTTTTGGCCTGTTAATTCTCTACGTTTTGCTTAAGACTCGAACAAAGATAAGCTTGTTGTTGAGCAAAATCAAAATGGCGGTTGCCGATACTCATTACAGAGTGATACATTTGAGCTTATTAACAACCAAGTTTGCATTTTCGTTTTTCTTTTACTGTAGGATTTGATGTTTTAGTTGCAAAAAAACATGTTCGATAGTTAATGTTAAAAATGTCATGTAGAGATGTAGTATGTGCAAAGCGGCTAGCGAGTTCATGAAGGAAACAGGCCTGAAACCCAGCAACATGAGGCCGAGCCGGATGGTCATTAAACTGCGAACGAAAAACCCATTAATTTCAACTTTCTTCAAAGAACGCTGCAGCAGAGTTTTTTCCTTGCTTTTTATATAGCAAGAATTTTGAATGTCCTGTGAAAAAATGGTGTTCAGCATGTGAAGATGTCTGGGCATCTTCACACGGCATTAGACGCGATCTCCGAGTGTTTTTTTTATTCAAAAGATATCGTCCAGCTCGTGCCATGTACTGTCGTTTGAATACGAAACCTACTCTAATTGATCACAAAATTATTAACTCCAATCCCAGCTTTAATCTTTATTAGTGATTTCTCAGGCAGTTATCCATTATAGTAGACTAAAACCCCATTCACACCAACTAACCTTGGTATTTATCAATTTATTTATCGCATTCCCTTCGTCATTTGGCTGCCATCTTTGTACAGGGTGGTTAAAACTACATCCCCAAAGTAGTTTAGTTAAAGAAGGTTTGAAAATTCTTAAGGTATGCGTACAGACTGATGGAAGGACACTAGTTCAACTAAACAACCTCTAAACATGTTTACAGTGAGAACACTCGAACCGTGAATCGATTGGAAATATGATTTATTTTGAACAGTGTGATTATTTGAGTTCACTGCTTCATTTTCAGAAGGTTTGAAGCAGTATAAAGTGTTCATGCTTCGAGTGCCCTCACTGTAAAGGTTCGGTGTGAATGAGGTATAACTCTGTGGACACAAGTCTTAAACAGACTCCACGTTTTTTATGTAAACAACAAAAACCCGAACACTAATAACATCAATATATGTATTCTTGGCTTTTATCATGGAAGTAATGTTATTTTTAGATTAGAGAAGCCAAGAAATATGAAGAAAATGCAAAGAAAAGTTTACATTCTTTTTAGGCTGTTACAGCGGCGAAAGTGAAAGTTGGTAATGCCATGCTCCTATGTTGTGCAGTGATGAAAACCCAAACATGCAATAGAGATTAAGAGTAGCTTCTTATTATAGAAGAAAGAGAAGAGATTCAGGAAAGAGAGTAAATGGTTTGAACCCAGTAGTAGTAGTTGAGTGAGTAATGTGATTTTTTTGATATTTTTAGATCAGAGAAGCCTAAAAATTGTCTTTCATTCACCACTGTACTCTGAAGATGACTTCCGCTCAGGTACGTTGCCAAAACGTCAGTCTCCACCAACAACAGTCTTTCTCAAGACAACACTCACCCGGACGATCACATTACTCACTCAACTGACGAGACACAGGACAAAGAAATGTACTAAAATGTGATTGTAACTCCAGAAGATGGACAACAACCTTAGTACTAAAAGTCCACGTGTTAGTAATGTACACTATATCGTACATCTGACGTTAGTAAACAACTAAATTTGGTCTCGTGGACGTTGATATCAAGCGTTTACAACTACGGAATTAACTTTATTGTATATGACACCATATAATTAAACTATGGAACACGGATGAATTAGGTACCACAACTATCGTTTTACTTTTGAAAGAAAAATGTATAGTATTAGATGAACTTATTGGAGTAAGCATGGGTGGCGTAGCGCCTCTCATGTCACTAATGCGAACCAGATTCGAGTTCCACCAAAATCAACTTCTAAATTCTCATTCGATTTAGAAGGGCTGTTATAAATGTAATGTAATTTCTCTTTATTGTGCAGTACTGCTATAAAATATAGATATATTTTTAATAAAGAAAAGGATTTTGCACTAATGAACTTTAGTACGTTTTCATGCGGTGATCGTTTACTCTCTCATGGCCAACATTTTGTGCTATTTAAACAACATTGCGTAGACATAAGCATAGACATAAGCATAATAATTGTTATGCTGTGCCGGTTCATCACACATTGACTTTTTCGACATAAGCATAAGAATAAGCATAAGCATGTGAAAATGGAAATGTTTCCATTTTCATATTCTTATGCTAATGTCGAAAAATTCAAGTGTGAACCGGCACAACATAACAATTCTTATGCTTATGTCTATTCTAATGCTTATGTCAAGTGTGAACTAGCCTTTAGTTTAGTTTAGAACTTAGTTTCAGCATGTGGAGTCTGCCGAAATTCGGGGGGAAATCTACCAACCCATAGACCAATATTGTATTCATATGGATGTCTTTGAAAAATATTTTAAGATGGTCTGGCTCCCCAATAGTACTAAATTCAATTAGTTTAGTACAAAATTCATTCATACAGTGCAGTTTTGTACGTTAAATGTGTCACAATATGAGGCAAAAAAATACACCACTCCTGCAATAAGTGGTTTTGAATAACCCCTTTTTTATCATAAAAGTAATGAAACCGTAATTTTTGAATTGTACATTTTTAAATTGTAATGTCTTTGGTATAAATAAACTACTGTATTAATTTTTGATATTGGCAGATTTTCTGGTTGCATTAGTTTAGTCATACTACAGAAAATACGTATACTATACATGAATTACACTCCAATGACTTTTATTAATGGATCAGTGAACGTGTTGGAAAACCAAACCATTATACTTCAGACGGTTGTAAAGACCTTTCCTAAATTCGAAAACTAGGATACATGGTGTTCTAGCTCCGGTAGAAACATATTTCTTTCGCCATGCCTTATATGGGGTTGTTTGTACCGAAGCTAGACCACACACCTTAATTTTGAGGACAAACAAAAAGAAATTTAATCTCCAGAGAATTGGAACCTATTGTTTGTCCTCCAAATTGAGCTGCATTCAGTCGTTCTGCAGAGGGGTCTATACATGGATCTCACTTCACTAACTTTTATTAATGGCCCAGTGAGCGGTGTTGAAAAATCAAAACTTGATACTGCAAGTTATCATTGAAGTTCAGACAGCCATGGAAATCATATTATGACAAATAAATCATTAGTAGTTATAAATTTGTTATTAATTGTATCTGTAAGTATATCCGTTTGTTGTTTGACGTGCGTGACGCGTGACACAGCCCAATTGCTGTTCAGACAAATAACTACTGATTTCGACTTCAAAAACAACAGGAGAAAGGGAAGGGGGACTGGGGAGGAGGAAACACAAAGGAGCGCCTGCTATGTCGTCAGACCCCACATTCCTCGTATTTCACATTTTCCCCCTCCCCCAAAGCGCCGCTACACATGCTATCGCTTTCAAGGGTATATACCCTTGAAACTCAACTCAGTTTTAATCAACGGACGCTCTAAAGGTCACAAACAACTTTCCATATGTCGTGTGGCTGCTGCTTGTATTATGCAGTAATTATATTGTGGTCTAATTGTGCTTTTATACATTTATACGTACACGAAAAAAAAACTCCTAATCTGATTGGATTAAGCTAACCTTTCGCAATTATGTAATTGTTAATTGATTGCAAATAACTTCTAATAAAACAAAACAAAATCCCTCAAACTTTACTATAGCCATCAAATTAGATTTAAAATACCTCGATTTTCATAACGTATGGTATTATCAAAAAAAAAAAAAATATATATATATATATATAACTTATAGCAACTAATATAGAGCTTCTGGCAAAAAGGTGAGCACTGCGGGATGCTGAACTGTTGTAAAATTGTATTAGCTGTATAATGAGTATAAAAGTTTAGCAGTTATTATAAACTAGATGGCTATATATCTAAATAATTTTTTAATCATCATTGTTTCCCAAAAGACAGCGAATTCGAGACTCTCTTGAAGACAGTGAAGACATCTGCCATACATGATACTTCTTAAATATTATATTATTTATAGTTAAGTAAAGTAAACTGAAGACATGAAAGAATCTGCTTATGTCAATAAAATTATTACCAATGAAAATTATTGCTTAATTATAAGTAATTAACAAACAAGGAAACTAAAAGATATATTGGATAACCGGCTGTCTTGAATAAAAATCATAATTTCATTGTGCTTGTCTTAAAATTAAGATTCAAAATTGCGTAATTTCTGCTCATTATTGATTCTTCAAAAGTTAGCCGGATACAACGGCACGCTGATAAAGTACTATTAAAAGTTCACTACTTCTAAAACTTTTATGAATCATGGTTTGTATTATTGTATTACATAGCTTTGTTCTTACCTTTCATTAAAATCCCAGAACTTTTTGGAAGCGGTCTCTACGTGAATTTAGGGTTTTTACTTAAGCTTGTTCCAAGAAAACTGAAGCATAACTATTCTTTCTATGAAGCATTTGGTTTTCCTCATTGCTTATCCAAGAAAACCCCCTAAAGAGGTCAGACACGTCATTGGCTGGAAAGATCAACTTGTTTCTGCACATCTTATTAGTCTTGTGTATGCACATTAAGATAATACGTCACCTGAAGTAGATAAAAAAAAATGAAACGTTTCTTTACAAGAATAGCAAATCATAAAAACACCCTATTTCTGATTATTTCTATATTTCTATATTTTCCAGTCCTTTTTATTCATCATTTACGATATATAGAAACGATTAACTTGTAGACGTGTTTGGGCATGTCTGGTGAATGTAAGCTTTAGCGAGCCACGCGTAGAGAAAATCTATTTTGGGTAGTGACCTTACTGTATGACCATGGTATATGTTTGTGCGTGTTTAAGCCTGCCAGACTGAGTAGTAACTTTCGATTTGCTTCAGGAGAATTGTTTATTTTATATCGAAGAAAATTTTGTAAGATTCCTATCAATACCTAAAATAGACCAAAATAGAATTCCAAACTCCTGAGAATGGGAACCCATTGTTTTTGCCCTCCAAATTGAGCTGCTTTTGACATAATGCAAGGGATTTATTCCTTCTCGAAATAGCAATGTTTGCTTTCTCTCCATGACCTACAAGAATCGCTATAGAACCCTTTACAGCACTTCGGAATGCAGCTCAATTTGGAGGACAAAACAATAGAATGAAAAATATTAGTCTTTGTGGAATAGTATTAAAGAAATTATGATACTTATTCGTTCGTCTCACAATATCATCAAGACCACTACCAATCACTCTCATGATCAATCGTGAGACAATCGCATAAGTATTATTTCTTTAATACAAAACAATTGGTTTTCAATTATCAGGAGATAGAACAAAACGTTTTTGTCCTCCAAATAGGTTATATTCACATATTTTAAAACATCAGCTTATCCTAGGGATTTTATTTGTATGCCAAATATTGTTTCAAACTATCCAAAAAATCTACATATAGTTTTGGAATTGTTACATTCTCCCCTGCCGTTTATTTTCTAAACTAGTGTCCAAAACAGCCAAAATTCAAGTATTTCATTTATCAGAAAAACGTTAACACATATTTACTGGAAAACATTAAAAATCGTATCAATAAAGCAGTTGAAATCTTCTGATTTAAAATTGTTTGCCCCTCAGCAACTACGTGGTTAATCTGCATTACAATGTCAAAAGCATCATGGGGTCTATCGTGAATAAAAGCTACTGCGCTTTATTGACGTCCCGTCCAAGGGGTCTATAGGTTTACCAAATATATAAATTGTACTCGTATCATTGAAGGACAACACAAACGGCTCTATTTTGGCACCTTATTTACCGGAGAGGTGACTCTTTGCAGAGATTTTGCGGCATTGAACGATTCACATTTCACGTATATGCAAGTCTAAAGAAGACGACAAGCTTGTTGGCGGCAAAACTAACCTAAATCTTCCTATGTCATTTATTATTATTTTTAAACTATTATTAATTATTTATTGATTTATTGTCGACCTTTTTTAATTAAAATATATATTAATATGTTGTATTTTTTAATTCCTTTTCAAAATTTTTATTCTTTTATTAAAACAGTGTTTTTGATTAATCAGTGTAATCAAGCTTACCCAACAAACGCTAAACCCTCCGGCCATTTTCGAGGGCATTTTAATCGTGTTGTTGTGAAGAAATGGATGTTTATACGTATACGTAAGTAGGGGCTAATCTTTACTCGAAATCCTTACTAAATTTTTATTCTTTCAGTGTTGTTTCTTTTAAATCACTGCTCAATTTATTGGCTGAATTTCTTATGATATTTCAGTTTGCAAATAAAATGTATGTCCAACTTTTTTTGTTCGTCTACCTATGGTAATATCAAAGGACTATCCTTAGCCAAGATACACAATGGTATTTGTTGAATTAAAAAACAACAACATCTACTCATATAATTATTCATAGCTGAAAATTATTTCTTGTGTAGAGTTTATCAGTTTATAACCTGTACGGACATATACCATGGTCATTGTGTAAGGCCACTTCTCTAAATAAATATTTCTTACGCGTGACTAGAGAAAGCATAAAGTTCACATTACATGCCCAAACATATCATGCAAGTCATCGTATCCAGTATGTTACCAGTATGGTGTATAAAAAGTCTAGAAAATCTATCATTGCATCAAAAAAATCAGAAGACAGTTCATTTATGATTGCTCTCAAATATATATAATATATAATATATATAAATAAATAGGAAAAAAAACGACTGATAAGTTTTTATAATGTACTACAACTGTACTACAACTAATATAACATATTGTTTTAATGTACATACTCATGGTCAGACTTGTAGTAACATGCATGTCGTGATCACCTCACCGTGAGGAGTTCTATTAATAAATAAGCAATTGTGGTAAACAAATCAAAAAGTTCAGTTAACTTGGAACATGTAAGAGTAAAACTCCTGGATTCCTGTAGGAAATTCCAAAAAAATATAGGATTTAAATGAAAGGTAAGGACAAAGTTAATACTAGCTAACAGTTATCTGACCAATATGTCTAATAAACATTTTTGTTATTCCTCCATTGATCACAAATGTAAAGCGCAGTGATACGTCTGTGAAATAGGGTATATAAGAACTTCACATTATTATATATTTTTCATTACTAGTTGTAGAGTTGTAGAGTTTTCGCGCTACATTGATGTCTCTATTGCCAGAAAACTATCATTAAACGTAGAGGGAAAGGGGAACCAGCATGTTCTTCCTTTATTTACTGGGAAACCAAACCTCGAAAGCGTACACTATAAAATACTGATATCTATCAAGGACGTTGGCGGGCAAAAAAGTTTCCCGTTATCTTTTCTTCAAACTTCGCATGGTGAGATAGGACCATCATAGAAGTTCCATGAGCAAATAAAAAATGGGGGTCACCGTTCTTGTTTGGGAGTCAGATGATATCAAAAGGCAGCCTTTATCTTGTCGAAAATGGCTTGCGTGCAATACATACAAGTCGAGCAATAAAGTATTTTTTTTTGTAGAAGAACTAAATGGATTGCTAAATATTTTTTGAAACGACCGTCTAAAAACCTATAGATAAATATTACTTGTTTTTATTATGATTTTCCTATATTTTTTTCTTCATATTTGGAAAACTAACAGCTTAGGTAATTCTTTAAAAAATACTAAAATAAAAAATCAGGGTCACTGTTGTTGTAATGAAATATGGCCGATCGAAATCGTTTTCGCAACGAGCGTGACAGAGTTTGATCTTGAAAAACATAGATCATATGCTGTCACGCAATATGCGCAGAAGAGATGCACACAAACGATGCGCGTGAGCTTCCTTAAGCGAACACCAGACATCTGCTTAATAAAGGCATCCCTGAAGCTTGAATAGACTTTCGAAACATAGGTATGAGCACAAACTATACAATCCTCATTTACAGTACAATCACGAGGAAAGCATGACAACAAGTATTTATTGTAAGTATATTCAAAGCCAGCAGTCTCCCGATTAAGCAGCATTGCTTTTCATACATATCTTTATGAAATGTATATGTGACCGTACCATACTGGGGTATGGTCAGTATGGTATGGTACGTATGGTACGATCACATATACATTTCATATTCCATCACCATACGCAAACCAACATTATCATGTATTTTCCTTAGACATTTCTGTGACTGTAGCTTATACGGTACGTTTGTCACAATTAAAACCACATTAACGACCTACTCGACATTAGAGTCTCCAGCAGCTCAGTGGTAGAGCGTCCGACTAGCATACGGAGGGTCGTGGGTTCGATTCCCATCTGGGGCTCAGAATTTTCCTGAGTCCATTCAGTATGGTATGATCAAATTTAAATTTCATTTTCCATCATCATACATATCTTTGTTGCTCATTACATATAGTTTTAAAATCCTTCCATTTCTTCAGTTTACTAAATTATTCTATCTACTTAAGAGCGGATGCCCGTAACAGTCGAGAATCTCAAGTCAGATGAATAAATTCGAATTTTTTTTTATTTCACCAAATGATCCCATTTAGTGTTCCTATCATGGAAAAAATACTAAAAAGTTGATGCGAATTTTTTTTCTGGCGATCTTTACGAAATTTTGGTTTGGCGGTAAATTAGCCGATTTTCACACCCGAACTGACTGATTTATAAGCTTACTTTGTGGTACTGCTGACGGCTAAATATAAAACCGATTAATCTAATATTTCTCTCACATATTAAGACACTCTTAAAGTTTGATTTTGCATTAGAAGTTTGTTTTTAAGTTGGCTATTTATTTTTTTATAGTTTTTTTTGTGAACCCCATTTTCGTGGTCTTGAAAAACATGCGAAAATTGGCTAAGTTTAACGGCCAAAAACCTTTCCTGGTACCTAAAACTTCGAGACAAAAATTACAGTCAGCCAAAGCCTGGTTATTATTTGTCATCTCACAGAAGTTTCATGCTTGGACTCGAAGTGGTTTGGTGTTGACAAACCAAAGTTTGAAGTGAAGTGTATCCGGCTAAAGAGTCACGCCAACCGAAGCGTTACGCTTAACGCGTCTATAGTACATCGAAGAAATTACATTCAAAAGGTTCCCTCGACTTGAATTTTATTGGTTCATGATCTAAAATACAAAGAATGTATTTTGAAATGCATATACGACATTTCCGCTTTTTAAAGTGAGTCGGAAACCGGAGTAATATTAAAAGCCGATTAGACGAATTTCATGTCAAACTAGTACAGATGTAAACAAATAAGCCGACATGTACAATAGTTGAATGGTAACTATTTTTTGTGGATTTAACATTAGCACTCTTCTAAAATTGATCGTATCTGTCTTTTATAGAGGTTTTAATTCTGTATGCACTCAAATAATTAGAACTGAAGCAATTATTAGTATACCATATGATAATATTGTGTGACATCCATTGTCGTCTATATATAGTACATGTGTACAAGGTAATGGTCTCTATTGGTCTGTAATGCTACTTGTTAATAATGTCACTTTAACTATGAATCTTGTATGATTCATTCAATGCATTCATTCAAGATTGCATATGATATCCGTGTTAATATCTGATAATCTGCTGACCAAGTAGCTGTTGGTTTCATTGTGTGTTCAAGGTTCAACACTAGCACTCAGCATGACAAATCACAAATGTGCCATATCACGTGAACATTGTAATAAAATGTTAAACTTGAAAAATCTCAATTTACTTTTATAACTGTTTTGTTATTATTTTTAGATAATTTTTTTTTTGCGATGACATATACGGTGGTTTATAAAGGACATGAGATAATTTTCTAAAAAGTGAGATAATTTTTCTTAAAGAGTGAGATAATTTTCTAAAAAGTGAGATCATTTTTCTTAAAGAGTGAGATAATTTTTCTTAAAAAGTGAGATAATTTTTCTAAAAAGTGAGATAATTTTTGTAAAACTACAAGATAATTTTTCTTAAAGAGTAAGATATTTTTTCTAAAAAGTGAGATAATTTTTATCTTAAACTGTGATCAGTTCGAGACAAAACGTCTCGCCTCTAGACGTGGACTTAGTGGGCCGTCAATCAAAGACATTTCAATGGATTTCCATGAACTTCGCTTCTCAGAAAATTCACTTTTTAGAAAATTATCTCACTCTTTAAGAAGTCCTTTATAAGCCACCGTAGATATAGGTGTCGGAAGCGGGATTATTTGTAACAACTGCAACAAAATGTCCAGGGTATTGTCTCCTGTTTATAATCATCGCTCCGCGGACTCCGCGATTCGTGCGATATTGATTTATCTCGTGAAATTCAACGTGGAATTCCCTCGTCCTCCAATGAATTTACCTATAGAATCAGTGACAGGTTGTGGCAATTCTACTTTTTTGTAAAATTGTGAATTCAGAAACTAAAAATCCCAATAAATTCAGATTTTAGAATTTTTTCTCACAGTCACGTGACATTTAGGCGGGAAATGATAATTTAGAATCGGCGGGAAATAAAACGGTTAGCCTATTAAAATTAATATTGATTAGTAATAAACATATGATGACATCTTTCGGCATAGTTTGTCAATTTATTTAATTAATCAATTAATATTAATATAGTAAGTGGCTAGTACGATAGAAAAGGGTAGCTTTTGTTACTCAGGTTTTTCACCTCGCACAAGGGCAATAAAGGTACCTTTTTATCCGCTTTTCGGATTTCTTTCAAAAGGTGAAACTTAAAAAAAGGTGGGAAATTTCATCACATCCATTAAAGAGATTATGCATTAAGTTTCCTATCTTTTTATGGAATAAAAAGGTACCTTTTCCCATCATTGGAATTTATTCTTAAAATCTTTAAAAAAGGTAGGAATATTGGCGTTGTGAAAAAGAGAAAAAATTCTAAAACCTGAATTTATTGGGATTTTTAGTTTCTGAATTCACGATTTTACAAAAAAGTAGAATTGCCACAACCTGTCACTGATTCTATAGACCCAAAAAGGCCTGAAGTGTTTTCCGCACTTAACGTCACAGTTCCATTTCTTTCAAACTCAAGATAAATATGACGTCAAGTGCGAAAAACACAACACTTTGCCAAGGGTCTAGATCTGTACAGTGTTTTGTTACTATCAGTGCACTTTGCAGTGCATAAAAGCAAGTGGCCCTTAAAAACCCTAGTTATGAGAAAACTCACAGCTCTAACTATTCACTGATAGTCACTTCGCCTTCAGCGAATAATGGTTTCGGTAAATATATAACAGTGTCTCAATTCTTGCCACTTTTGATTGCAATTTTGATAAGAGAGCAATTACTCAAGGTTTAATAGAATGGTTTTCATCACACTTTAGGTTCTTTTGTATTGTACCACGTGTACTCTAATATACACGACTTCCATAACCTCTGGTGAAGCGCGGACACTGGGAACGAGTTTGCACGGAAACGAGGCCACCAAGGCCTCAAAATCAAAACAAACGTGACTCGCGAAGCGTGCTAGACGAACATATCGGTATTTATTCTTTATACAAGCATTATTATTAAGCTATTGTGGTCCGTTATGTTTGAATGCTACAAGGACAATGCCTTGTCATTGCTGTGTCTACGATTGCAAGAAGAAAGGGTATAAAGATGAAGATGGCAATAGGATTTCATTCTATAAATTCCCTAGCGAGAAAAGTTTAAAAAACAAGTGGAAACATGCTATTAGGAGAGAAGAAGATTTTAAGATCACTGAGGCAACAAAAGTCTGTTCTAGACATTTCAGAGAAAGAGATATAAAAAAAACACTAGCAGGGAAGTATCTTTTAAAGCCTAGTTCCTTTAGTCTTTGTAGATATTGCTACTCAGACCGACTGCGATGCAAATGAGTTCGAAACCATTGTAACGGAAGTCACCACGAGAGGTGAGAGAATTCTAATTATTCAACAAGAAGTGAAGGAACTTCAAAGCCAGGTGAAAGAACTAGAAAAAAACATTGAAAAACTTAAACGGAAAGTTTTTACACTCGATCGCTTTATGTCAAACGAAAAGGCAGCGCATTTTTATACGGGCTTCGAGAACTGGGATGCGTTTATGGCTATCTACAGATACCTCAATCCCGGTCAAAAAGGAGAGAATATCAGGTACTGGAATGCATGGAATACAAATTTCTCTCCTGGTGAATTACATCCAGACAGAGGAGGAAGACCAAGGACACTAAACCCTTTACAGGAGTATTTCTTAGTAATGTGTCGTCTTAGACAAGGATTTCCCGAAGAACATCTAGCTAATTTGTTTGACATATCCTTGTCAACAGTGAGTAGGACTTTCATAACATGGCTCAACTTCATGTTTTTGAAGCTTGGTGGAGTAAATCTATGGCTCTCAAGACAAGTTATCAATAATACTATGCCAGAAGATTTTTTGGCAAAGTATGCTTCAACGAGGGTGATCATTGATTGCACAGAGATAAAGTGCCAAATGCCAAGCAGCCTTCAATTAAATGGTGAATTGTTCAGTAGTTATAAAAACCACACTACATTGAAAGGGTTGGTTGGGATTTCACCAGGTGGTGCAATTACCTTTGTAAGCCAACTGTACACTGGTGGCATTTCAGACCGAGAAATTGTAACGAGAAGTGGTTTTTTGGATCTCCCTTTTGACAAAAACGATTCAGTGATGGCTGATAAAGGTTTTACCATTGATGATCTTCTGCCAATAGATGTATCCTTAAATCTACCCCCCTTTCTCGGAAGCTCAGAGCAGATGCCTGCTGAAGATGTCATTAAGACACAAGAAATTGCAGGCCTGAGGATTCACGTCGAGCGTGCTATAAACAAAATAAAGAACTTCCATATATTCGATAGAGTTATACCATTACATCAATTTGGTTTGATCAACCAGATATGGACAGTTTGTGCTATTTTGTGCAATGGACAGCCCAATATAATATCTGTCAATCACAATACTATTGATTAAATGCAATGTAATACAGCAGCACTAAACAGTTATGTCTTAGTAGTGATAATAGTGTTTATTTAGATAAATATAATTTATTAGAGTTTTTTTCTCATGCAATGAAGTAGTACAATTTATCTACAATGCAATTTGAAAACATGTTTTCATAAGTTATATAGTGATCCTTGGATTCTAATAACTAGGAATCAGAGTACAAGACTAGAATACATAATATGAGTAATTATGAGTTGTTGCACTTAACCAGTGATTAAATAAAACCAAATGGGTATACTACTAACTGTTAGCAGTAAACAAGTTAAATATTACAACTCTAAACCCATGAAACACAAACCTAATGTTAAAAGCAATATATAATTTTTAGCAATTTGCATTCTTTAGAGTACAAATATTAAAAGTTTGCAGAATAAAGCCTGGTTCACATGAGTGTCATAATCATAATAAAGAAAACAAAAGATTTGTTATCTCCTAGGTGACTAGAAGACAAATACAAACTTATGACTCCTTATCAAATTTCTTTGTTTATCTTATTATTATGATTATGACGCTGTGTAAACCAGGCTTATTTTGTAGATAATAGTGCAAAGTGTTGCAAACTTTCAGTGCTTGTACTCTACTACTTGATACAGTATAATTCACATGGTTCATGTTCAATGTATGCCTTAAGTGTCAATACTCATCAGCCTCAGTTGTATACATTTGTTTCAGTTCTAGGCATACACTATTAGATAAAATACACTCCAAATCATTCAAAAAATGATAAATATATATGTACATGTAAATTTGTATATGTACAAACATTTTTAACAGTGGTTGTTTCAAGTCACAGTAACCTTTTAATTGATATTTGTGTCAATACCTGAAGATGAAGAAGCAAACTTAATAAAATGATTACAATAATATCCATGTAGTTTCTCTTTTAATTGTTCCCAAAACTGACAGTTTCTTTTGATTCTTTGGACATACACACCAACCTTTGTGTAAACAATAAAGTCACACCATTCAACTCCAGTTATACCAAGCTGTCCTTGTACTTGAGCATAGTAAGGATGGGACTCCTTCAAGTAACACTGATCGTCCCCACGCTTCTCCATGAAGAAATTTGGATCACTACTTGCATCAAGAGGTGTCACTTGAAATTTAGTAATCGGGCATTTCACCTCTGCAATGCCAAAGGGATGGATGCACATAGGATCAATAACTCTTGCATCTGGGGTAGCACCAAGGATTGGGTATCCTTTGTCAATTACTAAACCACACTTCAAAACTTGAACAGGTGTTTGCCTGCTGTGCATAAATTTCTCATATGCAATGAGAGCAATTGGTTCATACTTTATGCCATGTTCAAAATTCCTACAGTAAACTACTTTTGGATTGATGAGATTCTCTGCAAAAGTATCATGGTTTCTCTGGCGTCTTGATATCATGTGGAAATTTGATGCTGTAAACCTGTGCCGTCTCTCATCTTTTCACCTTGTAGATTCTGACTGTTCTTGTGTTTGCTTCTCTAATTTATTAATATCCTCTTGACTTAGGTGTAGCCTTTCTAAAAGTTTGCGTCCATTTTCAGTCAAGTCATTTGGAACATCCATTTCAGCTTTGTTCGACTGATCAAAGTTAGGATAATCTGTGTGGACTGTAGGCAATAATGCTCTCGGAACTGAGCTGATGTCAGCCACAGCCTTAAAGTTTGATTCAGTAAAAGCAACTTGATGGGCAAGAGTTGAGCCAACCTTAAATTGTCCATACTTAGTGTTCTTATTGTCTATATTTGATGCATCATTAAATATTTGTGCAAAGCCACAGTTGGAATTAATGTTATAAAAATTAGCTTTTAAAGACTTTTCATCTGATTCTGAATGCTCTGGTTTGGCCCTGGCTTCATACAGTAGAGGCTTTACACATGACTTTGATAATTCACCTTCCATCTTTGATTTCTTTACTAATACTTCTAGTACAGGTTCAGGGGCAATGTTTGAGCCACCACCTTTCTTATGCCACTTTTGTAGAAGAGAAGTTGATGAGCAATTTGGTTGCTGGTCCTCCTCTTGGACTAGTTCAGTTGTTCGCTGACAGTCGTATAGAGAGAACTTACACAGCTTAAACATTAAAGCAAGTATATGGTTGCAATAACCAACTCTTCCTGCTACACATGTACATACACTTTTCTTCACATCTCCAGTCAGGATACATAATGCAAGCCTCAGTTTGTGTGGAGGATCATTTTTTCGAAAGCTATGACAGCATTTGGCCTCGAAAAAGAAGTATTTATCATCGCTTACACATTGGATGTTTTCTAAGTACTCATCATCCAAAAATCTCTTGGCCTTCCTTAACATTGTGGGTACAGAATGGTGATCTTTATTGGCTAGGCGCTTGCCAGACTTGACTACGTGAGTGTTCATTTCTGCTCTTGTAAAAAGAGGCATCTTTTCAAGGGACGTTCCCCAACCATGCGTTGGAAATTCCACGCGCTCGTCACTATCGCTGCTAACCACGTTTTGGACGCTTCGTTGTTCTTTCCTTCGTGAAAATATGTTGTTTTCAGATGGATCAACCACATTTTTATCTTTTCCTCTTTCGATGTATTCATAAACCCTGCAAATAAAGCATTTCTGTAAGGAAATGATCGGTGTAAAACATGTTTTCTTCGCTGTCTATAAATAAACAGTCGATAAAATAATAAAAGAATCGAAGTGCGAATTTTACCTCTTTACTAATTGAGCTTTGGTTTTGAGTCCTTTGGCAAGATCGCCTCTACACTTCAGCCAGAACTTTAACTCATCATTCTTCAGTTCCTCTGGCTTTCTTCCGAGAAGAGAAGCACCAGGTATATCGTTTTCAGAGAGAGAAACATTCTGAGTTTGACTAACGCTAGACGCCATTTTGATTTTGAGGCCTTGGTGGCCTCGTTTCCGTGCAAACTCGTCCCCAGTGTCCGCGCTTCACCAGAGGTTATGGAAGTCGTGTATGTACTATATCAAAAGCAACTATAAAAAAATATTGTATTGTACAGGATGCATATCAAAGTTTATGGAAATGGAGGTACAAATCCGATTTCACTTGTCTACAGTACTGAACACTTATAATTCTAATTATTTAGCTTTATCATGCCATCAGTAGAGCTGTACATATGTACTATATATAGACGACAATGGATGTCACACAATATTATCATATGGTATACTAATAATTGCTTCAGTTCTAATTATTTGAGTGCATACAGAATTAAAACCTCTATAAAAGACAGATACGATCAATTTTAGAAGAGTGCTAATGTTAAATCCACAAAAAATAGTTACCATTCAACTATTGTACATGTCGGCTTATTTGTTTACATCTGTACTAGTTTGACATGAAATTCGTCTAATCGGCTTTTAATATTACTCCGGTTTCCGACTCACTTTAAAAAGCGGAAATGTCGTATATGCATTTCAAAATACATTCTTTGTATTTTAGATCATGAACCAATAAAATTCAAGTCGAGGGAACCTTTTGAATGTAATTTCTTCGATGTACTATAGACGCGTTAAGCGTAACGCTTCGGTTGGCGTGACTCTTTAGCCGGATACACTTCACTTCAAACTTTGGTTTGTCAACACCAAACCACTTCGAGTCCAAGCATGAAACTTCTGTGAGATGACAAATAATAACCAGGCTTTGGCTGACTGTAATTTTTGTCTCGAAGTTTTAGGTACCAGGAAAGGTTTTTGGCCGTTAAACTTAGCCAATTTTCGCATGTTTTTCAAGACCACGAAAATGGGGTTCACAAAAAAAACTATAAAAAAATAAATAGCCAACTTAAAAACAAACTTCTAATGCAAAATCAAACTTTAAGAGTGTCTTAATATGTGAGAGAAATATTAGATTAATCGGTTTTATATTTAGCCGTCAGCAGTACCACAAAGTAAGCTTATAAATCAGTCAGTTCGGGTGTGAAAATCGGCTAATTTACCGCCAAACCAAAATTTCGTAAAGATCGCCAGAAAAAAAATTCGCATCAACTTTTTAGTATTTTTTCCATGATAGGAACACTAAATGGGATCATTTGGTGAAATAAAAAAAAATTCGAATTTATTCATCTGACTTGAGATTCTCGACTGTTACGGGCATCCGCTCTTAAGGCCGTGTCACACGCTACGATTTCTCGTGCAACTTGTCTCGTGAAAAAAATTATTGCAGGTTGCACGAGCGTTTTTCACGTTTGACATCCCCTCGCGCGACTTGGATTTTTCATTTTTTTGCTGCACGAAAAGTAGAATCGACTCCTACTTTCTGCAACATTTTTCGTAAAAATTTACGTGTGACATGGTCGTGCAACTTGCGATTAGAGCGTACGCACAATCATTCATTCAACATTGATTCAAATTACGCGTGCAACTTGAAAAAAAAATTTTTTGCGAGACAAATTGCAACCGAAATCGTGCTTTTGACATGGTCTCTGCAACCTGCAACAATTTTTTTCGCGAGTCAAGCTGCACGAGAAATCGTAGCGTGTGACACGGCCTTTATATCGATAAAGTTAGTCAATCAAAAATTTCTGATTTCAAAATGAATGATATCATACCGGAAATGTACAGTCTCTGGTCATCAAATGGGGATTTTTTAGTTTGACGTTATTTTTAACGGACGAATTTCCGGTTTCAAAATGTTTTGGTACGTTACGTTACGTTACGTTACGATAGGTTACGTTACGTTACGATAGCTTACGTTACGTTATGTTATGTTATGTTAAGTTACGTTACGTTACGATAGGTTACGTTACGTTACGTTACGTTACGTTACGTTACGTTACGTTATGTTTTGTTATGCTATGAGTATGTTATGTTCTGTTATGTTAACTAAATGATATAGCTAGAAGTTTAGTTTTGCAGTTATTAGTTCATGTTAGTTTTTCTTTAACGTTTTTCTTTGACGTGACAATAATGATTCAATTTTTTAAGTGAAATTCAAAATCTAGCGTTTTTCTAGAAGGAATTATTGGAGCTAGTAATTGAGATGTCTCGAGCGGCCAGAGAGGCTCGTCGCTCCGCTCCTCGACTCCTTTCTCGTCGGCTTCGTGACTCCCTATAAAAGACAAGCCCCTCTGGAATCCAGGGTAGACGTGCACGGTCTTGAATTTCTTCCAGAACCTCTATTTCATTTTCTTAAAATTATATCTGATAATACCCCTAACATTCCGCAAAATTGAAGTAATCTAGACCTCCTATGGTGGCTATTGTAAAAATGAATTTTTAAAAGTTGTTACATTTTGCTGGATGTTATCCCTACATCACATAGTTAGGGATTTAGTTTTGTTTTCATAATTTTCATTTTGTTTTTCTTTAACGTATGTATCTATGCAATAAGGGAAAATAATTCAACCACTTTGGCAAGATTGAGTGGCATATTTTCGAAGTATTTTCACACAAGACCAGTACTTTTATCTAACCTTCAAATTTTATCAATAGCCTGAAACAGTCGCTGAGCTGATCAAAGTCAAGGCACGGTTAACTTACGGATCGAATTGAAATTTAGCGAGCTAAGGTTTTTGTGGTGGCAGAAAAACCGGAGAAAAATCTTTGTATCATGGGAGAAAAACCTAACAAACTCTACTCACATGTGATGCCCTACAATGTTTTAAAAATTTGTTTTGCTATTCTGGAAATCATGTCAGGAGTACAGCATTCCTATTTTCTAAAAAAATTGCTTTTATTAGCATTTCGTTTTTTCATTTACACAAAAGCGTCGAGTCGGTTTGGGACAAGAATCTTTCTCCTTAAGGACGTTCGCGGGCAAAAACGTTTCCCATGTTTTTTTCTTCAAACTTTGCATGGTGAAATAAGACCATCATGGAAGTTCCATGAGCAAATAAAAAAGGGGGGTCATTGTTCTCGTTTAGGAGTGAGATGATATCAAAGTGCAGCCTTTTTCTTGTTGAAAAGCGTTTGCGCGCAATACATACACGTCGAGCAGTAAAGTCTTTTTTTTGTAGAAGAACTAAATAGATTGCTAAACATTTTTTCAAATAACCGTCTAATAACCTGTAGATAAATAATATGTGTAAATATTTATAAATACACACAAATAACTTGTAGTTTTTGACTCGAATTTGCAGCCACCATGCACCATTCGGTGACGCTTTGGCAGTAATTGAGATTGCATTTTTCAACCAAATACGTGTTTCTATTATGATTTTCCCATATTTTTTCTTCAAGGTTGGAACACCGACAGCTTATGTAATTCTTTATAAAATACGAAAATGAAAAATGGGGGTCACCGTTATTGTTTTCGAGATATAGCCGATCGAAACTGTTTTCGCAACGAGCGTGACTGAGTTTGATCTGGAAAAACATAGTTCACGCGCGCACGCTCTTACGCAATATGCGCAGAGCAGATGCACAAAAACAATACCCGCGAACGTCCTTAAGTCAATTGTAGTCGACAAACTGTTTGATAAACCGCTAAAGAATAAAAGAAGAATTGTGGCTGATAATTTATTGTGAATCGCTGAAGGTTATTATATGGTGTGCACATGGTGTGCACGGTGTGCACAACTTGCTAGATACAACTTATTGGAAAAAGACTTGTCAGTAAAATACTTCTCACTGCACTTTCATTCTTCTCATCCACCGTATTTGCCGACTAGATCCTTTTACAGACTTATAACTCTTCAGAACTATTCAACTTCCTTATAAAAAAAAAAAAATGTCAACGCTCATTTTCATCTGCCTTCACCTACTAACCGTACCAGAATTCACCAAACCTTCCACATGAAGACCCGACACCGATCACTGAAGAATTCTAAGTCAAAGCCGAAACATATAATTGCTCGAAGACCTCGACATCTGGAAAACCATCTACTGACTGAAAACACCACTCATGTTGTCTGTTACATTGTCCATTTAGATGTTCCAGTCATAAACACTTGACATGATCGTTCTGATGTTCTATTTTTTTTCTTTTTCGAAAACTTATAACATAATATCATATGTAACTAATATAGTAATTGTTTAAGGGCCCACAGTAATTGGCGAAAGCTGTTGTGGTGTCCCCGCCATTCAATTCACTATTTCTTGTTTTCATCTTTTTCCTCCCAGTTACCAATCTACTAAACTGATCACTGATTTTGTTTTTAAAAGGCGAAGTTAAATAAAATAAAAAATAAAATAAAATAAATTCAAATTGTGGAGTTATTTAAGCAATAGAAAACTTTGTCCGTGTTTACATAGCCTGATAGCAACCCGAGGGGAGGTTGGGAGAATTCGAGATGGTTTTGCAAACCCAAGACGTAGTCGAGGGTTTGCATAACCATCTCGAATTCTCCTTATTCTCCGAGAGTTGCTAGCAGGCCATGTAAACACAGAGAAAACGTTTTCTAAAACTTTTATAAAATAGATAGAATAATAATGTTGGTTTGCGGATGGTGATGGAATATGAAATGTATATGTGATCGTACCATACTGAATGGACTCAGAAAAAATTCTGAAAAAAATCCCATCTGGGGCTCAGAATTTTTTCTGAGTCCATTCAGTATGGCACGATCACATATACATTTCATAGATAGAATAATTAAGCAGAAAAAACATGAAACTTATTTGAATATGAAACTCCACGTGCAAACAGACAATCTGTACCAAACACGTCCTTTGATAGAAATCCTCAACGGCGCCTTCACAATATTGAAAAAGCGACGAAAAATTTTTTAAATAATGATTTTGAGTAATTCGCAGAAATACTCTAAAGCCGTAATTTTCGTATGTTGAAAGATGGCGGTGGCCTAATCGACACTTGGTAAAAACGAAATAACATAAAAATAATATAGAAAACACTCTGGCTAAATGCTAGATCTTAATTATTCTTTTTTGAAGCAGAGATACAATTTTTTTTTTCATTGCGTAAATATTTTGATTATTTTATTAAATATTCATGCAAGGAAAAAAATCATATCTCTGCTTCGGTAAAGAATTAAGATTTAGCATTTAGCCAGCAAGAATTGTATAAGGAAGGGTGTTTTCTATAGTATGTTTATGTTATTTCGTTTTTTCTAAGTATCGATTAGGCCACCGCCATCTTTCAACATACGAAAATTACGGCTTTAGAGTATTTCTGCGAATTTTTTATTTGCGTGGTGCTTTTTTTTATTTGCGTTGTGCTTTTTTGTGTGTCTTTTGACCCTTCTGGGCCACCGTACATTCCTGTCTGTAAGCTTAATCCACGCGGATGAAGCACAAATAGCAGTCTGAATTATTGCGAGGATTTGTCTCCATTTTTCATCAATACTTCAGAGATTTATAATTTTTAATGCACTATTTTATATATTACTACGGTTTTTTCATTTCAAAGTTAATGTTTAAGAACAAGAAAATAAGTAAAAAACAAACATTTTGACAAATTTCCAGACTCATCCAAACCTCTGACGTCACAACCGTGTTTACATAGCCTCATGTAAACATGGCTATCAGCCAATAAGAGCGTTAGTGCTATCCAATTTATATATTATATAATTATTTTATAGATTTAGGTATATCAGGCGTTCACACCTATTCGCCATCGTGAATTTGCTGCTCGAGCAAGAAAGAAAATAGATCATTCTTGTTTGAGCATTAATCACAAATTAAAGTATAAACTAGAGAAGATAAATGGTAAAGAAAGTTCCATTTTCATATTTTGTCACAAGTCAGATCAAGTCAAATGATTTGTTATTGAAGAAGTTAGTTAACAACAAGTTAGTTGGTTTCGGAGACTGCCATTGCTGAACAAAACACCTCGCTTGATGTCTTGAGCCTGGTGCATTGCTTTTGACTTTATTCATTGTCTATGATTTATGGAGCTACTCACACACTATATGCTCATTATTTTTACAGGCCGAGGATGCAAATAGAAGAAATGCTGAATGTTCCAGTCGAAGAGAAAGCGTCGAACAGGTAAACATTGAAAGTAATACTTGGTTGTGTAATTACATCAAAGAGGTTTAGTATTGGAATATAGTAGCACTCTTTCTTTAGCTGACCTTTTGAAGAAAACATATTTTCAAAAGAGCCTTTACTGAGGAAGGCCTGTTGGAAATAAGATGGCTTGCAATATTGTCTTGAGAATTTTGAGCGTGAATGAAAAAATGTTGTCATACAAAAGAAGTCAGAGCTAAAGATATTTCAGGAATTTTAGTAATAAAAGAGTGTCTCTTGAGTACTAGGACATCATGTAGGCAATATCGAAGCCATAATAAAATATCTTCACATTTTCTAGTTTTTCAATGCTAGAAACTAAAGAGAGAATTGCAAGAAAATCATGTTCCGAATTTATTTACTGGCGACAAAGGGTCGAATATGGTTGGTCAACCATTTGAGAAGTTTATCATGTTTACCCCTTTCTCTAAGACTTTAGACTTCGAATAGTAGTCAGGATTTTTACAATTTGAAAAACCAATTATTATAATTATACTTCTTATCTTGCTAAAAGATTGAAATAAGAGGGTTTTCCATGTTTAAGTAATTATGGATACAGTGATGAATAGAATCGCAAACAAATATTTCTAGTCAAGGGCTGTGCCTTTCAAACACTCTGCATTGTGATGCTCTTAATAAAATCATTTTTTGAACCATTTTCCAAATCTTTTTTAAAATCAAATGTCACAGAAATGTGTTTATCGTAAAAAAGCAGAAACAAACGACCATCTATAAACTACATACACCTAACTGCAAGAATGTTATCATATAAAATAGCAAATAGGAATTAATTATTTTTGCCAAACAGACGTAATTATTTCACTGTTTTGAAGGTATAGACTGATATTTTTGAGATTACCTTGTTAATATATACTAAATAGTTATTCTCATCAATATAGGTGGCTTTGGAATCAAATTAAAGAAACATATTTTTAATTAATTCTTATTCATAATTTGCTATTTTGCTATTTTATGGTCATGGTCGGCTAACACTTCCTAAGCTCGTAACTTTTGTAAGCGCTGTCTCTAATTCAGGACTAAATAATCTTCAGTGCATTTATTTTCAATGACACTTCCTAGCTTAGTAACGTTTTAAAACTCTTTCAATAAATAGAAGTAGAAATAACTCTTTGTCCTAAATTTTTAACACTCCGAAAGGTGGTGTCGCATACGGGCGACAATCAGTTTTGTGCATGTTATTTCTAAAAACTATTACAGGATTTAGGGATTTTAAAGTATTTAAGCCCATATGGCGTAAATTTTAGCTTAAAGTCTAGTGCTCTATTGATTCTCGAGCCTGTAAACATTATCTATAAATTTCGAGCAAACTGCTCACAGCGAAATTTTGAATTGACGTTCGACGTACCTGCATAGCAGTGTCAAAAATGCTCCTCCAAACCACAACGTGCACGTTTATTAACTGTAATCATATAAAACCTCACCTTTATTGTTTCAATAACTTGTCTGTAGTATCACCCTACATGTCGTAAGGCAAACAGTTAATTACCTGACTTTTAAACTAGCTGATGCTTTGCATGTACATTTATAACAGTAGTTATTTACTTAATAGTAACAGTCAAATTAACCTGCCGTGTCTGTAAGAATCGAGCAAAGTTGGAAATGGCTCAAACATCGCCCTACTCTAACAGGTCTTGTCTCAACAAAATCTACCATCCATAAAATCTGAAAATGCAGTTGGTTTTGAACAAAAATCAGGGTTTTCTTTTTTCCAAAACTTTATTTGCATTTATTTCTATTTAAATTATAAGAGATTATATTATTTATACAATTTCAGAGTTTCAAAAACAACCAAAGTTAATCTTTAGATTTTCTAGTTACACTTTTAGCTATTCAATGTAAATATACATTGGATTCGGGACTAAAAGTTTTATCAATTTTAGTAGATTTTGTATAACTATAAAAATGCACCAAACAGCATAATATTTATAATATCCTTTGGAACAACCAATAAATTACATTTTTGCAGTAATTCATTTTTGATACTGCTATATAGTTAATACAATTGTGGGCTGTCATACCCAATTGTTTTCTTGAGCTTTTACCTAAATTTCATCATTGAACAACATTACTTTCACTTTCGAATTCGTAATAACAACCTCATAGAAAGAATCAAAGCTTTTCTCTGCATATTGTTGATATATTTTTCTTTTCTTATCTAAAAATCATATCAGTATCAGAGTACAGTATTTCAATAAGTCAAAAAATATTTATTGGTAATATTGTTATCTCGCTTCTTCATCCACACACACGCATCAGTTATATTTTTGCTGGTTTTCCAATTGCTGTAATGGTTGGGAATTTTTTTTGTTCTTCTATATGCAGAGGTCGACTTTTGTCCGTTTTCTTTGCCCGAGACGAAAATGTTGCTTCAGTTGAGGGATGAGCAGGATGCTGGTTTTTCTTAAAGTTCAAAGTGTTTACTTTAAGATTTGGCTCCATTCCAGAAGAAGAAAGGCCATCCATATCTACATAACTGTCTATGAAAACAAAAATAAACATAGTTGCCTGTGATGGACAAATTGTTTGACAAATCGCAAAAGATTATATTGAAGTAAGAATTCCGTGTTTGTTACTTTTATTGTGAACAATTAGAATAGGTTTAGTATTGAAAGGGCACTACAAGGAAAGAAATTCTGAGAAATTGTTCAGACATGCCCGGTCACGTCCGTACATCATATTTTTACAGTATTTCAAAATTTTCTCAATATCTAAAGGAAGAAACAGCTATTATCTTAAATTACTTTGAAAAAAAAAAATAGTTTGAATTAGGAGTTTCCTGTGTTATATTTTTTGCTATGTTCGTAGTTTAGTGACCCTGTTACATACAGTCCAGCCGTTGTTGTTTGGCGCACCGACCTGTATAAGCAGGAGGCTCTCCGCCAACTCTCTGACACTAATTTTTACTGTGAGGTCGAGAAGGATCTTACACCTCACAATCAAAAATCAGTTAAGGATACCGTCAACTCTTTCATTTCCGACGGTTCATTGCCTTCCACTGCTAAAAACCTCTTTGTCACCACTCCTCGTACATCTCACATTTACTTTCTTCCTAAAATTCATAAGGCTAACAACCCTGGCCGTCCTATTGTTTCTGCTTGTAGTTGTCCTACTGAGCTTATTTCTAGCTATCTAGATTCTCTTATGCTACCTATCGTTCGATCTTTACCCACTTACATTAAGGACACTAATCACGCTCTTACTATTTTCAACAATTTTCGCTTTTCTAATGACTCCTGTAAGTTTTTATTCACCATGGACGTTAAGTCTTTGTATACTGTCATTCCTAATGACGAAGGACTTCGCGCCCTTCAACATTTCTTTGATCTCCGTCCTGTTCTTGAACCCAGCACTCCCACTTTACTACGCTTAGCTGAACTTGTCCTCACTCTTAACTGTTTCTCTTTTGATGATCGATATTTCAAACAGATAAATGGTGTTGCTATGGGTACCAAAATGGGCCCCAGTTATGCTAATTTGTTTGTTGGCTATATCGAGAACCTCATCTTTCAACAATATACCGGCCCTAAACCCGAGTTTTTTGGACGCTATATTGATGATTGTATTGGTGCTACTTCTTGTTCTCGCGATGACTTAGATTCTTTTATTTCTTACGTTAACTCTTTTCATCCTGCCTTAGAATTTACTTGGGAAATCAGCGATACGTCAGTCACTTTCCTTGACATCTTAATTAGTATTACTAACGATCATCTTAGTACTAGTGTTCATTATAAACCCACTGATTCCCACTCTTATTTACTTTATTCTTCCTCTCATCCTAAGCACACTCTAAATGCCATTCCTTTTTCGCAATTCCTTCGTCTCCGTCGTTTATGCAGCGATGATGATGATTTCTCTAACAAATGCATTGAGATGCGCTCTTTTTTTCTTAATCGTAACTATCCTGCTCATGTAATCGATCAAGCTCTTCGTAAAGTCTCTAATATTGATCGTAACACTGCACTCACTCCTAACACTCGTGCTTCGAATAGTCGCACTCCCTTCACACTTACTTATCATCCTATCAATAACTCTATTAAGCCTATTGTCAACCGTAACTTTTCTTTACTTGAGTCTGACACTAACACTTCTAACATCTTTAAAGACCGCCCTCTTTTCTCGTACAAGCGTGATCGTAACCTTCGCTCTTTCTTAGTTAAAGGGATTCTTCCTTCCAATAAGGATCCTGGCACTTTTCGTTGTTCTCGTAACCGTTGTTATACTTGTCCGCATATTGTTTCTCACACTTCTATTGTTGGTCCCAAATCGTCACTCAAAATCACTGATCATTTTGAATGTACCACTTTCAATGTCATCTACTGCATTAAATGTTCTCGCTGTAATCTTTTATATGTTGGTGAAACTGGCCGTCGTTTCGGTGATCGTATCCGCGACCATCTTTATGATATTCGTAAGAACGATCAAACCAAACCAGTTTCCCGCCATTTCAACTTACCTAATCATTCACTTTCCGACTTCATTGTTTTCGGTTTGTCTTTGGTTAGCGGCAACAATGATTGTCGCAAAACCAAAGAGATGCGGCTCATTCACCTATTGGGTACTCATAATCCCAATGGGATGAATGAACGCTTCGCTTTTAATTAATCCATTCTTTTGTCTTTTTATCATTTCTTATTGTTTTTTTCCTGTAATCTTGCCTACCTTGCTCTCATTGGTTATCTATTTTCTATCTTCATCATATATACACTACCTTCCAATCTTATTCTCTCTTTTACTCCGACGAAGGACTAGCGTCCGAAACGTCAGTAAGTGATCTCTCTTATTTTTTACGGTGTAAAATTTAACTTTTTATCCATACTGTTTCATTAGAAACACCGACGCAGCCCACACTAGCTTACCGCTAGTTATCATCTCTTTACATACAGTCCAGTTCATTACCAATTTTGTTTTGTAAACACAGCTCTAAACCAATCACAAAAAAAGCCGCAATGGTGTTCATGGCAACTGTCAATCATATAAGGCCATATTGAGAAGGTCATGAATACATTTCGCAAGTAAAGTACATACCGCCACAACTGTACCATAGTTAACTACGAAGCCAAAGGCATTTTAACTTGCTTAAAATTCCTTTATTGTTTACAAACCAGCTTTAGACTAGTTCAATTTGACCGTCGATTTCACTGGAAAGCAAGTAGAGAGTTTTTTTTTGTTTTTTTGAAATAGCTTCAATTACAAACTGTCGGTTTAAAGAAGTGTTAGTCAAGAAACTACTCGCTTTGGCATCTCTAAATACGAGATCTTGCTATCACAAGTTCAGTAACTATAAATCTTTCGTGTAAATCGACTATTCCTATATTTTTAAGCAAGATTGAGAATGGTCTGTTTATAAATACAGTAATTAAATAAACAACGTTACAGATGATATCTGCTGTCAATAACAACTCTGTGCATGATAAGATTGGCGGATGTGTGGCTTGGCCAAGTTATTACGACTGTGCAAATTTAAGAAAACCGTGAGGAATCAGAAATATCAGAAATAATTCATTTATAGTTTTTCGAACAAACCCTAGTTTTCTATTTCTTATTTCTCTGTGCATGGCTTTCTTCCAAAGACACATTATGGACGCGACATCGATTGCTGAGGAATCTTCGATGCCCTTCCATCCTTTATAGTCAACCTAGCCAACCTCCATAACTCAAATTACGATTTCAAATCGCTGGGCACCTCGATTTATCGTCAGGCCCCCAAACGAAACCAACTAAAAATGACAACTAAACTACCATAATTTACTTCAATGTAGGCGAAATTGTCAACAGAATAGGCAAATATACTTTAAAATACGTTTTTGTTAGTAAACCTGGTACATAAAAACAACAAAAGCGCTCTAAAAACTTGAAAGTTTGCAATATTCACTCTTTTATTGAGCACTATTCAGCAACTATGGCGTCGTTAGTTATGCAATAGAGTCTAAACGGGCGAAGGCTTAGCGGTTGGACCTTTTTACAAGGAATAAGGGACTAAATACAAAAAGGTCCGGGAAAGTGCTTAGCCGCCATTTTATGGCGTCATACATATTACCAAAACTGGTAATGAACCGGACTGACATATAAGGTTTCCCGTTTCTTTCCTTTAGCTCGCTAACCGCTTTGCACATACAATTACTGGAAAATTAAACATTAACCATCGAGCATTAACCATCACCACCTCCCCCCAATAATTTCGGATGTAATATATATATTGAATACTGAAACTTTTAGGTACGTTACTAATATGTAGGGCATTTTGGCCCCCTGTACCGACCCTGTCTGCTTGTCATTTAACGATACGCCATCTTTAATTTGCTGCACTAAAGAAAAGGATCCTGCTTATTTGAGCCTTAATCACAACTTAAAGTATAAACTACCGAAGAAAAATGGTAAAGAAAGATCCATTTCGATATTTTTCGCAAGCCAGCTCATGTTAAATATTTTGTTATTGAAGAACTGAGTTACTTCGGACACACCAAAATACCTCGATTGATTTCTCGTGAAAAAAAACCTCGCTTGAGCCACCTAGCTTCGTGCAGTGCTATTAATCCCTTAATTCAATGTCTTTTATGTGCTACTAACACGCTGTATGTTTGCCCTTTATTTCTACAGGAACCAAATGTCAGAAATCCTGAAAACGATAGATGTTCCAGTGGAGGTGAAAGCTCCGAACAGGTAAACCTTCAAAGTACCACGTATTTATGCGATTTGATCGACTGAATGGCAAAATGTCTCAAGTCCGAGCTAAAGATATTTCAGAATTTTTAGTCAAAAAAGAATGTCTCTTAATTAACTGAATATATGTGTAGAACCCTCAAGAAATATTTTCACATTTTTCAGTTTTTGAATGCAAGAACCTTAAGAAAAAGATTTGGAAGCAAATTATTTCACTGGCAACAAAGGGTCCAACATGGCGATCAATAGAGCAGTTTATCGTATTTACGCATTTGTTTCTCTAAAACTTTTTAAAAACCGACTACCAATAGTTTAAAGGAATATTACAATTTGAAAATCAGTTATCATAAGAGTGTTTGCCATGTTTCAAAAATTATGGACAAGGATATAAATATAATTGCAAACAAATAGTTTTAACCAAAGGTTATACCTTGCAAACCCTCTCACACTATAGCATCTCCTTGCAATTCTTCAAATATGACTTCACAAGCTTATGGTTTTTCAAAAACCGGCCAAATCAAAGTATGCTTTGACAGGATCTCCTTGTTTGTTGCTGTCTGCTCTCACTCAATCTAATTGTTTGTTGCTGTCTGCTCTGACAATATCTACTTGTTTTTTTACTTTTTGCTCTGACTAAACCTAGTTGTTTGTTGCTGTCTGCTCTGACTAAATCTACTTGTTTTTTAATTTTTGCTCTCACTCAATCTAATTGTTTGTTGCTGTCTGCTGTAATTAATTCTACTTGCTTGCTGTACTCTTTATTGAACACTGAAGATGTTAGGTCTTTTACTAATACATAGGGCGTTTTTGAATATGCACCCAATACGTTTTACGTTGCTACTGGCATGCTTATGTATTATGGCTGGTATTTTTTCAATCGGCCAAGAAAAGTACCTCTATCGAGTATATATAGTTTTTTAGATATTTAGGAAGCAGTACATGGGATATTTTTTTGGCGAGACAAAATGAAGGGACGGGAAGGATCAATCTTTTTGAAAATGAAAAGCAAGATCATTCTGATCATTGTCAAACATGCTGTCTCTGACGATGCGTCAGACACTCGAACGCTTTGAAGCAAAATTATTTTTAAAGATACTGTCAATCACATTAATACCAAGTTATTTTTAATCTTTATTTTTTTTCCAAAAAGAATCCAACGTTTTTTTTTTCTTTCGACTACTTTTCCGGTTTTTTTCCTAAACCGTTTTTTTTTTCACTGTACAAAATAACCTCGAATACAAATGTTGCAGGATATTTTTACTCACTCCAGGCTTTGCAAAACTCAATAATAAAATTTAAATCATTCTTCACTTGTGTGTATTTTATTAATAGAAATACACCTAATTTCAAGAACGTTGTAATATAGAAATAGAAAATAAAAAATGAAAAATAGGAATTAATTATTATTAAGCAAAACAGGCGTAATTATTTAACCGTTTTGAAGGTATACATTTCTTAGATTACCTTGTTGGTATAAACTAAAACAGATTTATCAATATATGGGGCTTTAGAATCCAAATTATCAAAATAATACTTCTAATTACTTCCTATAGGTTATTTTGTTATTATTTATTTTTGTGTAACAACGTCCTTGCAATTCGGTTAACAAATTTTCTTAACTTCTCGTGTAACTTATGCAATTCAGTTAATATTTTGCTGGATATCACCTCTTTGTTATCTCAAGTCAAAAATTAAAGTTTAAGTTGTACCAGTGAAGTCTACTCTAATGTGAATTTTTATTTACTATTTTGGATGTATGAACAGTAATGGGGGTGAGGGTATACCTGCTTATTACTATAATTTTAAGTGTTGATGTATGTTCATTTTTTCCCTCTTTTTTTTCTCTAGGGAAACTTGGATGTCCATGCGAGAAATATACAGAAAGTTCCGACTGAACATAATGACGAAGTAAGGTTACGTTAGCACTTCATCCCTTAGCCCTAACAACACCTCCTTCCTTCCACCCTCTTTCCCTCCTTCACTTATTTTCTCTATCCATCTTTAAAACCTTTCTGCTCTCTCTCCCTCCCTACCTACCTATCTCCCTCCATCCATTTGTCGATATTTAGATCCAACCATCCAGTTATCGATATATAGACCCAACCAACCAGCCATCTCTCCCTGGCTATCTTTTCCCCTCCCTCCCCCCCCCCCCCCCCTCTCTCTCTCTCTCTCTGCACATATTCCAACCTTGCCACTTTACCACCTTCAGTGCACACATCCAACCCTCCACACCTCCACCCATCTATCCTTTCATTGATCCATTCACCTTTCCCTCCCTCCCTCCCTTTAACCATTCCTGTTTTATAACTCTCCTGTAGTTAACACTATATAATGATCCAAAAAATGTAATAATGTAAATATTTACATTCGACAGCAGACGGATCCTCAGCCAGATCCCCTACCTGGATTTACCAGTAGCGGTCATCGCATATTTCAACCCCAAGACGCACAACAATGATGACCAAGCCAATGGCAGACTTAGTTATGATAGTTTAGCAAAGGCACGATGCAAAGGCACGGCAACTTTTCAAGATAGCGCAGGGAACTGTAAAGTAAACTATTAGATAATGTACCATATAAATGCACAAAGACTTTGGAATTCTAAGCCTTCCCGGAACCACATGAATATTCTAAGCAAAGTCGAGACTCGCCCTCAGCAACTAAGCCACACACAAGAAAGAAACAACCATTATACATATAATGGCATTTTTATGCAGCGCCGGGTACTTATTAGTGTATTTGTACTTTGTACTTAATTGAACTTGTTATTCAGCAGGGGAGTAATGGTATTTGCTTAATCCTTTATCTGGTACGAAGTCACATTTATCCAATTAATCTTCATCCGTGTCACGCGGCTTAGCCGGAATATTAAAAGCACTTTCTCAGCGTTCACATCCACATTCTAGAATTCGTCGTTGGAAACTAACTAGCTTTGCTATTATCTTTGTCTACAAATTTTTTCATGACTGACCTTGATGAGACAATAAACCCCATATTTAAATCAAAAAAGGAGAGTTTATATTTTTTTAATCACTCGTAAGACAAAAATATAATGTTTGATTTTTAAAACCTTTAACCATTAATATCTATGATATATGAATTACATGTTTATTAACATCAGTGGTTTTTGATGCGCATACTCGAACATTTATCTGTAGGTAACAACGACTCGTGTACACTGCGCATGCTCATAGCGCAAACGGTATGCAGTTATTTCAAATGGGTATCCAATCATAATGCAATCTAATCATTTGGGATACTTTTGATAATTTTTCTATTTAATTGAGGAGTTAAATCTTATCAAATGATCGTTTCCGGGTATCCCATTGATTCAATTTCATTGTACCCTGAAACAACTTCGAGGCTGACCTAAATCTGGCATGGCTGACTCAATGATCAAACCCAGAAGCAACCTCTGGGCTGATCTAAGTCAGGGCATGGCTAAATCACAGATCAAACCCTGGAACAACCTCTGAGCTGATCTAAGTCAGGGCATGGCTAACCCACAGATAGAACCCTGGAATAACCTCTTGGGTGATCTAAATCAGGGCATGGCTAACCCACAGATAGAACCCTGGAACAACCTCTTGGGTGATCGAAGTCAGGGTATGGCTAACCCAAAGACGGAATTAAAATTCAACTCGTTAGAATGTAGGGAGTGAGGAACCGTAGAGCCTGTAGGAACACCCATGAATCAAGGCAGAGACCAAACAAACTTTACTCACGTGTGAGGCTAAGTCCAGGGCTGAATCAAACCCGAAACCCCATAGGTGAGAGGCAAGTGTACCATCCTTGACACGTCAATTTGGTACGCAGTGATACTACTCGCGTTTAGCTACAAACAAAGGTTCGAGCAGGAAGAAGAGTAAACAGAAACTATATGCCGCGGCTGGCGCATTATGTATATTACTAGAATTATTTACATTTTTACCGCTAAATACGTACAGCCCTGCTGCATGTTTCTTTGTACAAAGTTCGAAGCTGGTCGCCAAGGAGACAACCTTTCGATAGCAAGGGTATCCAGTTATACAATTTATAAAATAATATTGGTCCCTAAACAGTTTGCCGTCGAAAAATCTAGATTGTGTGAATGAGATAACTTTTTTTACTGGCTGCGAAATGTTCAAAACAGTTGATCGCTAAGCGACTATCTTTGCTATAGGTTTCCACTGGATAAACGTGGATATGACGCACCTTCTACTTGTATTGGCCTAGGTAGTATTTTGGATTCCTTTGCCAGGAAATTAAAACCTTATATATATTTTTTCTATATTTGTTTATAAAAAGAAGGTTATGAAATGTATATGTGATCGTACCATACTGAATGGACTCAGAAAAAATTCTGAGCCCCAGATGGGAATCGAACTCACGACCCTCCGTATGCTAGTCGGACGCTCTACCACTGGGCTCTAATTGCGAGTAGGTTGTCAATGAGGACTCCATCTGGTGCTCAGAATTTTTTCTGAGTCCATTCAGTATGGTACGATCACATATACATTTCATAATCCATCACCATACGCAAACCAACATTATCACACAAAAAGAAGGTTGCAAAGATGATTTGTCCTAATGCATCCCATCATTTATGGTTCCGACTCCCCTTAGTTGTCCCACTAGCTCAACAAATTAGCTAGAAAATTGATTATGAATTTGTAGTACTCTTAAAAACATACACTGTGTAGCTGTTTGTTGGTCAAGATTATATTTCCACCGGTAAAACTGCTGCAACGATGGTGCAGAGGTTTGCTATTGTGGGTGTCGGAACCATGAAAAATCTTACGTCATGAATTAGACCATTCTACAAAACTCACTCGCCTCCTCAAATTATGCTCCAATATCCTTGTCTAACTTGCCTTACACATACTGCCGTGTTTGTAGCTCAATCTTTATAGGGCTTTTAGTTGTGACGTCAATTCTATGGAAAAGGGCTTTCGGGTCCAAAACGAAAAGTTTTTTCTTACTTTTTCTTCATGACAGGATTTGTTGTCCAAAGTTCTAATGGTTCCAGCTGGGGGTTAAGGCCCGGTTTAGACGTTGAATTTCAAATGTGCCAAATGAGTGCAAATAATTCAAACAATAGGTTTTGCTCATTTGCATAAGATTCGGCACTTGTTGAATTCGACGTTTAAACCGGGCCTAAGTCGTAGGTTATCGGCTAGAAACCAGAAGTTTGTGGGTTCAAATCCCGCCATTTGCTCGAACAAACACATAACAATCTCTAATACATTTACCAAGCAGCAAAAACACTTAATATCTGTCAATATATTTTAGCGGATTTTGTGAGCAGTTGGACCCGAAAATACGCCACCACTTAAAAGCTCTATACACTTTCCGTACTGCTTGAATGTACCTCATTTATATGACTGATAACTTGACATCCTTCTGAGGTCACGTGCAGCAACTCGTCTGCTTTCATTTTTGAGCAATGTTTGTCTTCTTCTATGCTTATTTGCTTCACAAGACGGGTTCTCCATGTCTTTTGTTCTTGCGAACTCGTTAGATTCACAAATGTTCTTATTCTAAGTGATTTTGGTAGGAGATCAATGGAAACACCATCCAGGTTTACGACAATAAGGGAATAATCCCGACATCGATTTACACGTTCCAGTGCCATGTCCAGCTCCGTTTTGCAATAGACACTTTTTAAAAAGTTTTTAGAGACAACAGCAAGGTTCTTTCTGCACTTGTAAACGGAATCAGCCATATTCTCGTGAATAACTTTACCAGCCATATAATCTCTAAAGTGAATAAAACACTTGAAATTGTTTTCGGATTCAAGTAATGGGATGAGCTGTTCTGTTACCCATTGTTCGTCGAGACTGCTATACAAGATTGATGCGTCGTACTCAAAGTTTCCTTGATCTGAAAATACAAAAATAATCATTCATTTGACAAATCAGTTCATCATTTGATTGCAGTGGATAACTTGATATGGATACCTACTTTGAGTTCACTATCAATCTCTTGTTATACTTTGCGCAATTCTTTGCGCAATTCCATATTCGTCCTTTGTTTCTCTCAAAAACTTAAATTCATCACTCAAGCAGTCTGATATTTTTTTCCAGTGAGCTAGCGAGTGCATCAGATTCAAGTCTAGACCTAAGTTAACAAACAGGCTTATGAACTCGATATTTTTCACAGAACCTTGCTGGATTGGAACAGACCTCTTTAGCTTGGGCGTTTGTTTTGAGCAGGGGTTAGCACGTTCCACCAGCATCTGGTGGCCCGCATCTGGTGGCCCCACACGCATCTGGTGGCCCCTTGGCCATAACTCCTCAACAGAGCATGCTATGACAACCAAACTTAGTAGCATGGTTGGCACTTGGGTTGTCAATCATATGACCACGTGATGTGATGTGACGTCACACATCACGTGACTTACGAGCCAAACATTATCGCCCATTTTTGAAAATAGTCGGCATTATATGCTATGACCACGGAACTTGGTAGGATGGGTGGTATTTGTGTCACCAGTCATACGGTCACGTGGTTTGATGTGACGTCACACATCACGTGATGTAAAAGTTAATTTTAGAGGAAAGGCATGGCAATGCACATGAATTACGAACTATAGCTTGTAGTCATGTTATCAGACGACCGAATCATTATTGTAACGAAACTCCGCTCTCACATACCTCTCATGGCCCCATCGTGCCTACATGTGATGGACCCGCATCTGCTGGCCCCACACGCATCTGGTGGCCCCTTGGCCATAACTCCTCAACAGAGCATGCTATGACAACCAAACTTGGTAGCATGGTTGGCACTTGGGTTGTCAATCATATGACCACGTGATGTGATGTGACGTCACACATCACGTGACTTACGAGCCAAACATTATCGCCCATTTTTGAAAATAGTCGGCATTATATGCTATGACCACGGAACTGGGTACCTACTTGACCACATTAGATGATGAGACGTTACACAATAACTGTTGCTTGATTTTACTTTTACTCTACTAGTTATGTAAAAGTGAACGTAAAGTATATGATTTTGTTGTTGCTGACTTTATTTGTATGGATTCTCAATAACTGGACCAAAATAAGAGAAACTAATATTTGTGATTTTGAGGTAAAAGGCAACTTTTGTTTGCACACATATTGTAAATGTAAATATACTGATAATAAGTCGGTGTTATTATGTTTAGGACCCCTATACGCGCTACCTTGCACCGGCTTTACAATATTTTGCCATAAAAGTATATATTTCCTGAAAACCAAATGAATGTAGTTTTTTGAATATCTCATAACTGTCTTTTTTGGAACACAAAACAAGTTATTAGGTTCAAATTGAAATTGTACAGCACTTCACTTAGCTTGACAACTTCCCGCAGGATCAGAATTTCCGCTATGTCAAACAAAATCACATTAGCATATTCTGTGGATAATGAGCTTCAAAACTTTGTCTCAGATTTTTGAAATCTTGTTTAGAACGTGTACAATGTTACATTTCAATTATGTGATGACAAGCACCGCTGTTTTGCGGAATTACTGAACATTTTGGTTACACACAGAACAATTTACCGAGGTATACTGCTCAGTTATCTGAGGTTACATCTTTAGCGCGAGTGCAACACAGCATTCACAGTATGCAGTTTCCGGGATTATCTTTACAAATCCATCTCATTGACCGCAGGACTCTTGGGACAGAGAAAAACCGCTCTTTAATAAACTTTAATTTCTTTAATTTCTTTAATTAACTCTTAAAAAAACTTTTTAACCTACAAAAGGAAATCAAATAAATTTGACTTGTATTAGAGCCGGACTTTTTGTTCTTTTTGACGTATTTATGGTGAAGTACACACAACCCTTACCACAAGGCATCCCTTTTGATCTAGCTAGGTTTTCCGGTTCACTGAAAATGATAACCTGAGGTGAACGTTTTACCCAGAGAGATTACGGCAGGAAAAGTATCTGGTCAAATTCGAATAAAATGGCAAATTTTGAATGCTAAATTCTAATTGAAGCCAATGAACTCAAAGAGAATCTTGAAAGTTAACAATCTTTGGTGCCGTGCTTTGTACGAAAACCGAATGCTTCAGCGCCAAAACATGCACAGCATGATCACAGCAAGATGTTTCCGGTTTTTAAAAGGATTTGCTAAAATGCTGTTATGCGACTTGTTGTGTTTAGATAATCCATAGATAAACCATACCACTTGGTTATGAATGTCATGGGCAATTCTTTTGTCCTTTTTGATTTATCTATGATAATTTCGGGTCGCGGTAAAACGCGGAAACTGAAACGGCGGAAAGCGGAAAGCGGAAATTCGATACATTTCATTATACTCCAATTTCGTACAAGAATCAACATGAATTGAAATTTAATACATTTTATAATACTCAAATTTTCGTAAGAGAATCAATATCAATGTTTGAAACTTCAGAAATACTCATGTTTTACGATAAAGAATCGAAAACATATCTCTTAAATTAAACCAGACACTTTAAACATCTCTAGGGATTTTAAGATGATAAAATAATAGGCGCTGTACTCGGGTTTATTCTATATGCCGGCGCTGACTGATGATCATCACTAAGGTCAATGTCACGAACGTACACTCTGTCTAATTTCTACAAAACCCTCCACAAAAACTACGTTCACGCGGAGGGGAGATGCTTTTGATCCCGGGAAACCCATAATTTAAGTTCAACTTGTTTTTCATCCAATGAATTACTTTCTGTATTCACTTGTCTCTTTACTAATGAATTCTGTCTTTGCTACTTGGACGTCACTTATCGCGTGACATAAGACAAATTAGCACAAAAAATTACTTAGCATTTTTCAGTTTACCGTGAAGTCATATCGTTTCTCTTCCTTGATATGGGTTTTATTTACGACTTTAGCACACTACCACCTTTATATCGGCGATGAACTAATCAAATTAAAATCATCAAATGTTAAAGTTAATCATAGTAGTAGTAGTAGTTTCGTTTTTCAATAATAAGCAGCCACGCACCAAAGGTTTACAAAGTTTGTAAACCTTTGGTTGCTGCTTATTATTGAAAAACGAAACTACTACGCTAGCTACTACTCTACGCAACTACAACGTGAAACAGAACTTGAAAACGGGGGCAAAATCCTCATACATAGGAAGGCGTTTGGGGAAATTTGAGTAAATTGCTTAAATTTGGGTTTAGAATCGAAACCACATTCAAAAACTTTTTATGATACTTTTTGCTCTATAGTAACTATAGGCACCTTAAAAAAGCTTTCGTACTTCACTAATTTGTGCTAGAGTGCAAAGAGTTGAGTTGTTCCGCACAAAAACGTCAGTTGCAAATGTACAACTTGAGACCTTAGACTATGTGAATTAATGCCGAAAGTGTAAAATAAACGCGTGCAGCTTTCTTAGCATCTTCATTGTACAACTTTTCTTGTTTAGACGTCTTGTTTATAACTTCTTGATTTATTTTATTTCTATGAAGCCTAAAGGTCGGCTTTTCTTTTCTTCTATACTGAGGATAAAACTAAAAGTAATTTTTCATTGACTGCTCAGTATCAATGAGTTAAATTGACAAAACTGACCAATCACTTTTCTCTAAAGAATATTGATACTTGCTGGTTATCCACTCCCCTCCGCGTGAGGGTTTTGTAGAAATTAGACAGTGTACGTTCGTGACATTGACCTTAGTGATGATCATCAGTCAGCGCCGGCATATAGAATAAACCCGAGTACAGCGCCTATTATTTTATCATCTTAAAATCCCTAGAGATGTTTAAAGTGTCTGGTTTAATTTAAGAGATATGTTTTCGATTCTTTATCGTAAAACATGAGTATTTCTGAAGTTTCAAACATTGATATTGATTCTCTTACGAAAATTTGAGTATTATAAAATGTATTAAATTTCAATTCATGTTGATTCTTGTACGAAATTGGAGTATAATGAAATGTATCGAATTTCCGCTTTCCGCTTTCCGCTTTCCGCTTTCCGCCGTTTCAGTTTCCGCGTTTTACCGCGACCCGATAATTTCCAGGATTCAGCTTTATCTTGGGAAGTTGGGGAACATCGTTTCCCGCTGGGGAAGCCTATTTACCCATGGAAAAAATGTGGTGTTACCCAGAATGTAAAGCAATAAGTAGATCTAGATAACATTTCAGTATATCTAAACAGAGGTATCTAAACACTAATAATATCGAATAATGCTGAATTTGAAGAAACGGCGGTATCTTATCCAGGTTGCAAGAACTACCCCACGTTTCACCATAGACTTAAACAAATAACCATCAATAGGTAGTGTCCATTATTTCACAAAAAAAGCTTAAACTGGTTAGAAATAGGCGTTAAGACGTCTGATTATCTTATCAGACTCAATTTTATTTGGCTCGTAAGTCACGTGATGTGTGACGTCACATCACGTCACGTGGTCATATGATTGACAACCCAAGTGCCAACCATGCTACCAAGTTTGGTTGTCATAGCATGCTCTGTTGAAGAGTTATGGCCAAGGGGCCAACAGATGCATGTGGGGCCACCAGATGCGGGTCCACCACATGTAGGCACGATGGGGCCATGAGAGGTATGTGAGAGCGGAGTTTCGTTACAATAATGATTCGGTCGTCTGATAACATGACTACAAGCTATAGTTCGTAATTCATGTGCATTGCCATGCCTTTCCTCTAAAATTAACTTCTAAATCACGTGATGTGTGACATCACATCAAACCACGTGACCGTATGACTGGTGACACAAATACCACCCATCCTACCAAGTTCCGTGGTCATAGCATTTAATGCCGACTATTTTCAAAAATGGGCGATAATGTTTGGCTCGTAAGTCACGTGATGTGTGACGTCACATCACATCACGTGGTCATATGATTGACAACCCAAGTGCCAACCATGCTACCAAGTTTGGTTGTCATAGCATGCTCTGTTGAGGAGTTATGGCCAAGGGGCCACCAGATGCGTGTGGGGCCACCAGATGCGGGCCACCAGATGCTGGTGGAACGTGCTAACTCTACTTGTTTGTTTTGGTCCATTTCAGACCACGTGCCATTCCTTTGAGACAAAGATTCTTTGTTGCATTTGGGTCCAAACAAAGAAACGATCAAGGGACACGTGGTCTGAAATAGGCAGAACATTATGACCAAGCATAAGAGGTCTATTATATTAGATAGTGTTTCGGTATTGTTGTCGCCACTAAAGTAGTATTCTCCCTTATTTTCGCAGTAATAAACAATTATTACATGAGGTTGAGCATGGTATCCTAAATTACCAAGACTACAATAAACTACAAACTACAAACTGCAAACCGAACCCAAAACTTAAAAGATGTAATTGATATAAGTAATCTACGACACTTTTAGCTTTTTGCATGCAATAGTTTTCGAGATATCAGTTTTCAAATTTCTGCATGGGTGGCAAAAACGCTAAGCCCATCAATTTTCTATAAAATTTAGAGATTTTAAAATCGCTTCACGCAAAAACTATTTCATGTGTCAAGCTCAAATTTTTAAAATAAGCTAATTTTGATCACGCCCTTTCGATGTTGAGAACGGATTTGGTGTAAATTTGGTGTAAATTCCTATGCTAATGAAGCAAAATGTAAACATTGACCTCAGCAAAGATCCGTATATTTAAAGCCTTAGTTCTTAAATTGCATATAAGGGTTCGCCAGTTTGTGTTTAATATGCAAGTTCTGACCCTAAAAATCACATAATCAATAAAAAAATTTTTGATTCTGTTGCGATTTCATTATTTTTTTGACGATCAAAGTTGGTAAAACGAGGTAAAAAGCTGAGCGACCTTGGGATCAACTTTTTTTACGCTCGATCCTAAAAAAACCCTTGAACCCTTCAGCAAATGCCGTGAATGACGTCACACGATCTAGGTACCATTCTCCTCTAACTGCTCCGAAATGTTTCTAAAGGTTGCCCAAAACACGCATTTTTACAAACTTTAACCGTCAAAAAATTAATGAAACCGCAACAGAATCAAAAAAAAAAAAAAAAATGATTATGTGATTTTTAGGGTCAGAACTTTCATATTAAACACAAACTGGCGAACCCTTATATGCACTTTAATCTTAGTTGGCGTTCGTAACTTACTTTCTGATAATGATTTAATACGGTTTCTGTAATAGGCTCTCCATCCATCTGGGTATCGCAGTTTCCAAGCAACTATCACCATAGCAATCAGAATGAGACCCGCGCAGGAACCGACGATGATAGCGGCAACTATCTCGGGTGAAACTTGAAAACAAAGCAAATAAGTGTTTCCTTATATCACCAACCCTTTTATTAGTTTATTTTTAAAATATAAACTAGCATAAATAAAATAAAAAAATATATATAAATTATTTTTCTTCATAAAGAATAATTGCAAAAAGATAAACTCGTGGTCATTATTTAACGTCTCTAGTTGATTAGGGAGGGGACCGCCATTAACGTAGTCAAACGAGCCATGTGAAGGTCTAACCATTTGCAGATGTACGTAGTTATAAAGCCAGCACCTTCTGAATATTTTAAGACCCTCATTGCTGGTCCGGCCGGTAGACAAACCACGACCTCCCGCACAACAGACCGACGCTCTTACTTATTGAGTAAACCGGGTGGCGGAGACAATTTAGACATAAAGCTAGGCAATGAGAGTGATGATGATGATGATGATGATGATGTTCATGATGATGATGTTCATGATGATGATGTTCATGATGATGATGTTCATGATGATGATGTTCATGATGATGATGTTCATGATGATGATGATGATGATGATGATGGTGATGGTGATGATGATAATGATGATGATAATGATGATGATAATGATGATGATGGTGATAATGATGATGATGATGATGATGATAAAGATAACCACATAGTGATAAAGAAAACATCATAATAAGGATGTGGACAATGATGGGATGATGATGATGATGATGATGATGATGATGTTGATGATGACGATGATGATGATGATGATGATAATGGTGATGATGATGATGGTAACCACATAGTGTTAAAGATAACATAATAATAATAATGATGTGGAGAATGATGGGATGATGTTGGTGATGATAATGATGATAATGAAGATGACTTTCATGACAGTGACGGCAACGGTGACAACAACCACAACGATGAAGATAAAAAATGCATGTTCAGCGACCTCCAAGTAGAGTAAAGCGAGAAAGAATGGACTGAAGGCTGTAAAACCAAAAAAATCACTTACCTTTATTAGGCACTTTATTAGGCACTTGTGCAGGTAAGTTCATCACGCCTAAAAGCACAGATAGAATATAATGGTATCAATGAATAGTTTATATATATCATATATATATATGAAGAATATCTTAATGAAAGGGGTATTAAGGGTGAAATGGGCGTGGTCTTTTTATGGTCGAAAAAATTGGCAAGCTGATAATTCAAACACGGCTCAAGAAATAGCTTGAATGCTAAATCGTGACATCAAATGGGTCTTAGTTGATGAGACCCATTTTGAGTAAATATTCTTCATATATATAAATATAATATATACACCTAATTGCAAGAACGTTGTCATATAAAATAACGTTGTCATATACAATCAAAAGATGATATTAACTTTTTTCTTCGCTTTTTTTTTTTTGTCATTTTTTGTAGAAAAAATGGTTTCCCGATAATTAACTACGTGTTATTGTAAAGTTTTTTCTTCTCTTAATGAATTAGGCAAGGGTTCTTCCAGCTGATGTGAGAAAAAAATAATAGCCAATCAGAATACAGAAAATTTGTAAAACTGAGTTGTCATTCTTTATAGCCCGAAGACTGTTTTCCCACCCAATGATGAATATCATAGTAATATCATGATTACCTCGGGATCCATTGTTTCCAGAGGGATGTTTAAGGTCTAACATCCCTCTGGATGAAGAGTGATGAGGGATATTTAGTTTAAATATCCCTCATGAATATAATCATGAGGGATATTTAGACTAAATATCCCTCATGAATATAACCATGAGGGATGTTTAGACTAAATATCCCTCATCACTATTCATGAGGCATGGTCCCTCACATGACAATCACCGGGACCATGGCTGGGTCGCATCGACCCAATCGAAAATTTTGAGCAATGACCTTTCAGTACACACTATTCAACACCCCAGCACTTGTGGGACCCATTGAGTAATCTTTGCGCATGCGTTGACTACATCGGGAATTTTTCTTACTATTTGTGACGTAATCACGACGGTTCGAAAACATTTCATTAATACCGCTCTAGGCCAACCAAAGTGAATTAGAATAAAGCACCACGAATGAATGAATGCTGGTTCAATTCGCCATTGTCGCATTTAACAAAGGCAAATTCCCTAACGTATGCCGCATATCAACAGCTCTGTAAAACTTTGTAATTTATGCATCGTACGAAAGCTTACATATTTCCTAAGAGCAGTTTTATTCCTCTGCAATCATAATATTACAAACTAATAGCATGAAATTTCGGGTGATTAGTGATTAAATGTCCCCTCAAGCCTCGGGAGGTTTAGTTAAAGTCCCTCCGCCTTCGGCGTCGGGACTTCAACAAAACCTCCCTCGGCTTTCGGGGACATTTAATCACTAATCACCCTCAAGTCATGCTATTACTTACAATAAATGTATACAAAATATCAAAAACGTCTTCCGAAAATCTAGAGAAACCTCAGTTTTGCAGTGATTTATTTTCTATACGTCACTATTTCAGATAAGCTGGTTTTGGCCCTGTTTTCCCTATGCACTTACCCCTTCTTGGCCGACCTTCTATTTCAAAGCGATACCCAGTATTTTTCTTTAACGGATACGTGGACACCTGACATGAATGAAAATGTACTGGATTAATAAGCTCGGGAATATCTAATCAGAGATGCAAGTAGTCACGTCAGTGATCTATATCAATAATTTTTAATTGATCACCGTATTCTTTAATATTGTGAAGAAAGGTCTGAACCCAGGTGAATGTATATTTATCGAAGTAACAATTATGTTACTTTCTTTAACTTGAACAAGATAATTCGAAAGTGGAAAAATTATGAAAAATTGTCTGCATGGTATAACAGTTTATTTGCCTAAAATAAATAATTCTATGGTTTTTTAATTGGTTTAATTAAGTCACGGACTTTGGACTTTGATCAGCCCAGAAGCTGTTGCAAGGTCTTAGTGCAGGAATATAGAGCTATTTTAAAGAATGTTGAATACTGAATACTGAATACTGAATAGTGCATTCCAAAACCGAAGCGCATTTTGGGTCATGTAATATTGTCTAAAGTAAATTATTTTATTGTTGATGCATTCCATCCGAAGCAATGTACTAGCTTAATATAGAGAACAAATCGCTGTATATTTAATTTTATTTCATATTATCACCAACGACTGCTGTCAGCCAATCAGATCTTAAGGAAACCATTCCAAAGCGCGTGATTTTGATGTTTTCTTGTTTTTTTTTTATGTATAGCAACTTTATTTTTGAATGAAAATGTTCAGTTTATTGAAATTCTCACTTTTGATATTGAAGACTTTGTAAAATTTGGTATTGTATATTAATGATATAGTGATAATGAAATGACTTTTGTCGTGCATATTATTCATTTGTGGCCCTTGTAGCATCGTTTACAAAATTGACGCTACTCGGGCCACAAATCAACAATATGCCCTCAAAAAGTCATGTTATTTATTGTCCTATTACTGAATGAGAACCACAATACCCTTTGGTCTTGAAATGCACTATTCAGCATTCATTATTTAAGATGAATTAATTTCACTGCTGTAAAACGGGAAGCAATGACCTTTGGGCGTGAAGTTACATCACAAACTAGTGCGCATGTGGTCTTCTATCGTTGTGCCCATTTTCATGTTTGTAAGCAAAAACTGAACAATTGCCTTATTTCATTATGACGTCACAGCTTGTTTCTGAAGGGGACAGAATCGTCTAGAACAATAGAAATTTGAAACAAATTCTCTCTGCTAAGAAAAGTTTAATCTCAAATAGTCTGGTTTCCAAACATAAGGTGAATCGATGTTTAATAAACAATACTTATTGCATTTGATAACTGCTAACGCTTTTCAGCGTTCTATGAAACTTGTGTTGTTGCGGTTTTGTACCCCTCTCACGACCATGATCCTTAGCGTTTATACAATAGATTGTTTTGATGTGACGTCATAATGAAATAGGGGAATTATGCACCATATTTCTGCAGTACTTAATAAAAGGTGAATGTTTGAAGGAAGCTTACATTTAAGTATATCGGTTCAGGGTATTCCCATCCATCCTCTGTTTCATTAATGATGAAGAACGTCCGATTCTTTGAACGAAAAAAAAAAAAAGTGAATGAGAACAAATCTGTGTTACTTTGAATCTGGTCGTGCATTTGTTATTGCCTACCTTGGATATAAGACTACAGCCTCCTTTATCGTCCAGTGACGACTTCCATTGAATGACATAGTGAGACCAGTTATTGGATATTTTAGGGTCTATTAATAAGTAAATACAGTATTAAAAAGGTATTTTAAAGACGAATAAATATTCCATCGAGCAAACAAGCAAACAAAAAATAAGCGCTAGCGAGCGAACAAGCGAGCAAGCAACGAAGCAAGGAAGCAAGGAAGCAAGGAAGCAAGGAAGCAAGGAAGCAAGGAAGCAAGGAAGCAAGGAAGCAAGGAAGCAAGGAAGCAAGGAAGCAAACTTCTTTTCCGATAAATCAAATACATTATGTCACGCTAGCATGATAAGGGTCAATAACTATTGACAGTTTTGTGATATAAATTTTGTCTCACTCACCATTGAGTGCATCCCACGTTACGTTGATGTATCAGAAGTTTTCTATACGAAGAAAATGCACCTTGACTCCTGTCACTAATCCAACAAAGTCATTTGATGCCTTGTCAAACATTTCCTCACAAACTAATAAATAAATTAATGTATTCCATTAGTGCATCTCCCATACTGGGTCTGTAAATAAAGGTTCAAACGCTAGGGCGAGGGTTTGCATTGAAATTAAAGACCGAGGGCCTGAGGTCTTGAATTTCAATGCAAACCCGAGCCCGTGCGTTTGAAGTTGTTTAAATAACTAACCAAACCCTATTTTTATTGTTTCAATGCAAAAATTCTGGAAATAGGAACTCAAATAATCGGATTTAATTTATATCGAGTAATTTATATTTGCATCAAATTAACGTCGAACAATAGCTGTGCTGAGATAAAGCTTCTTAAAATTCCATCATGGTCAACGATTTTACCGGATAGCATAGTGGTAAGTGAATGGACTGTAAGATGCCAAGGGTTGAGCGTTCGAGGCTCGGTAGGGTAAATTCGCAAGATTTCATTTGCATTTTTTTAAAGGTTAGAATAGTCAATTCCTTAAGTTTTAAGACTTTAAGACTTCTAGTGTGTGTCTAAAATCTCAAATAAATGTGCATTGAATTCCAAAATTTCAAAACTCTCAAATGTGTGTGTATATGACTAGCTTGGCAAAAAAACCTGATGCAGGTCTTGAATTCCAAAATTCAAAACCTGTCCCGGGTGTGGTTAATTTTTAAGCTAGCATATTCTCAGTTATAGATCAGGAGCCCTTTACTAGGGTCACCAATCTCCCATATCGGGTCTGAGAGCCAGCAGTATATAAATAAGACCGCTTTTTAAATTGTGGCGATTATTTGATATTTTCAAATCACAATATATATATTCAAAAATCCTCGCCAACTACAATGCAATGCGTGCCGAAAACAATTCAATCCGCTATTTTCTCTGCCAGCCCAAATTGGTTTTGTAGTCGAAGTTTGGGAATCCAGTTTCATCGGTCTTGATATTCAAGCTAGAAGTTTTAAAATCATCAAGATATAATGATAAGTAGTTATTTTATGCTTTTAGTGAGATTTTATAATTTTTTTGCAACGAATCTATGATAAAATTCGTATGTAAACAATGATATGGGCGCACGGTGCATTGTAGTTAACTAGGAATATTTAACATCGCTGCCTTAGTCTGCTCCATGCATGGATACATGCTTACCTGGTGGAACTGCAATCTCTTTCGTCGTATTTGTTTTTTTGATCTGCTGTTTGTAGCATAACTGTTCCTGAGTTACATTAGCATCTAAAATGATGGTATGAAATAACATAAATAGAGGATATTACATGTGCGCGCGGAGATACGAATTTTATCTTCGAGTGTTGAAAAGAGCTCTCACGAGTGAGCGCTGCGAAGCACGAGAAGATAAAATTCGTATCTCCATGCGCCCATACAATATTCTGTTTATTATATAATTATCAATGAAAAAGAAAAGAAAGCTTTTTCCAGCTTTTTTTCTGCTATAAAAAGTATGTAACCATAGTGATGATATTTTCACATGTGAAAATATCAACTTTTTGAAATAAAGAATTATAGGTATTTCGGTGATAATTGTATAATAAGAGAAAATATGACATGAAAGAAGGGAAAAAAATCCAATAAAGCAAAATAATTTAGAATGCAAGCCAGCACGAAGTTAATAATGTAAATACAAGGGAAAAGGGGAAGAAAATTCGTTCATTAACCTATTCATTCATTCTTTCATCCATCCATCCATCCATCCATCCATCCATCCATCCATCCATCCATCCATCCATCCATCCATCCATCCATCCATCCATCCATCCATCCATCCATCCATCCATCCATCCATCCATCCATCCATCCATCCATCCATCCATCCATCCATCTATCTATCCATCCATCTATCCATCCATCCATCCATCCATCCATCCATCCATCCATCCATCCTTCCATCCATCTATCCATCCATCCATCCATCCATCCTTCCATCCATCCTTCCATCCATCCATCCATCCATCCATCCATCCATCCATCCATCCATCCATCCATCCATCCTTCCATTCATTCATTCATACATTGAATCATTCATTTATTTTTTCGTTCGTTCGTTCGTTCATTCATTCATTCACACATTCTTTGATTCTTTTATTCCTTCATTTATTTTTATAAAATAACTTTGATATTACGCGCGCTCTGATTGGTCAAAAAGCCATGTTTTATGAGAGCATAATACATGCTCACGTCATTTTTCTCTCTCTCGAAACTGCTTCTTAAAAGGATTTGAGCGCTAGTTTTTTTATAAAAGCAATAAAAAACAGTTTTCCGTGTATCATACTCTGATAAAGACACTTGGGATGTGGAGAGAACACTTAAGAAGCTGGAAACTACTCCGCTATTCGTCGTGGTTTCCTACGCTTCTCTCGTGTTCTCTCCACATCCCGCGTGTCTTTATCAGAGTATAATACACGGAAAACTGTTTTTTATTCCTTAAATTCATTCATACATGAATTCTCTCTTTCAATAAAAAAACATTTTTATTACCCAAATTATTTTCTTCTTTCTTCAACACTCCGACTCACACTATACCAGAGGTTAGTTAAAAGAAATTGATCTTTCCGAAAAAGGTTCATTAATTATGAGTTTCGAAACCAAAACATTTCACATACTTTACATATACACCGAATCCCCAAAACTTTGACATTTTTGCGATATATATACAAATATGTTTGAGTCCTATTTTTGTTGAAAAATAAACAGTAAACAAGAAGTAAATCAACTGCAAACATGTTAAAAAGCCTCATAAGGTATTCTAGAACAGCTTGGTAATTTTTTTTTTGTTGAGAAATGAGTGAAATCGCTATCCTTCATATATATGTATATATATCGCAAAAGTGTTAAAGTTTTAGGGATATATATTTCTTGTTTTCTTTTTTACCTGAACTTTGCAATTGATTTTTGAGACATTCCTGGCAGTTTGCAGTATGGTTCTAATAGGTCATTCTTGGGTTTGAAATAGTACTAAAAGTTCCCACATATCTTTATTTCCTTTATTTCCATCAGACAGGCGTGTGACTAAGCGACATTCCTGCATTTTTGATGCGCTCGTTCACAAAAACCAAAACACGAAAGGCATTGACGTTTAGCCACCAGCAGTATTATTATTTAAATTTTAAAAACATCACCGATATTTGGAGTTTTACTATTTCCTTAAGAACACTTTATCAAATGTTGTGAAAGCGTTGGCACGAGAGTGTAAAATCAAATTGTTTTTAATAAAGTCATCGAATCGTCCCTGCTAGCAGAGTCTCCCGTGTAGACGAATCCTGGCAGAGAAAATGAGAGACTCTGCCGGTCCAGGCCGTTGTCACTTTGTTGCGGAAATACAAATGCGCAATGTACCTCGAAGGGGACCTCGTGTTCTATTGTACAGCACCAGCCTGCGGGCAAATCTCAAAAAAAAAAAAAAAAAAAAAAAACCTGTTTGGTTCGTCCATGGTTGTGGACGGCGGTATATCAAAGAAAACGGCCTGGACTGGCACAGACTCCCCTTTTCTCTGCCAGGATTCTACATGTACACGGGAGACTCTGCTAGCAGGGAACATCGAATCCTGCTTGATACATAGATTTTTAGCCTAAAACCTTGATTTTCTTAAAGATCAAACCTTCTAAATTATGGGGGGTAAAATGATGGCACTCAAAGCGTCTTTTCATCAAGTATTTTTTTGGTTTATGGGACTGCTGTACTCCTGACATGACTTTATAAGGGAATCAAAACTTGTCAACAAAATGTAAGAAAAGCTTTGATTCTGGGGCTGTTCTAATTGACTGTCACTGGTTCTAAAAACCTTGCCAAAATAATAATAAGACGACAAAATCCTTCTGCCTGGTTTATTCGGCTCTTTCTTGGTGTTGCAGAACACCTGAGGAATGAACACAATAAAACAATAGCCAAGAACAAAGAACTTAGAACGAAACAATACCTTGTAATACAATGAACCCTAACCTTGAATACAATACCCTGCAACACCAAGAAAGACCCGTTTATTCAAAACTATAATAATCTTGCATAATACTTCATTAAAATATTTCATTGCATAAAAACCTTAATATATGTCCAAATTGGCTAAAACTCAGTACAGAGATGTTATTCGGGGCGTTTAGTCCAAAAATAGACATAAAAACAGGATTCGCGCGCATGCGCAAGAGTTATACGCAGTCTTTGCTCATGCGCAAAAACACCAAAATAATGGTTGCGTTTTTCGGAATTTGAAACATGGTTCAGAAAACATTAAACATCATTTTTCTTCTAGGACATACTAAGGACTATCCGTAAACGTGAACAGATCTAGATCTGAACAAAATTATTTCCATGTATCAAGTTACGATTTTTTTTTGTATTTTGACCTTTTTATTTCCACTGCGCATGCGTTACTTACAACGCATGCGCAGTAGCATGTGCGCAATAGATCAAATCATCAATCTCGTTCCCAGAGCCCTTATTTCTTACTGCGCATGCTCGACGAAATAAATAGGCTCTGGAAAACTCCAATAAATCCTGCCTCCTGATTGGCCCTCAAAATATTAAAGGAATACACCGGAAGTATAAATTTTACTAGCAAATAAACTTGATCGCATGAAAAAAAAACATTAGGAAACACGTATTTGTCGTATTTGGTTATTCAATTTTATTTAATTTGGTAGTAAAGTAGTTGATACAATTCATTTTAATACAATTTTTGACGCACAATCCATCCCTGTGATCCCTTTGTCTCAATCTATTACTTAGTCTAACATTAGTGAATTCAAGGGAGAGACGACAAGGACAGTACATATTCCTTCTAGTATTAGCGTAAGCTATTTAGAAGTGAACTAAGAATATTACATTGGTAGACTCGGAAAATGTATTGTACACACGATCGCGAGTGAAAAGCACTGATACACTTACAATTTGCCGTATCCCCGTCGTATCCAGTTGGCAACACAACTAAAGTATCATTTTTAGCCTACCTATATTAATAATGGCTTCGGTATTGTTTCTATCTGAGCTTAACTTATCATCAAAGCCCATTTAATTGAGAGCAACGGCATGATATAGCGCCCTCAACAGTCGGCCATTTTGTTTTTATCAGTTGGTCTTGTTAACTTCCGGTTTTCATAATGCGCATGTCCGAGACAACCAGATTCTGGCTCTTCCGGTTTGGAGTTTTCCAGAGCCTATTTATTTCGTCGAGCATGCGCAGTAAGAAATAAGGGCTCTGGGAACGAGATTGATCAAATCATGTGCTATCCCTTACGAATATTTGCCGCGCAATAGGACTTGAAAGTGAGGAGTTATTGGCATTTGCATTTGCGCATGCACAGACAATTTTTTTCGTCGGGTCGAGATGTACTTTGGGTGTACATTCCAAAAATCATATGGGTGCCTTTCTATGGCTTCTAGTACTTAAGGAGCATGTAGAAACAAGTATAATTGTGGCCATACCGCCCGCGTTTGTCTCCAACGTTAGTTTGGACGACCACTTTTCCTAAACTAAAGAAAATAAGCGTCTATGTAAGGCGTTTGATTTTGTTTCAATTTTGTTGGTGTTTGTACACATACACACAGTTTATGTATAAATAAATAAATAAATGGCGGCCTAAATCAACAGTTATGTGTATCCCACTTGATCGAACTCAGTTATACAATAGGCCCTTTGCAGGATCTGGTCACGTGATATAAATTCAAAAAAAAATCCAAACAAATTAGCTCTGCTGATAAAAATCATTGGCATATTCAGAAAGAGCACATTAAAGTTAGTACTGTTGCTGAGTTTTTGCATTTCTTGATGTAATTGGAAATATTTATGATTTTTTCAAAACTCGAAACTTAACAATTAATGTTTGGCTGGGACGCAAGCCAATGTGCTCTTTCTGAATATGAAAACGATTTTTTCAGCAGAGCTTTTTTTTTTTGGAATTTGTGTCACGTGACCAGATCCTGCAAAGGGCCTATTGCATTTGTTTGGACATCATTCATTTAATGCAACCTCGCTTGCGCGGTTGAGTCGGCACAACGGAGTCTGGGAACCATAATCGTTTTCCTTCCATACTTAATTCCATTGCGCATATTCTTAAGGTGGCGGCAACATACTAGGGGCGGTAGCAAATCGGACGTGTTGCAGCGCGCAACAAAACCCTATTCCAGTACGAGAGCCTTAGGGAGGAGGTCAATGGTGGTGGCGGGTTATTACCCCCGCCCGCCCATGTACACAACCAATCGGTCAGATGATCAGAAATACATGAAGTTTAAAGTTTTTTAGTCGGTGAGTAGCTATCAAAATAGCGTACCGTTTTCATCCATTACTTTTATAGTAAATGTTTGTGTTTAGAGTCACGAGTTGTGCTTTGTGGAAGCATGTTTAACATATGATATATAATATGTGGTGTTCAAAATCGATACATATGTAGCAGTTAATTACGTACAGAATGGCAACATGTTACATGTTGCGTGTATTCAGGAATTATTACCCTACCTTCGTGAGCATCTCACAAGTCACTTGGCCCTTGATTTCTACGAATGCACATATGAAAATTACAGCGCGAAGTGTAAAAGATGTTCACATTTATTGTATTCGTATACTTCTGTGTACTGGCTCTTTTTGCTGCTAGACGAGCTTTCCCACTTCATATTTGGTATAAAACCTGCCAAAATGAGTACCTTTAACTTACAAAAAAAATCCTGTGCACAGAAGTACTTTTAAGCGTCGCGCTGAGAGAAGATTTCGTACGACTGAAAAGTTCAGTGCATGCCGTTTGCGTGCCTTGCCGCAACCGTAATGTCTTCTAGATTTTGCAATTGATTGGCTCACTCCTTGTCGTAAGCGGGTTCATGCCGAACACGAAAACTGTTCATACGAAAACAGCTCTAGCGGTTAATACACAAACTAGCAGTGAGTGTAATAAATTGTTTTTATACGAAACGAAAACATCAGAAACCCAAAAAAAAATTGAAAATAGCCTGGAAAAAATTTCAAATAACAGAGCTTAATGCGCGCACTGATTTTAATCCGTGTATTATAACACGGAATAAGCGCGCGGTCTTATAAAAAAAACGAGTTATTTTGTCCAGAAAAAGTATCTAGCATACCACAAAATAGCAGAGGGACATTCAATCACTAATATCCAGAAATTGCCATGGTATTAGTTTGTAATACCATGATTTCCGAGGAAAACATCAAGAATTATGATCTAAATGAGCTTTAAATCAGAATATATTAAAGGGGTTTCGTTCAAAGAGCCTTGATGACTCCCTACTCTGGGGAATGCTGAGGAATGTTCATTGTTAGCACAATAAACTGATATAAATGAACGCCACGCCAAATAAACATGATCGTACACTTACTTGAATACTAATGAGTTGTCTTGATATGTGTCTAATCTATAATGCGTCTCATGGGAAAACGTTTTGTTTGAAATCAAATGGTGACCAACAACATCGTTTACGCATGCGCTAATATCGTTTTAGCGTGTTCGATCAGGCCAAAGACAAATTTCTCTATCCCACATTGAATAAAGCTTGTGGAAGGACCACATACATCCTGATTAAAAATGTATGGGATTTCGAACCGGGTCTTTCAGACTCGGTGTCCCAATGATTGGGTAGCATGAGGGACAACCTCATGAATAAGATGAGGAAAATTTAGAAATTTAAAAATTCATGGCCCCAACCGAAATTGACCTACGAAGAGTAGTAAAGAATTTGCATTTACGAAAGGTCAATTCAGCCCATGATTCCAAGAATTTTGTAACTTAGATTTAATAATAGCTAAAAAATGTTCTTTATTAATAATATAATATATAAAGTACGTACTGAGGCTGTAGGAATGTTATTCTCATCAGTAAGACATTTATCCCCTGACGTCAATCAAAGACACGTACAACATAAGCATTTATGGAATAGTATAGTTTATTAATAACCAAATGTACTGAGGACCACAACTAGTTTGCCACAACTAGTGCGTCATCCCTTGATAGTTATGGTTTTGGATTTGCGTGGAGTTGACTGAGGAAAGAGTGCTTGAGTGGAATGCAAAAATATTAAGGAAGGTGAAAGCAATGCATTGTGGATGCCCCCTAGACTCCACAAGTTGAACTCTATCTTTAACTGGGCCTAGGAGCGAGGGAAGCGAGCGAAAAACTAAAATTTGAAATAAGCAAAGCCCCCAAAAAAACTTTATAAGGACTTTTAGAAAGCTTAGATGCCCTCCTTTGCATTATGAAACTCTCCTAATTCTAGCATTCAGATCTAAAATGGGCAATAAAAGAGGTGACACTCCCCCTAACATGAAGAAATAAACGCTTGACCCTTCACCGAACGTCATATTTTTTTGGATGATCCTCCCCCCAAATACTCCAAACCACACCCTCATTAAAAACGTACTGTCCCTAAGCATTTTTCATTAGCATTTAATAAGCCTAGCTTGCATAAATATAATGCCATAAATCCAACTTATTGTATTTCTTTTGGAATAAGCGTGTTACATCTTCTTCTCTATATTTTGAAGTTTTGGGGCATGCTAGCAAGTAGATACAGAATTAGAATATAAAGGAATAATGATAACCTGATAATTAATGAAGATAATTGCAATGGAAACTACAGTGGTTTGCCTTTCGGGGGACAGGGAAATGGTGTTAAAAACATCATAAATAGGAAAAGGAAAGGGATTGGGGCAAAACATAAGCTGCAAAGTTAGGGTGGAATTTAAAAGTGGGCTAGAAAATGGAGCAATGTAACACTCTCACACCTTTCAGACCATCCTTGGGTTAATAAAAAAGTATAGGTACCCTGTTTATGACAAAAAGCTCAAAAAAACGTACCCTGTTCCGGAGATAATCCTTTTAATAGTCCATATACAGTCAATGTCATTAATGTTGTCCACCAAAAAAGACATTTAGACCAAAAGAAATGTCAGGCGATACCTAATACACTCGCTCTAAATGCTCGATACCAGTTATCTTTGGATAAGTAGAGTTAATAACCATTATTCTCTGTTCATTGTTACTCATTATAGAGTTTGAAACCAGACTTTATATTGTTTAAAATAAATAAACAAATCATCACGTGATACTTCTTTCGCTCTTCAAGTCTTTTTTTACAGGACAACCTTTTTGACAATGACTGTATATATGAGAGTAACCCCATCCTGCCCACTTCCTCCCTGGAAGACCCTCTTAGTATGTATTATATATGAAGTACTTACCAAAGTGATTCCTAAATTTCAGATCTACATCTGGATTGTTATTAAGGAAATGTTGTCCTGCAGTAGATCCTAGGTGACAAACCTCACTAGATGGCATGAGGAATATTCCCACAAACTCACAACCCATTTCTTCAAGAAAGCTTACCTAAATTTGTGTTTTCGCCCTCTATACCAAATTTCAGCGAAAAAGTACCCCTTTTTAATACCTTTTCAAAAGTTGCTTGAAAAGATACCCATTCCATATAGCTTTGAAGAAAATCTACCCCTTTTTATACCAAAACTCACAAATTTCCACCCCTTTGCTATACGTGCGGCCTGAAAAAAGTACCCTTTTCGGGTGGAGCATCCCCGTATAGTCCATTATAGGGAGTATCCCCCCCCCCCCCGGGGTGTTTTCAAAAAGAAAAAATTATCAGGACTTTACGTAATGGTTAATACTAACAATACTTATATTATATTAAGTTATCACTCATTTTCTAAACAAATATATCAAAAAGTTATACTTTGGTGGTTATGGCTATTTATTTACACGTAATTGATATGAAAATTACAATGACTGTGGTGTAAATAGATTATATTTGGAAAATGACCATTGATTAGTTGATGGGCATTAACACATATTTTTTTCTCTTAAGGTTATAAAGTTCTGTGACACTGCCATATATTGTATGGCAGTGTCACAGCACTTTATAACCTTAAGAAACACCAGAAACACCAGTCATAAATTAGAATATAAAGGAATAATGATAATTGCAATGGAAACTTATATATAGTTTTTTTTTGCAGATATCACTAGTAAACATTATTAAATAAATAATAGCTTTACTCCTTTTGCTAATCAAGGTCATCATCATTATCATCATTATATACATCCTTATTATTATTATCAATATTATAATTTGATCATAATTATTATAATTACTATTAGTGGAACTACTGTTCATACTACATACTACAGGTACTACATACATATCTAAGCTGCACATTATAAGGAGTACCCCCTGGCTCCACTCAATACATTACTACTATAGTATTTTGATTATCACATCTGAATTACTGCTATTGTATTCAATTTGTGGAATTACCTGAGTGGTTAATTGCTTCAGGTGCTTCTCAACTACTCGAGCCTTATCTTGAGGGGATAGCGAATCAGGCTTTGCGAAGTCCTTTAATAAAAAAAATAAAAAATAAATATTCTATTTATTCACCCTAGGATTTAAAGCTAGAAGCTTGTTGGGCTGTGTATCCTCCACACACACCCCTACTTCATCCCAATATTCTATGCAAACATTGCTCAACTCACAAGTTGATTTTTTACGGAGGGAGGAAAACTGTCGAACCTGGAGAAAAAGCCCTGTGGCACAATTAAGGAGAGAACTTATTACACATCAAACAAAGTCAACTCACATACAATATTCGTACCCAAGCCAGGGCTCGAATTTGGACCATAGCAGTGAAAGGCAAGCGAACAAATTGCTGTACCACCTAGTGCCACCCATACATTACCTTTGCCTTATCATTGAACGCCTTATTTTCATCTTTTGACAGGTTGCTCCAAGATGCTGCAACCGCTTTATTTTTTTCACAAAGGGATCCTGTCAGTTCTATAAAATAATAAATAAAAAATATTTGACAAACTAATTTGTGAACCAATTTTTCAACACACACATACCGACCAGTCTTATAATTCATTGAATACTATTATATTATTGTACTAATTTTTCCAATAAAATATGTTAAGCCACTAAAAAAAACCTTTAAAACTGTTTTGTAACGATGTTCAAAACCTGAGAGGGATTCACTCGGATTGTACGGAACAACGAGTTCCTTTAATCTCGGTCGTCAATTTATCCCTGGCGATGTATGACACCCTCCCGCGATAAAATTTTATCGTGTCAGCGGTTGTGTAATCTAATTATATACGTGATATAGTGGTCACGCTCCCTTTCATTTTCCAGATGACACTGAAATAAAATTTGTAACTAACTAAGGTTACTGGAGACTTTCGCGGGTAAAATGTTTCTAAAAAAAATTTATTTCACTAATTAAAAATTGTTATATTAATCTTTCTTTTTGAACAAAAATTGTTTCGAAATTTTTGAAAGTTTGTTAGTTATTTAAAAAAAAATATTTGAAGGGAAAATTAATCAAAACTGAAAGTGTCGTGATCCTTGTTATCCTATTATACTTGAGTCGGTTACTCTTTCGATTTTCCCGCGTGATGAAATTCGTGTCCTACCACGCTTCGAAACTCTGGCGCTTTCTGATTTCTTTTTCGTTTTGAATACGCTATACCCTCGATACCTTTGGGGATTCTGCATTCGTTTGGTGTCCTTATTAAAAGTTTACCAGAGAAACGAAGTGTTCGATTTTTAGACATTATTATTTAAAGATAAAATGTCTCAGTCTATAATGTCTCAGTCTTCGCATTCTTCGGAGCTTAAAAATCAGGAGGTTTTCGAGTACAGGTAAAATAATTAATCAAAGTAATATACGTTATAACTCTTCTATAGAAAAACAATGTGGACAATATTTTCACGCAAGCTGCATTGGGCTTGAATTTTCTGAAGCCCTGTGCAGACCGTTTTTTCACTGTCCATAATGTATATTTTTTACCTAGAGGTTTTTTTTTTTGTACAGACTGGTTTAATCAAAACATTCTACATTATAATTTTCATACAAGGTAACGAAAAAAATACTCATAACCAGTCATAGTTAATTTTTCAAAACAATTAAAAATATTTGATTTTACTGATTTGGTCTCAATAGTATTTCAATAATATTTCTAGATCTTTTCTTTAGAAAATATGCAACGAACTTGAGTTAATTCAGTAATTAAATAATGTTTATTCTCAAAAAAGCATAAGTGAAAAGTTAACAATTTCAGCTGAGCAGGTAATACCACGGGATGCAATTTAGATTTTATGAAGGGTTCAACTGAACTCAATAATAATAATCTCTCCCTCTATAGAAAAAAAAAAAAAAAGATTCTGAGTACTCAAGTGTAATAAATTCTAGCGTGACCCAGGCATTGCATTACGTATGTATCATGCATATAATTAGATTACACAACCGCTGACACGAAAATTGGATCGCGGGAGGGTGTCATACATCGCCAGGGATAAATTGACGACCTTTAATCTCACAACGCCATGTTGTTTTTCTCTCTCTCTCTCTTACACAGGGAACCCATCTAATAATATACCTGAACACAGGGAACCCAAAACTAATAACATGGTAATACTACAAAAACCATCTTGCCATTTTTCCTATTCTGATTCAATAATCATGCATCTTCCTATGTGTTATAAGCTCTGCTCTAATTCAGAAATTAATAACTCACCAGCAAACTTTTCACCGCAAAACAGGTTATACCCTGAAGCCATCTTGGAGTACGACGGCAATTTAATTTTTTTGTTGGATGAACCAGCTGAGATCTCTTCATTTTCATTTTTCTCTTTTCGTGTCCAGTTGCCTATCCACTCCTATATAATTTACATAAAATAATAATTAGACATTAGATGTTAATACAATAACTTTATTTGTTAAAGAAATATGTATCATATTTAAAGAATGTTTCCAAATAATTGTTATTAGAAAAACCATATTGTAACCAATTAGCTCCATGCATACATGGGCAATAAATATTGACTATTTAAGGATAAAGGAGGGTTCATAATTTATCTAGAGTGGGGTTATGATGATTTTGAAGGGGGCACACTTTTTTAATTTTAAGTTTTTGGGGGTCTATAAAAAATTCTTCTCAAATTGGAAGAACACATGAGGGGCACCCCGGGGTACATATTTTACCTTTTGTTTAGGTATATGCAATAAGGAAGGGGGGAGGGGGGGGGGCAGGAAAAAGTTAAACATATTTCAAGGGGGCTTCAAAAAACTGCAAGGGAAAAAATTAACATTATCATAGCCCCCTAGATAAATTATGAACCCTCCCTAACTACATTTTAGTGCAGTGGCTTTGAATGTACTATTTGTTGATCAACCTTTCAGTAATACAGATAATTTATTATCCCTCTTCTTTTTGTGAGAGCACAGTAGTCTATTTTGAAACAGTCTCTGAGCTGATCAAAGTCAAGGCACGGTTAACTTACTGATCGAATTGAAATTTTAGCGAGCTAAAGTTTTGCTGTGGTGGAAAAACCGGGGAACTCGGAGAAAAATCTTTGTATCATGGGAGAAAAACCTAACAAACTCTACTCACATGTGATGTCCTACAATTTAAAGAAACATATTTTGCTATTCTAGAAATCATATAAGGAGTACAGCATTTCTATTATCTTAAAAGAATACGTATTGATATTATTAGCATTTCGTTTTTTTTTTCATTTACACAAAAGCGTCGAGTCTGTCTGAGACAAGAATCGTTCTCCTTAGAACATGAATGTAGAACCAAGTAGAACATGACATGGATGCTGGAAATATTTTACCACACTTTAGAGTTCTCAAGAAATGCAGAACAAAACTGGACTGTTTAATCTACGCGATGCTGTAATTAGAGAACAAAAGACATCGCTCAACATACAAACGGACTCAATCAAGAATCGTTCTCCTTAAGTAGACAAACTGTTTGATAAATCGCTAAAGATTAAAAGAAGAATTGTGGCTGATAATTTATTGTGAATCCCTGAAGGTTATTATATTTTTCAAATTGTGAATAAATAATTCAGTTTTTATTTTTCCAAGTACATTTCACAGTATAATATCACGGGGGGTTGTCACGTGACATGCGTATCCGCCATTTTGTATTCTGGTCGAGGAAGAAAGAAGAGAAATCAATCTTGTTTGAGCCTTAATCACAACTTAAATTATAAACTACCGAAGAAAAATGGTAAAGAAAGATCCATTTCGATATTTTTCGCAAGCCAGATCATGTCAAATATTTTGTTATTGAAGAACAGAGTTATTTCGGACAGACCAAAGTACCTCGATTGATTTCTCGTGAAAAACCCCTCACTTGAGCCATCTAGCCTCGTGCAGTGCTATTAATCCCTTCATTCAATGTCTTTTATGTGCTACTAACACGCTATATGTTTGCCCTTTATTTCTACAGGAGCCAAATGTCAGAAATGATGAAATCGATAGATATTCCAGTGGAGGTGAAAGTTCCGTACAGGTAAACCATCAAAGTACCACGTATTTATGCGATTAGATTGAAAATGTCACAAGTCCGATCTAAAGATATTTAAGAATTTTTAATCAAAAAAGAATGTCTCTTAATTAACTAAATATATGTGTAGAATCCTCAAGACATATTTTCACATTTTTCAGTTTTTGAATGCAAGAACCTTAAGAAAAAGATATGCAAGCAAATTATTTCCCGAATTTATTCCGACTGGCAACAAAGGGTCCAACATGGCGATCGATAGAGCAGTTCATCGTATTTACGCATTTGTTTCTCTAAGACTTTTCAAAAACCGACTACCAATAGTTTAAAGGAATATTACAATTTGAAAATCAGCTATCATAAGAGTGTTTACCATGTTTCAGAAATTATGGACAAGGATATAAATAGAATTGCAAACAAATAGTTTTAACCAAGGGTTATACCTTCTCATACTAAACCCTCTCATACTAAAGCGTCTCCTTCCAATTCTTCAAATATGACTTCACAAGCTTATGGTTTTTCAAAAACCGGCCAAATCAAAGTATGCTTTGACAGGATCTCCTTGTTTGTTGCTGTCTGCTCTCACTCAATCTAATTGTTGGTTGCTGTCTGCTCTGACTAAATCACTTGTTTGTTGCTGTCTGCTCAGACTAAATATAAATGTTTGTTGTTGTCTGCTCTGGCTAAATGTACTTCTTTGTTGCTGTCTGCTCTGGGTAAATGTACTTGTTTGTTGTTGTCTGCTCTGACTAAATCTACTTGTTTGTTGCTGTCTGCTCTGGCTAAATGTACTTGTTTGTTGCTGTCTGCTCTGGCTAAATGTACTTGTTTGTTGCTGTCTGCTCTGGCTAAATCTTCTTGTTTGTTGCTGTCTGCTCTGGCTAAATCTACTTGTTTGTTGCGGTCTGCTCTGACTAAATCTATTTGTTTGTTGCTGTCTGCTCTGACTAAATCGATTTGTTTGTTGCTGTCTGCTCTGACTAAATCTATTTATTTGTTGCTTCCTGCTCTGACTAAATCTATTTGTTTGTTGCTATCTGCTGTAATTAATTCTACTTGTTTTCTGTACTCTTTATTGAACTCTGAAGATGAGTTAGGTCTTTTACTAATACATAGGGCGTTTTTGAATATGCACCCAATACGTTTTACGTTGCTACTGGCATGCTTATGTATTATAGCTGGTATTTTTTCATCGGCCAAGAAAAATACCTCTATCGAGCATATATAGTTTATTAAATATTTTAGGAAGCAGTACAGGGGCTATTTTTTGGGCGAGACAAAATGTAGGGACGGGAAGGATCAATCTTTTTGAAAATGATAAGCATGATCATTTTTTGTCATTGTCAAACATGTTTCCTCTGACGATGCGTCAGAGACCCGAAAGCCTGGAAGCAAAATTAATACCAAGTTTTTTTAAATCTTTATTTTTCCCAAAAAGAACCCAACGTTTTTCTTTAAACTACTTGTCCGTTTTTTTTCCTGAACCGGTTTTTTTCACTGTACAAAACAACCTCGAGTACAAATGTTGTAGGATATTTGTACTCACTCCAGGCTTTCTCCTGCGATACCTAAACTCTACTGAGTGTAGCTGGATAATAATGTATAGAGATAATTATATTCATTTGCAAACGTAAAAATTCAAATATAAATCATTCTTCGCTCTCGTATGTATTTTATTAATAGAAATACACCTAATTTCAAGAACGTTGTAATATAGAAATAGAAAATAAAAAATTATTTAAAGTTATTATTTATTTTTGTGTAACAAGGTCCTTGCAATTCGGTTAACAAATGTTTTTAACTTCTCGTGTAACTTATGCAATTCAGTTAATATTTTGCTGGATGTCACCTCTTTGTTATCTCAAGCCAAAAATTAATGTTTGAGGTGTACCAGTGAAATCTACACTAATGTGAATTTTTATTCACTACTTTGGATGTATGAACAGTAATGGGGGAAAGGGTATACCTGTGTATTACTATAATTTTAAGTGTTGATGGATGTCCATTTCTTTTCTCTTTTTTTCTCTAGCAAAACATAGATGTTCACGCAAGAAATATAAAAAAAGTTCCGACTGAACATAATGACGAAGTAAGGTTACGCCTTTTATTATCACTTCATCCCTTAGCCCTCTTTCCCTCATTCACTTATTTTCTCTATCCATCCTTAAAACCTTACTGCTCTCTCTCTCTCTCTCTCTCTCTCTCTCTCTCTCTCTCTCTCTCTCTCTCTCTCTCCCTCCCTCTCTCCCTCCATCCATTTCTCGATATTTAGATCCAACCATCCAGTTATCGATACATAGATCCAACCAACCAGCCATCTCTCCCTAGTTATCTTTTCCCCTCCCTCTCTCTCTTTCTCCCCCCCCCCCCCCCCTCTCTCTCTCTCTATGCGCTCATTCGAACCCAGCCACTTTACCACCTTCAGTGCACACATCCAACCCTCCACACTTCCACCCATCTATCCTTTCAATGATCCATTCATTTTTCCCTCCCTCCCTCCCTCTTTCCATTCCTGTTTTATAACTCTCCTGTAGTTAACACTATATAATTATCCTTAAAAAATGTATTAATGTAAATGTTTACATTTGACAGCAGACGGATCCCCAGCTACATCCCCAGCCTGGGTTCACAAGTAATGGTCATCGTGTTATGCAACCCCAAGACGAATAACAATGATGACTAAGCTATGGGCAGACTTAGTTATGATAGTTTAACGAGTTTGATAAAGAACATTGGTTGGTTGTACTGGTTAAATGCACAACGACTTTGAAATTCTAAGCTTTCCCGGAACCACATGAATATTCTAAGCAAAGTCGAGACTGACCCTGAGCAACTAAGCCACATAGAAAAAAGAAATATATTTTAGAGAAATGTTGTAAAGTCTCCATATTAATATGAGGGGACAAGTTTTAATAGTTTTTGGAAAGACAGTAAGAGGTCCAAATACAAGTAGTAATCCAATTTGCCAATTCTTTGAAATAAATAACGATGTTTTTTTATTTTATAGAATTTGAAGCAATATTGTATAAAGTAGAAATATATTATAACTTTCGAATATTTTAATAAATCGATAGATTTACCTGCTGTTGTTCAAGATTTTTATACAAACCCTTTTTTAACCCTACCTCAGAAAAGCAAAACAAGAGAAAAAAGAGAATTTGAAAAGAAAAGAAAAGGAAAGAAGACAAAAGAAGAAGAGAAAAATCAAAAAAAAAAAAAGAGAAATAGAAGAGAAAAGAAATGAGAAAATAAAAAAAAAAATAAAAAAATTAAACGAAAAAAGAAGAAAAGCAATAAATAAATAAATAAATAAATATAATTAAATAAAAATAAATAAGAATAAAAAAGAAAAAGATTAAAAAAGAAAAATTAAAAACAAAAGATTAAGAAAATACTAAACTAAACTAAACAAGATATTTGGCTTTTTAAGGATAAGAGTACAGTTAGAAAATCCCTAGCAAGTAAATGGTCCTTTCATTATATTATGGGACTATAAACTCAATCCAATAAGACCAAACAAAAGACGTCATAGTTTGTTGGTCTTTTGTTTGGTGTTCTTTGATTGACATAACAGCCCCAAAATGCATTGCTGTTACAAACTAGTGATGTATATAGACCATGCTCCATAGCTCTCCAAAGGTCAAACACTGAGTTTATTTTCCTAGTTCTCGAATTTGGGAAATCCCCTAATTATAATATTGTTGACACGAGAGCGACGTGCTGAATGCCTAATGATTCTTGACCGGAGCCTCGTACTGTAGCCTTTATGCGTGACAAGCTAAGCGTTATGTGACAGTGGACTATTATTAGGTAAAGTATTTGCAGCACACTGGGTATTTGGCCATTTTTTCCAATTTCGATATTAACTACCAAACTAGATTTTTTAACCATTTTCTAAAGCGTTTTGATTTTGGACAACTAAATTGGGATAGTACTGAATCCTCCTCTGAGGACTTCTATACTTCGTTAGAAAACTCATAAATATTCATTAGGGTTTTAATCCAATCATGGCCATGGATAAGAACACGTGACGGTATTTATATATATCGATAGCAAACCAAGAAACTTAAAGCCGGGGGCGTAATTCCCTATAAAAGACAAGCCCCTCTGGAATCCAGAGTAGACATCCACGGTCTTGAATCTCTTCCAGAACCTCTATTTCAGTTTTTAAAATGATATCTTTTTTCCTTCTGATAATACCCCTAACATTACGGAAAATTGAAGTAATAAAGACCTACTATGGTGGCTATTGTAAAAATATATTTTTTTAAATGAATGTCATCCCTACATCACATTGTTAGGGATTTAGTTTTGTTTTCATAATTTTCATTTTGTTTTTCTTTAACGCAAGAATTTGAAAACAGTTTTTCATTGGTTCATGAATCTCGCTCATTCTTGGAAGCCCAAGCTGGTAAACTAAGATTGGCGCAGTTAATTATGATATTACAAAATGAATTAATAATTTATAAAATTCAAAATCTATTGTGTTTCTAGAAGGAATTGGAGTTATAAGTGATGAGTAGCACTATAACAAAGATCTTGGCATCTGCCAACTTTTATGTTGTCGTTGTTCAACGCGCTGAAAAGAAACAAATTCCAGAACGGATTGCCTTAAAAGTAACGTAAGGGGGAAAAATATAATCATTAAGATCAGGGAAGGCAGAAAACAAGCCAGGGTGAGAATCAAAGGTTAGTATAGCAATTTCGGGCGTTTCATCCAATTAACTATTTCATATACTAACTAGTTCGAATGAATAATCATGTATGTTTATCAAGTATGTATGTATCTATGCATTAAGAGAAAAGAATTCGATCACCTTGGCAAGACTGAGGGGCATATTTTCGGAGTATTTTGCACACAAGACCAGTACTTTTATCTAACCTTCAAATTTTATAAATAGCCTGAAACAGTATCTGAGCTGATCAAACTCAAGGCACGGTTAACTTACAGATCAGATTGAAATTTTAGCGAGCTAAGGTTTTGCGGTGGTAGAAAAACCGGGGAACTCGGAGAAAAATCTTTGTATCATGTGGGAGAGAAACCTAACAAACTCTACTCACAGGGGATGCCCTATAATTAAAAAAAAAATAGTTTGCTATTCTAGAAATCATGTCAGGAGTACAGCATTCCTATTATCCAAAAAAATACGTATTGCGTTTATTAGCATTTCGTTTTTTTCATTTACACAAAAGCGTCGATTAGTCATAAGTCCATAAGTCAATTGCTGTCGACAAACTGTTTGATAAATCGCTAAAGATTAAAAGAAGAATTCTGGCTAATAATTTATTGTGAATCCCTGAAGGTTATTATATTTTTCAAATTGTGGAGTTATTTAAGCAATAGAAAACCTTTTCCGTGTTTACATAGCCTGATAGCAACCCGAGGGGAGGTTGGGAGAATTCGAGATGGTTATGCAAACCCGAGACGTAGTCGATAAATAGAATAATTAAGCAGAAAAACATTAAACTTATTTGAATATGAAACTCCATATTCTCTCTACGTGCAAACAGACAATCTGGAGCAATCACGGCTAGAAACTACACGTTTTTTACCTGTTGGATAACGGCTCCGACAGGGAATCGGAACGAACATTGTGCAAAGATATTAACGCAGTCCGTAGAAGTTCTTGAAGTGTGTATACATTATCAAATGATGGATATATCAATAAATGGATATATCAGTCAATGTATAAATAGTTGTGATAAAAAGTTAAATTTTACACCGTAAAAAATAAGAGAGATCACTTACTGACGACGAAGGACTAGCGTCCGAAAAAAGCAATATAGAAATACTTCCAGCTAATTAACCTCCATCTGAACAACACTTTTATAAGTAATAGCATGACTTGAGGGTGATTAGTGATTAAATGTCCCCGAAAGCCGAGGGAGGTTTGGTTGAAGTCCCGACGCCGAAGGCGGAGGGACTTTAACTAAACCTCCCGAGGCTTGAGGGGACATTTAATCACTAATCACCTGAAATTTCATGCTATTAGTTTGTAATATTATGATTGCCGAGGAATGAAACTGCTCTTAGGAAATATGTTAGCTTTCGTACGATGCATAAATTACAAAGCTGTTGATATGCGGCATACTTTAGGGAATTTGCCTTTGTTAAATGCGACAATGGCGAATTGAACCAGCATTCATTCATTCGTGGTGCTTTATTCTAATTCACTTTGGTTTGCCAAGAGCGGTATTAATGAAGTGTTTTCGAACCGTCGTGATTACGTCACAAATAGTAAGAAAAATTCCCGATCTAGTCAACGCATGCGCAAAAATTACTCAATGGGTCCCACAAGTGCTGGGGTGTTGAATAGTGTGTACTGAAAGGTCATTGCTCAAATTTTTCGATTGGGTCGAAGCGACCCAGCCATGGTCCCGGTGATTGTTATATGAGGGACCATGCCTCATGAGTAGTGATGAGGGATAATTAGTCTAAACATCCCTCATGATTATATATTTATGAGGGATATTTAGTCTAAACATCCCTCATGATTATATATTTATGAGGGATATTTAGTCTAAACATCCCTCATGATTATATATTTATGAGGGATATTTAGTCTAAACATCCCTCATGATTATATATTTATGAGGGATATTTAGTCTAAACATCCCTCATGATTATATATTTATGAGGGATATTTAGACTAAATATCCCTCATCACTATTCATCCAGGGGGATGTTAGACCTTAAACATCCCTCTGGAAACAATGGATCCCGAGGTAATCATGATATTACTTTTGTAAATAATTATCACACCTCTTGTATATAAATATCATAGTAATAGGAATATTTTTTATTAAAGTCTGTCTGATGAGTGCGCAAGCATGAAACTCGGAGTAACAGAGAACATGTCTCTTCTGTGTATCGAGCACTGTTATGCAGCATAGACAAGACATACTGTGATATTTTAATATTTATGTATATCAGGGGTTGTCACGTGACATGCCTATCCACCATTATTCGTGGCGCGAGCAAGATATAAAAGACATCATTCTTGTTTGAGCATTAATCACAACGTAAAGTATAAACTAGCGTAGAAAAATGGTAAAGAAAGTTCCATTTCCATATTTTTTTACGAGTCAGTTCATGTGAAATGATTTGTTATTGAAGAAGTTAGTTAACACGTTGGTTTCGGACACGGCCATTGCTGAACAAAACACCTCGCTTGATGTATTGAGCTTCGTGCATTGCTATTGACTTTATTCATTGTCTATGATTTATGGAGCTACTCACACACTCTATGCTCATTATTTCTATAGGCCGAGAATGGAAATAGAAGAAATGCTGAATGTTCCAGTCGAAGAGAAAGCGTCGAACAGGTAAACATTGAAAGTAATATACTTGTCTGTGCAATTAAATTAAAAAGAGGTTCAGTATTGGAATATAGTAGCACTCTTTCTCTAACTGACCTTTTGGAGAAAACATATTTTCAAAAGAGCCTTTACTGAGGAAGGCCTGTTGGAAATAAGATGGCTTACAATATTGTCTTGAGAATTTTGAGCGTGAATGAATAAATGTTGTCATGACAAGAAGTCAGAGCTAAAGATATTTCAGGAATTTTAGTAATAAAGGAGTGTCTATTGAGTACTAGAACATCATGTAGGCAATATGGAAGCCATAATAAATATCTTCACATTTTCCAGTTTTTCAATGCTAGAAACTAAAGAGAGAATTTCAAGAAAATCATGTTCCGAATTTATTCACTGGCGACAAAGGGTCGAATATGTTCGGAATATGTTCGAAAAGAGTCGAACATGGGAAGCACAGGTGGCGTAGCGGTGATAGCGCTCGCCTCTCACCAAGGCGACCAGGGTTCGAGCCTCGCTGGGCTTGGTGTCGTATGTGAGTAGAGTTGTTTGTTGGTTCTCTCCTGTGCTTCGAGGGTTTTTCTCCGGGTTCTCCGGTTTTCCTCCCTCTACAAAAATCACCTTTCAAATTCTAATTCGATCAATCGGTTGCCTTGTAATTGGGTCCTAGACCTGTAAGGCTTTCCCTCCACCCCAGAGTGGTAAAGTGGCATAAATAAAAACATAAATAAATAAATATGGTTGGTCAACCATTTGAGAAGTTTATCATGTTTACCCCTTTCTCTAAGACTTTAGACTTCGAATAGTAGTCAGGATATTTACAATTTGAAAAACCAATTATTATAATTATACTTCTTATCTTGCTAAAAGATTGAAATAAGAGGGTTTTCCATGTATAAGTAATTATGGATACAGTGATGAATAGAATTGCAAACAAATATTTCTAGTCAAGGGCTGTGCCTTTCAAACACTCTGCATTGTGATGCTCTTAATAAAATCATTTTTTGAACCATTTTCCAGATCTTTTTAAAATCAAATGTCACAGAAATGTGTTTATCATAAAAGCAGAAACAAACGACCATCTTACCGTATGATAAACTACATACACCTAACTGCAAGAACGGATTCATATAAAATAGCAAATTATTAATTATTTTTACAAAACAGGCGTAATTATTTCACGGTTTTGAAGGTATAAACTCATATTTTTGAGATTATCTTGTTAATATATACTAAATAGTTATTCTCATCACTGTAGGTGGCATTTAGGAATCAAAGAAAAGAAAAATATTTTTCATTTATTCCTTTTTGTTAGTTTTGCTATTTTTTTATGGTCACGGTTGGCTAACACTTCCTAAGCTCATGGCTTTTGCAAGTCCTGTCTCTAGTTTATGAGTAAATATTCTTCAGTATATTTATTTTCAATGACACTTTCTATTTTAGGACTTTTTAGCTTAGTTTTGAAGCTTATTAAATTTTGAAAAACACTTTCAATAACTAGTAGTGGAAATTTAAATTTTTTTGCTGCACGAAAAGTAGAATCGACTCCTACTTTCTGCAACAAATTTTGTAAAAATTTACGTGTGACATGGTCGTGCAACTTGCGATTATAGCGCACGCACAAGCCAATCATTTATTCACGCCATTGATTCAAATTACGCGTGCAACTTGCAATACTTTTTTTCGCGAGACAAATTGCAACCGAAATGGTCATCAAATGGGGATTTTTTAGTTTCACGTTATTTCTAACGAACGAATTTCCGATTTCAAAATGTTTTAGTATGTTACGTTACGTTACGTTTTAGTTTTGTTTTCATTATTTTTCATTTTGTTTTTCTTTAACGCAAGAATTGGAAAACAGTTTTTCATTGGTTCATGAATCTCGCTCATTCTTGGAAGCCCCAGCTGGTAAACTTAGATTTGGCGCTGTTAAATAAAACAATAAATTAATAATTTATACAACTCAAAGCGGTTGAATTGGAGCTATAAGTAGCACTATAAGAAGGGGTCTTGGCGTTTTCAGAAGCTGCCAACTTTTATGTTGTCGTTTTTCAACGCGCTGAAAAGAAACAAATTCCAGAACGGATTGCCTTAAAAGTAACGTAAGGGGAAAAAATATAATCATTAAGATCAGGGATGGCAGAAAACAAGCCAGGCTCAGAATCAAAGGTTAGTATAGCAATTTCGGACGTTTCATCCAACTAACTATTTCATATCGATTGAATAAGTATGTATGTTTATCAAGTATGTATGTATCTTTGCAATAAGAGAAAAGAATTCGACCACTTTGGCAAGACTGAGTGGCTAACACTTTCTAAGCTCGTAACTTTTGCGAGCGCTGTCTTTAATTTAGGAGTAAATAATCTTCATGATCAGTGCATTTATTTTCAATGACACTTCCATTTTTAGGATTTTTTTAAGTTTAGTTTTAAAGGTGGTGTCGCATACGGACGACAATCAGTTATAAGCATGTTATTTCTACAAACTATTACAGTTGGTTTTGGTCAAAAATCAGGGTTTTCTTTTTTACAAAACTTTATTTGCATTCATTTCTATGTAAGGGTTAGAGAATAAACGCGAGTGCTTTATGGGATTTAGAACGACAATAAGCTGATGAAATTGAAATTCTTCCAACTTAGTATCAAAAACAAGGCTTGTGCGCATGACAGAAGTTTTATTGACAAATGACGTAAGGTTTCCACAGGAAATCTTGTATCCTGTGGTGTACGTTTTGGCTGATGTTAACAAGCTACAAGGACTGTAAGTTTATTTATTTTACAAGAATTTAAAAAGCTTGGAGGAAAAAATGGGAAAAAGCTTTCTTTTCTGAGCTCTCGCTGTCTTTTTCTACTTCATCTACAACAGTAAAGAGTGACATAAGCCACACATTTCTAATAGTAAGTGAAATGTCAGTTGGAGACGAATTTTTTCAGGTTAGTAAATTCATAGGATTTTTGAACTTTACATTTTCTTCTTTTCTCAGTCCTTGTTGCTCCTGATCGCTGCATTTAACATCTGATTCGATAAACTAAAAAAGATGGATTTGAATTTATCTGAAAACATCTGTTTTACGGGGGATTATTGAGATTTTTCAATGCAGTAGTGAATTTGTAGCAGCAAAGATCGACTCTATTCCTTGCCTTCCTTGTTTTAGCTTTGCCGTAAAATATTCTAAGTTTTTTGTCAAGCTCTTCGTCATTCATTAAGTAAAACTCAGTCAGAATACCGTTTTCTTTTCGCTTAAAGCTGTTAAAAATCACCATAAGTTCTTTTAAAAATGACTTTTTTAAATATATCTTGTTGTTGTTGTTTTTGAAGCTGATGGTGGTTGTTTCGTACGCCGAGTTTTAACTTTTCGTAATTATGACTTTTACGCCAAACGCCGTTTAATATAAATAAAAATCAAGGCTTTCGTGAATAAAACATAGGTTTATATTTATTATTTTATCATAATAGCACAGTATTTGCTTTCAAGAATGCACAATGTCCACTTAGCTTGGTATTTAGATGCAAGACTTTGGGAGATATGGCCTTTAGTCATTCGGCTTAAACTATTTGGAACAATCTTCCAATGGAGATTCGACAAAGCTGCTCTATCGAACAGTTTAAATCAAGACTTAAAATTCATTTACACTAGCAAATTTATCGCGCGACTTGAGCGGCGATTTCAATGACGATTTTATCGCGACCCAAATTGCAGCGAGTTGCACTAAATTTCGATCATGTTTGAATTGGCGGCGACGTAGCTGCGATCATCGCCGTGAAATCGCCATAAAATCGCCGCTCAAGTCGCGCGACAAAGTTGCTAGTGTAAACGGGCCTTACTTATTTAGGGACGCTTTTAGATCTAATTAGACAAGTAGTGCACTTACACTGTATCTCTCACCTCTGTGGTCTCAGGTTCAACTCCTAGACCCAGCATCTCATGTGAGCAGAGTTTGTTGAGTCTTTCCCATGATTCAGAATTTTTCTCTGGTTCTCCTTCCTAAAAACCAACAATGCTAATTCCTAATTCGATCTGTGAGTTATCAGTGTATGTTCTGACCTAGATAAGCTCAGAGGTAACTTATGTTTTTTTCCCAGATGATATTGATACGGAAGTCGGTGCCGAGTTCTACTCCCCGTACTCATTAGAGCGTCGCCAAGATTCTTCCAGAATCCTCGAGACTGTTTTAGAGCTTTTGAAAGATGACAGCATGAGTGGTCTAATCGCGATAAAGTCCTGCACAGAACAGGTCCTGTCACGCCTCGAGAAGAAAGGATCTCCTTACGAATCACGGCGTTCCCGTTCCTCTTCATCACAAGATGTAAATAAACCTCTTTATCCTTGTGGATCACCAGCTATGGGATTTACAGCAAAGCCTTTTAGGTAAGGGGTATTTGGCTGGTTAACTTTGATAGCCATCTGTTATAGGAAATTGTAGGATCCGTTACAGACCCCTTGCAGTACGCCGGAATGGAGCTTAATTTAGAGGACAATACAATAGTATCCAATTCTCAGAAGATTGAAATTATTTTGTTTTGTCCTCCAAATTGAGCTGCTTTGACATCACGTGCAAGGGGTCTATACAGTACTCGTTCGAAGGGTGTACACTTTACACCCTATTTTATATTTTATATTTTATTTATTTTATATTTTATTTCGTAGATGGTATATATATTATATATCTTATATATACATATATAGATCCAATCCGGGGCTTGGTAGTACGTTGCGCGCGTTGGTGAGCGCGGTTGCTGAGTCTTGGATTTGGTCTATATTATTTTTATACTTAAACTATTTTATTTTATTTTTATTTTTATTAGATTTAAGAATAATTGTAGGATTTAAAATCACCTCATCACGTGATCAAATGTGGCTTATTAGAATACGAGTTTTATTTTGGTTTTCATTTGAACTTGTTGTTATTATTGTTGTTTCTGTTAAGAACATGCTCGATGGTTAATGCGTATTTCCAGTAGTTGTGCTAAGCGTTAGCGAGCTCAGGAAGGAAAAAGGAAACCCAAATACATAAGTGGTCATTAAGCTACGAACACTGATAGTAAGAGGTTGAATGTGAGGAAACCATTCGTTATATTTTTATCTTCAAACTACGCTAAAACAAGCGTTGTTTCTTGCTTTTTATATAGGGAGATTTATTATTATTTAATATCATTTTGAATGAGTGTAAATATACTTGATACGGACGTGTGTTGTCTGAGCAATTTCACTGTATGGAGAATTAAGCGATCTTGCGCGCTGTTGTTTATTATTTCAAACGATTATCGTCGATCTCAATACAAAAATTCAATACAAAAGCTACTCTTAATCATCACTAAAGTTATTATCAGCCACTGGAATTCTTTCTTTTAACGTTTAGGTAATTTGTCAGACGGTTTGTCAAGTAGCGGAGATGACTAGCTCTGAGGAGCAGCATTTTTGTCTCAAACAGACTAGGTGCTTATGTGGAAAGTAAGAAACGAAATATTAATAATATCAACACGTATTTTTGGCTTATGGGAAGAGTGTAATCCTGACATGAATTTAAAATTTCAAAAACTGTTGAGAAATTTACTTAAAAAAGCTTTATTTTTTTCTAGACTGTTATAAAGAAAGTGAAAGTAAATACATCAGTTGCATTGTGCAAGGGTGAAATGCCACGTGGCAGTAACGTTCATCATTCGTACTCACTATGGCTAGTGGAAAGTGGAAAGTTCATTTCTTGAATCCAATGCATTTTTGTGCAATTTTGTAAATATTTCGGAGAACCAGAAGAGGAATATGGATATCAAATATTTAGGTATCAAAAATTTGACGTCTTTTGTCGCCCAATCATCGGTTGGAGCAAAATAGTCATATTTCGATACACCATTACTGCCTCTCTTTATTTTCCCTGGCTTTTGGCATAGATAAACATGTTATTCATTCATTGAACTCCATGTTGGACTGAATCTTTTGGTGTAGACCTTATCTGAAGCAAGTATTCGACTACAACCATATTGGCTATAAAGGAATGTAAACAAACTACTATAGTCCGTATTCTAGTTGGGTCATAGCAATAGTAATGCTGAAGAATATTGAAAGATTGATTCGACTAACGGAATGTAAGCCGTTTTTATTCGTTTAGTTGATATTTAATTCTATATGTTCGAGGGGTTACACGATTAAGAGTCTTTAAAAATCAAACAAAATCGAAAATCGGCGGCCAAACTCGATATTATTCACGTTTGCTCAAAAGATGTGGAATGCCACCTAAATAAAGTCGTACTGATGTTCATTTTGGATAATTTCACACACTCTTAGTTTGAGAAAATTGAGAAAGTGTATTTTGGTCGCCGGCCTAAATTAATCCCAAATTTTAATCTTTAAAATACTTTCGAATCTTAAGCTAAATCATATGTAAAATTCTGCTAGTTTTTATGTTTTTATGTGGGCGCCGTGCGAAATTTTCGAATTCGGATAAATTTCGCAATACAGTGCTAAGAATGAAATTTGAGATTACTATTAACAATAATAATAATAATAATAATAATAATAATAATAATAATAATAATGATAATAATGATAATAATAATAATAATAATAATGATAATAATGATATTATTAATATTAATAATAATAATAATAATAATATAATAATAATAATAACAATAGTGATAATAATAAAAAATATAAAAGTAAACTTTATTTCACAATAATAATGACAATAGTGATAATAATAATAATAATAATAATAATGATAATAATAATAATAATAATATTGAGTAATACTTTATTGACAAAGATAAATAACAATAATAATGGATCAATGAGAAATTAAACATATACTCAATCCTAATACTGATACTTTAAAACTGAAGCTTATTACTAATACATATATTATATAGAAAAGAAAAAAAATGGAAAAAATTGTATAAAAAGAAAAAATTATATCACTATTTAGATTATTATTCATATAATGATAATAATATAATAAATTTCTAAAAAAAAAAATAATAATAATAATAATAAAATAATGATAATAATAATGACAATAATAGTAATAATAACAATAAACTTTATTATACAAAGAAAATTATAACCACATATTTACACTGATGCTGAGTAAAACAAAAGGACTAAACTAAACAAAAATTAAACAATATAACAAAGATATAGTAAGATAGCAGAACTTGAATAACTTAGATATTTAAAATATATAAGATAATACTATATAAACATTGAAAAAATAAATTATAGAACTTCTGGAATATTTAAAAATAGAAAAGACATAAATACAGAAAAATCTGTATTCTTTTATGAAGTCAAAATACATTCAGCCCACAGAAAAGATTGGTATTATTATTTTTTTTGTAGAATATTATGATGACTATTGAAACCGTTTCACTTTTTCTCTTGTTTACAGTATCATTCGTGACCTTATGCGTGACACGGGAGAAGCGTGCGTCACAGGCATTATGGAATGCCACTGGAGCAATTACTGGAAAATTTATAGTATGCACAGCTGTCAAGGTCTCTTTGTATAGAATTTAATGCTATCTAATGAGAAATCTAAAAATTAATTGATCTTGCTGGAAGTCGAGCGATATGTCAAACACCAAAGCATAAGATTATTATTAAAGTAACCCCGCTACTCTATGCTTTATAAATATTCCCACGTTTGCCCCCTTTGAATCCAATTATTTAAGATGACTGCCGCATCGGTAAAAAGGTCTGTTACAAATGATGACACACAGATACTAAACTTCTCAATAAGATGACCAAGATGTACGTTTCCGTCTAGTTGCAAGGCTGAGCTTTATCATCACACGATACTTATTAATTAAATATTGTATTCTCTAGTAAAGTAAACTGAAGTGAGTTATAGGAGAAACTACTTTTATCGACATTTTATCAATAAAAATATTGTTTAATAATATCTAATTAACAAACAAGGAAACCAAGAATTATACTGGATAGCCGTGAGATGCTGCTTTCTTGAATAAAAACTTCTGGTCTTGGATTCATCATGTATGTCTTAGGGCCGATTTTCGAGGTACAACTTTTGCTTCACCTGTAGCATGTGCAATCTGCTTACGCACCGCTTACAACACGAATTCCTTCATGTAAATCAACCCTGTAACTTGCTCACAGCTACTGTAGCAAGTTGTAGGGTTGATTTACACGATGAAATTGGTATTATAAGTGTGGTGTTAGCGGATTGCATGCAAAAGTTGGAAAATCGGCATTTACAAATGAGGAAATCAGAATTGTGCAGTTTCTGCTTAAGGCTTATATGGTGTGAGTCGAAAGCTTTACATGAGTGAGTCTTTCAAGCACAGAGTCTAAAGATCAATTCTAATGAATTATATAATTTTAACCTGCGCAGATGAGGTTGAATAACCTCTACTGCTATTAAAACTTTTATGAAACATGGTTTCGAAAAAACTCTGCTGTCATGACAGTGTGGAACGCTCACCGACAACAGAGCTAATCTCTAATAAGGATCAGAACCGAATTGGGATTTTGCAAGGATGGCATTAAGGCAATATGGTAAACACACCATTACTATGCATGAATACCGTTAGCTAGTCTTAACTTTGTCCTTACCTTTCATTCATCCCTAGAATGTTTTTCGACATCTAAGTCAGGTTTAAATCTACATTTTCCAAGATATTTGAACTCCTACAAACTTCTTCAAAACTGTTTTTTTGTAAAGCATTTGATTTTCCTGCTTACTTAGTTGATTAAACTAATCATGACGAAATCAGACAGACGGTCATTGGCTGTGTTTCGGCACGTCTTTCGTATGCACATTAGAAAAAAAATATGTCACTCGCAGTAAAGTAAAATATTCAATATATGGCAAAACGTTTGTTTACGTGAATAACGAATCATTAAAACTGGTAAAAAAACTATTTTCTGATTTTTTCTACATTGCTTTATTTTCTAGACAATTTTACCCATCATTTCATATATATAGATACGATTAACTGGCGGGATGTGTTTGGGCATGTTCGATAATTGTATGCTTTTGCTAGTCACGCGTAAACAATGACCTTACTGAACAACCATCGTCTTTATGCGTGTTTACGCTTGCTAGACTGATTTAATATCTAAAATTCCTTCTCGAAGAAGCAATGAACGAAAATTAAAAGCTACGAATAGCTGTACAAAGTACATCGTTTCTTGAGTACAAGCGGATTGAAATCCACAGTAAATTACATTTCTTAAGGACGGTGCCTACTAATTGGAAATAAGTTATATTTTAAAACTATTATATGAATTATCTTATACTATCAAAGAGCTTACAAAATCGCGGATATCTGTTTAAAAAGTTAGCGTTCACCAAGCATCTAAAAGAGATAATTCCTGGGAATATCAGCCAGATTCATAGAAAAATGTGCCCTTTACGTTGTTGTGCTCGTTCAAGGTAGAAAATCATTTAAAGCATCTATTGACTTTCCCTTTATATTTCTGTTTTTATCTTTAAAGCGTTTATTATTGATAAACAATGGGATTTCTCTTGTAATTAAAAGAATAAATGCCATTTATATCGCAAAAAATACAATGGTTTTCAAGCTTCACGTCGAAATCCGCTGTCTTGTACCTTGAACCCTCGGCTCAACATGAAAAAATGAACGCCTTGTTTCAATTATTTTTCAAGAAAATATTTACAGAAACATAATTTTGTTTTCAAATTATGGATATCATTAATAAAAAGATTGGATAACTAGGCGTTTTAAAGAGATACGGATTTTTAAATAATATTATCAGGATCACTCTAACTGCGTGACAAGCGGGACACAGCAATAGAAACGGCGTGACAAACTCTGCTTTCAGCGCGTTTGCCCTTCAAGTAAGCCTGCAGCTTCACGCCATGCGAGCCAAAAACACGGAGAAAAACTCGACATTTTTGACCTACACGTCTAGTAGGTAAATTTTCAATTTGATATGTGATCCTTGTTTGTTTGTATTCAAGTTTTATGGGTTAAATCTAGAGAAACAGTTTATAAGCTGTAGCCAGAACTATGAACCACATATGCCCTAAATTGCTATAAAAGCTTATGATTTTTCGTGAATAGTGCTTAAACTTAAATAAAAATATTTCTTAAACAGGACTGAGTTAAGTAAAATTATGTGCTTCTTAATATTTTATTGAAGATAAAAGGTTTTTTTAATGAATTTTCGAGTAATGAATTTTAAAATCCCTCGATGCAGATGCACAGTACGTGTGCAGGTCAGCAATAGAAAGCACCGTCCTTAAGTAGTTTTAAATGCTTTTTTTTTAACTGGAGTAGTTTTAGATATCTAAAAAGAATCATATTTATTAGGAATCAGGCTGGCCTTATACATACACGTTACCGGACAAACTCAAACAAATCGTTGTAAATGGTATGTACTGCCCGGGGGGGGGGGGGGGGGGGTACTTCGGGTCGTTTCATATGGGATGCTCCGCCCGGACTCTCGACCCCTTACCCTTTGATATACCAAATTTCAGCAAAAAGTTACCTCTTTTATATACTTTTTTGCCTGAAAAAGTACCCCTTTCATATACATTTGAAGAAAAGCTACCCCTTTTTATGCCAAAATTCACAAATTCCCACCCCTTTTCTATACCTGCGGCCTGAAAAACGTACCCCTTTCGGGTGGAGCATCCCCGTATAGTCAATTATAGGGAGTCCCCCCCCCCTCCTCAGGGATATACTGGTCACATTTTTCTACGCTTAATAATTTGCCTGGTTTGTAAACCAAACCTCAATAAATTTGGGATACAACAGTTGCCACTAAGCATACATTTCTGGTAGAATATTAGAAACAGAATTTTTTCAATGTTGTTTAAGTACGGATTATGCTAATAAATGAAAGCGTACAAATTGATGGTACCCAGCAAAGAAGGGTATATGGAGCTTGTCATGGGCTATCAACGAATTACTCTTTATTATATATTTATCTTTATTCTATTTTGTCTTTATTTTACATTGATTAGGAGATTTCCCCAACTTGAAAACAATGCCGGCTTGACCTTTGAATTGACGCCGGGGTACCGATGTGTGTCTACAATACAAACAAATACAAATATGTTTTTGCTTAAAATTGAATAAAGAAAAAAAATATTTTGCCTCTTCAAGGATAACAGATAGAATAATGCTTTTTCACATGCTCACTCCGTCTTTGCTCTTGGTATCTCGTTAAACCACCGATTAGAACATAACATTTATAGCTTTCCTTTCTATATTCTATAGGCCTTTCGTTACTGCTATTTTCATAAAGATGCGAACTCGGTAGCTGTGAGCTGCACGCTGAAATTTGTTTTTTCGCTTCCATCAATCAAAAATAATCAGTCGGTACCTTTTATATTTATGATTGGCGGCAGTGAAAAACAAAATTCCAGCGAGCAACTCGCAATTACAGAGTTCGCATATTTATGAAAATTGCAGTAATTGTTATGCATGAAATCCTCAGCCTTACTTTAATTCATGCAGCTCTGGACACAGTTAACTTATTGGCATACTTCTATGCACGGGCTTTTATACGTTAAACCGACACATTTCGATGCGAAACTTGTTGGTTTTACCAAATAAGTATAAGGCCTTTAAAAGATCGTTTGCCAGCAAAATGTCAGTGCATAGAAGTATGCGAATATATTAAATGTGACCAGAGATGAATTAACGTGAGGCTAAGGATTTCATGCATAAATATTAAGAAAGGCATATACATTATTTACTATCCATTTTCGTTTGTTTTGTGTTGTTTTTGTTTTTCTCTCTAAGTAATATCTATGGAAGTCTTGAACAAAAAAAAAAATGCAAGAAAATTATTGATTTAGAAATTTAATAAATTCTTTAACAATGTGTCTTTATTTTACATGAATTTTCTTTAATCTTTATTCTTTATGAAACAATGAATCTCAATGTATAATTCTGTACTAAAAATATGTCTAAAATATTATTGTACGTGGGGATAACCATAAATAGGTAATCGTGGACTAAACAAATGTACACATTATGGCTATCTACTTGTCGTAGAGCTTCTTATAGTTTCGTGGTTTTTCGGATTTTTCTGTTGCTCACGAGAAACAAACACAGCAGTATTTACAAATTCGAAAAGGTATATGAGCCCTTAAATGAATATTGACTTTGTATGAATGGCTAGATGTCGCAGGAAGTAGTGCTTGTTATGAAGCTCAGTAAACAATCTTCTTATTTATTCAAAATATTTCCCCGTTTTTGATTGGCCCACAGCCCCCGGTTAGCCTACAGTTTTGGCAGATAATACTCTCTTTGTTATGCATAAGTTTTCATATCATACTCAGCCTCACCCAAAAACTGTTTATTCTCCAGATGACACGTGGTTTCGAAATGGAAAAATATTTCGCCTAAGCTGAAGAGTTCTTGCTAGAAAGGGGCCATTCATAATTTATGGGGTTTGAGAAAACACTTTCTTAATATATACCCCCCAGAAAAAACCTGATATTTGTGGTTGCCCCCTCCCCCCTAACATGCATATTATCATTATATGATGACCCCTCCACCCCAATAAAAAATAGACACAACACTACATAATAAAATTTTATCAATGTGTTTAATGTACAAACAAACAAACAAACAAACAAAATAAAATAGTGTCAAAGGCAGAGCAGTTCACAAAAGTTGCCTACAAATTTACAAAACCAAAAATAAATAACCCCTTTTGCACATGATTTGGAACAGTTTTCCTGCAAAGTGCAAGGCATTATGAACATGTACAGTGAATAAAATCTTAAATATTGCATAACAAAAGAGTAAAATTACAGTTTAAAAACAATTGCATTTTTTGATGTTATATTTCATAAACAACAAATGAGAGAGGACTTGCTCGGCAAGGGATGATATATAATACAAGTCGGTTAGTAATTCCCATGCAAGTCACTCCAACATGTCGTCATGTCATCCGAATAGAGTTGGAACATGTCTACAACTTGAGTTTTCTTCTTCTTTTCTTTTGAAAGGTAGCCGGGTCGTTGCATCGAAAGACGACGAACGATGAGGTTGCAATGATAGAGAAATAGGAATAATAAATAATAAAGGTGTTAAAAATGTATCAATCATTGTAAGCTCGCCGTTCGTCTCGCTTCGATGCAAAGGCCCGGTTACCTTTCAAGACGGCGTAGGGAACTATCAAGGGCACTATTCGCCCTCCGGCTGCCTTACTGGCCATCCTTTTTCAGAAATTCCGGGCTGGGGACTCATTTCGGGCTGCAATCAAATGTATACATTTACATTACTACTAGTGTTCGTATAATTATATGGTGTTAACTATTGAAGAGGTATAAAACACGAATGGGTGGAAAGAGAGAGGGATGGAGGGATGGATGGACGAAGGAAGGAAGGGGTAGATAATAAATGGATGCATGGATAAATGGATGCATGGATAAATGGATGCATGGATAAATGGATGCATGGATAAATGGATGCATGGATAAATGGATGCATGGATAAATGGATGCATGGATAAATGGATAAATGGATAAATGGATGCATGGATGCATGGATGCATGGATGGATGCATGGATGGATAAATGGATAAATGGATAAATGGATAAATGGATAAATGGATGCATCCATGCATCCATGCAACCATGCATCCATGCATCCATGCATCCATGCATCCATGCATCCATGCATCCATGCATCCATGCATCCATGCATCCATGCATCCATGCATCCATGCATCCATGCATGGGTGCATGGATTAATGGATTAATGGATACCAGGAATGAAGGAGTGTTTAAGGTTGGGATTGGTGGATCATGGAAGGGGGGAGGGGGAAGGATGGATAGATAGATGGAATGATGCAAGGAGGGAGGGATGACTGCATGGATGGATGGTGGATGCAATGATTGAAGGAGGAAGGGAATTGGAGAGAGGAAGTACAATGAAAAGCGTCAAACCTGCCTCGTCATGTTCTGTCGGCCTATTTTTTCTTCTTCCACCCCGGATATCAGTGTTTGGCTAAAACGAACAAAGAAAGGAGACATACATCAACACTCAACACTTTTTTAACTGGATTTTTAACTGAGAGCTGAATTGTTATTCCTTATAAAATAAAATCATAAAGTATAATAGTTATGAACAAAAAATACGGGCTGAAAAAATTATTCTGCGACTAGACTTTAAACAAAAATTCGCAGAAAACATAATACGATCATGCTTATAGTAAGTTATATGGAGGTTATTTGCATATATATAGTTATCGACATATAGGACACTTTTCGAGTTAATATTTTCGCACAAAATAGTCTATTTTCACTACGAACTGCTCAAAAACTATGCATTGATTTTCTAGAGTCTAAAAAATAAAAATATTTGTTTTTCTCCATCAGAAATGGAGCTCAAAATCCCAAAGCTTAGGTGATGTCTTCCAACCCATTACACACATGAAGCTGCAGAATGAAAACTTAACTATGATTAGAAAACCAATCAGCAAACATTCATTGCTTCAACCCAGGCGTGAAAAAAAAAATACTAATATTATTACATTGAATTTTGAAAAGAAAATTAAGAAAGCTAGAAACATAGCTGGACTAGCTAGACTTTATCACGAGAATTGTTCGCAAGGTGCAAGTCCTTCGCTACACCTATTGCGTTTTTATGCAACACTAGATCAACCACGAGAAACGCTAATATTTCAATCTTTATAGTTGTAATAATATGATCTTTATGATATCAAGTAAAAACTGCATTCGAGGAAGGAATTAGGAAGTGGGGGGCTTGCAATGAAAAAATATGGTTTGTATTTTACAAACCATATAGGACACTTTTCGAGTTAATATTTTCGCACAAAATAGTCTATTTTCACTACGAACTGCTCAAAAACTATGCATTGATTTTCTAGAGTCTAAAAATTGAAAATATTTGTTTTTCTCCATCAGAAATAGAGCTCAAAATTCCAAAGCTTTATGTGATGTATTTCAACCCATTACACACATGAAGCTGCAGAATGAAGACTTAACTATGATTAGAAAACCAAGCAACAAACATTCATTGCTTCAACCCAGACGTGAAAAAATATATACTAATATTATTACATTGAATTTTGAAAAGAAAATTAAGAAAGCTAGAAACATAGCTGAACTAGCTAGACTTTATCACGAGAATTGTTTGCAAGGTGCAAGTCCTTCGCTACACCTATTGCGTTTTTATGCAACACTAGATCAACCACGAGAAACCCTCATATTTCAATCGTTATAGTTATATAACAAACAGAATTAGGACAACGTATGTTCAAATTAGGAAAATCTTGAATATTATTAGAATTTTAAAGTCTTAAGGGATGGTAAAGAAAGGTAAATGGTCGGCCATATTGGAACACGCTTCGTGTGTCGCAAAGTTCGGGCAAAATATTTCGCTTTCACTAAAACATTCTCAAGTTTTATTATTCAAAACACTGGCTATTTTAAAAACTAGTTTTTTGGCAGCATTAACTAGAAATTTAGAAGAAGACAGCCACCTTATTCAAACACTAAGCTTCCCTAAAAAAATACTCGTAGAAACACGTGTTCAGGAGCACTGGATTGAGCACGCTGTCAGCTAGAGAAAGATTGCAATGTTTGCATGAAACTTGCTATATATCTCTCTGATATAAATCATGATAAAAATATAATTATTACCTTCCAAGGATTATACAGATAATAATAAACTTAATGTTATTAAGTAAAAACGGTATTTAAGGAAGAATTAGGAAGCTCAGTGGAGGCTTGCTATGAAAACTATGGTTTGTATTTTGAAACTTTACCTGTACCACTTCTTGACTTGAATTTCCATTGCTGTTACTTTCCTGTAGATAAACACATGATAAGTGAATAAAGCACCTCAAACCTAGGAATCTGGCAATAATGTTAAAACAACTGCATGCCACTCTGAGTGAGCCACCACACTGCGCGCCACCACACTGAGCGAACCAATTTTCCAAGCTCCCCAATCAGTGTGTTAGATAAATGCTTTGACACCGAATCCCCTAACACAAATTGGCTGGCAAAAAGAAAAATTGGGTCTTTCTTTACCATTTCAGCCTGTGTCTGTTATTTTTTTAACTTTATCAAAGGCTCGAACAGGAATGTTTACTGATTTCGTTTTCTTTTGTGCGAGGAACTCAAAATGGCTAGCGGATCGTCAAAGGCTACGCGTACGCATGCGTAATCATATATAAATTTGCAGTTCATAACCGAGCCAAGTTGACTTTCTTCTCCCTCTGTTTACGCTGTTATTGTTGTTATTGTTGTATTTAAAGCGTGCTTTATATTCAATGTTCCAAGGGAGAGCATGAATTATATGACTTACAGAACTCAGGAAGGAAACAGGAAACCAATGAATAACCTATGGGATCAGTAAACCATTAACATATTAAAAATTATAAAATAAACCTCTTCACTCAAAATTCTCTGCACACCACATTAAGAAAAGAGGTGCTGCTTGCTTTTGATATGATGAAATTTCGAATGTAGGCAGAATATATTTCTACGGAAATGACGTTCCGTGTAAGGCAATGTCCAAGCAATTTCACTGGACGAGCCACTATCTCAGACGCTGTTTTGCTTTAAATAATATCACCAATCTCGGACCTTTTCACAATCATTCGAAAACCACTGTAATTGATAGCATTATCATTCAAAATTCTTCGATCGGTAGAGCGATTTTTCATGCAAAGTTTGTGTATTGGTGCACTGTTCTTTGAATCCATGCTCTTCCCTCGAACAGATCTGGGGCTTTTGTTTAGACCATTAAAAGAATACTAAATATTGTTTTTGCTTTTGGGAATGGTTTTCTCCTGTCATGATTTGTAGGAGAAAATCTTTGCAAAAATAACAAGAAAAGATTGGTCGATACTCTTGCTCCAGCTCTATCAAAATGACAGAGCTCTAGGCTGTCATGACGAAAGTGAAAGTTGGTAATTTTACATTACAAATGTTTACAAGATTTTCTTTCAAGCGAGGGATTTTGTTCAGGAATGCTCTGTCCTAAGTCAGTTCGTTAACTAAATTCTTCAATAACGAGTCTCTTAACATGAACTGGCTTGTGAAAGATAAAAATTGGATCTTTATTTCTTTATCATTTGTTCGCCTGTTAATTCTCTAATTTTTGCTTAAGACTCGAACAAAGATAAGCTTGTTGTTCAGCAAAAGCGAAAGTGAAAGTTGGTAATGCCATGTTCCTAAGTTGTGCAGTGATGAAAACCCAAACATGCAATAGGGATTAAGAGTAGCTTCTTATTATAGAAGAAAAAGAAGAGAGTCAGGAAAGAGAGTAAATGGTTTGAACCCAGTAGTAGTAGTTGAATGAGTAATGTGATTTTTTTTGATATCTTTTCTTTAGATTAGAGAAGCCAAAAAGTTGTCTTTCCACTGTACTCTGAAGATGACTTCCGCTCAGATACGTTGTCAAAACGTCAGTCTCCACCAACAACAGTCTTTCTCAAGACTACACTCACCCGGAAGATCACATTACTCACTCAACCAGAGTCAGGAAAGTTAACTGACGAAACACAGCACAAAGAAATGTACTAAAATGTGATTGTAACTCCAGAAGATGGACAAAAACCTTAGTACTAAAAGTCCACGTGTTAGTAATGTACACTATATACTACATCTGACGTTAGTAAACAACTAAATTTGGTCTCGTGGACGTTGATATCAAGCGTTTACAACTACAGAATTAACTTTATTGTATATGATACCATATAATTAAACTATGGAACACGAATGAATTAGGTACCACAACTATCATTATACTTTTGAAAGAAAAACGTATTGTATTAGATGAACTTATTGGAGTTAGCATGGGTGGCGTAGCGCCTCTCATGTCACTAATGCGAACCATATTTGAGTTCCACCAAAATCAACTTCTAAATTCTCATTCGATCTAGAAGGGCCTAGATGAAAATTTCTCTGTGTAGCACTGTTATAAATGTAATGTAATTTATCTTTATTGTGCAGTACTGCTATAGAATATAGATATATTTTTAACAAAGAAACTGGCTAAGGATTTTGCACTAATGAACTTTAGTACGTTTTCATGCGTTGATCGTTTACTCTCTCATGGCCAACATTTTGTGCTATTTAAACAACATTGCGTAGACATAAGCATAAACATAAGCATAATAATTGTTATGCTGTGCCGGTTCATCACACATTGAATTGTTCGACATAAGCATAAGAAATGTTTCCATTTTCATATTCTTATGCTAATGTCGAAAAATTCAAGTGTGAACCGGCACAACATTATAATTCTTATGCTTATGTCTATACTTAAGCTTATGTTATGTCAAGTGACAACCAGCCAACCAGTTATAGTTTAGAACTTAGTTTCAGCATGTGGAGTCTGCCAAGATTCGGGGGGAAATCTACCAACCCATAGACCAATATTGTATTCCTATGGATGTCTTTGAAATATCTTTAGATGGTCTTGGAGAGTATTTCGAGAAACGTATTGCCCAATAGTACTAAATTCAATTAGTTTAGTACAAAATTCATTCATACAGTGCAGTTTTGTATGTTAAATGTGTCACAATATGAGGCAAAAAAATACACCATTCCTGCACTTTTGAATAACCCCTTTTTTATCATAAAAGCAATAAGATCGTAATTTTTGAATTGTACATTTTTAAATTGTAACGTCTTTGGTATAAATAAACTACTGTACTAACTTTCAATATTGGTAGATACTCTGGTTTGCATTAGTTTAGTCATACTACAGAAAATACGTATACTATACATGAATTACACTCCAATGACTTTTATTAATGGATCAGTGAACGTGTTGGAAAACCAAACCTTTATACTTCAGACAGCTTAAGGTAATTCCGTAGTTTTGCATTGCGCACGTGCTACTGCGCACGATTTTAGCCAGCGCGAGCTCGTGCACATTGGCTATTATTACGATTTCAAGATGGCGGCCGGCTGGTAAAAACGGTTTGTTAAAAATACAAAAAATACAGAAACCAAACCAAAACAACCAGGAAATTATCAATCGAAGGTATCTGGCATTGATATGAGAGTTTTGTATAAATTTAGAAAGATATCACATTCTTTTTTATATTTTTTTGTGTGTAAACTCTCCATAGTCCTTTTTAGATCACTACATTTCGAGGACAAAATTCGTATTTTAGCGAGCTGTAGCGCGAAAACGAGCACGGTGACCTATCTTTTTTATTTCAGTAAATCAATAAGGAATAGGTTTACCATAATATATCTTAATTTAAACAAAATTCCATGTCCAGTTTTCGAGATATTCTCAAAAACATACTGCGGAAAACTGTTTCCAGATCGATATTAGGAAGAACATCGAAGTTGAAAAGTCCCTGTTTTTTACAACGAATTCATTTTCTGGAAAATTTTCGGCATCCAACTGTTGCTTTGCTTCATAAAAGAAAGAATAACGCAAATAGTTTAATGTTAGCAATGACTTCCTGAAAGTGGTGGGGCCTTTTGTTCGATTCTCATGATTCGAAAATTTCTTTCGCACGACCCCAAAAATGACATAAATTGCAGTCATCTAGCGCCAAAACGAGCACGGTACGGTGACCCCACTTTTTTATTTCATTTTTGGAATAAGTAGCATTAACTTAATAACTGTGTGAAGTTTTATTAAAATTCTATGTTCGGATTTATTACTACGGAATTATGTTAATACCTTTCCTGAATCCGAAAAAAAGGATGCTTCTTGTTCTAGCTCTGGTACAAACATCTTTCTTTCGCCATGCTTTTAATGGGGTTGTTTGTACCGAAGCTAGACCACACAGCATTCTGCTTTTGACCCTTCTTTGTTTTCTCTTGATCTTAAGCGACACTAATCTTGGCAGCTACTCTGGTCGCGCTAGTTAATGCACACTACAGAAAATACTATAGACCCCTTCACTTGACGTTAAAGCAGCTCAATTTTGAGGACAAAACAAAAAGAATTTTAATCTCTAGAGAATTGGAACCTATTGTTTTGTCCTCCAAATTAAGCTGCATTCCGTCGTGCTGCAAGGGGGTCTATACATGGATCTCACTTCACTAACTTTTATTAATGGCCCAGTGAACGGTGTTGAAAAATCAAAACTTGATACTGCTAGTTATCAGTGACCTTACTGTATGACCATGGTATATGTTTGTGCGTGTTTAAGCCAGCCAGACTGAGTAGTAACTTTCGATTTGCTATAGGAGAATTGTTTATTTTATATCGAAGAAAATGTTGTAAGATTCCTATCAATACCTAAAATAGACTAAAATATAATTCCAAACTCCTAAGAATTGGAACCCATTGTTTTGCCCTCCAAATTGAGCTGCTTTTGACGTACTGCAAGGGGTATATTCCTTCTCGAAATAGCAATGTTTGCTTTCTCTCCATGACCTACAAGAATCGCTATAGAACCCTTTACAGCACTTCGAAATGCAGCTCAATTTGGAGGACAAAACAATAGAATGAAAAATATTAGTCTTTGTGGAATAGTATTAAAGAAATTATGATACTTATTCGTTCGTCTCACGATATTGAGGGTTCTTTGTAGAAGACCACTATCAAACAGCTCATGATCAATCGTGAGACAATCGCATAAGTGTTATTTCTTTAATACAAAACAATTGGTTTTCAATTATCAGGAGATAGAACGAAACTTTTTTGTCCTCCAAATAGGTTATATTCACATATTTTAAAACATCAGCTTATCCTAGGGATTTTATTTTTATGCCAAATATTGTTTCAAACTATCCAAAAAATCTACATATAGTTTTGGAATTGTTACATTCTCCCCTGCCGTTTATTTTCTAAACTAGTGTCCAAAACAGCCAAAATTCAAGTATTTCATTTATCAGAAAAACGTTAACACATATTTACTGGAAAACAATAAAAATCGTATCAATAAAGCAGTTGAAATCTTCTGATATAAAATTGTTTGCCCCTCAGCAACTACGTGGTTAATCTGCCCTTACAATGTCAAAAGCATCATGGGCTCTATCGTGAATAAAAGCTACTGCGCTTCATTGACGTCCCGTCCAAGGGGTCTATAGGTTTAACAAATATATAAATTGTACTCGTATGATCGAAGGACAACACAAACGGCTCTATTTTGGCACCTTATTTACCGGAGAGGTGACTCTTTGCAGAGATTTTGCGGCATTGAACGATTCACATTTCACGTATATGCAAGTCTAAAGAAGACGACAAGCTTTTGGCGGCAAAACTAACCTAAATCTCCATATGTCATTCATTATTTTTTAAACTATTATTAATTATTTGTTGATTTATTTTTAATTAAAATATATATTAATATGTTAATATTTTTTATTTCCTTTTTAAAATTGTTATTCTTTTATTAAAATAGTCTTTTTGATTAATCAGTGTAATTAAGTTTACCCAAGAAACGCTAAACCCTCCGGCTATTTTCAAGGGCATTTCAATCATGTTGTTGTGAAGAAATGGATATTTATACGTATACGTAAGTAGAGGCTAATCTTTACTCGAGATCCTTGCAGAATTTTTATTCTTTCAGTGTTGTTTCTTTTAAATCACTGTTCAATTTATTGGCTGAATTTCTTATGATATTTCAGTTTGCAAATAAAATGTATGCCCAACTTTAGTTGTTCAGTTGCCATGGCAACACTATATGACTTCCACTTTGTTTGTTCGTCTACCTATGGTAATATCAAAGGACTATCCTTAGCCAAGATACACAATGGTATTTGTTGAATTAAAAAACAACAGTATCTAATCATATAATTATTCATAGCTGAAAATTATTTCTTGTGTCGAGTTTATCAGTTTATAACCTGTACGGACATATACCATGGTCATTGTGTAAGGCCACTTCTTTAAATAAATATTTTTTACGCGTGACTAGAGAAAGCATAAAGTTCACATTACATGCCAAAACATATCCTGCAAGTTATCGTATCCAGTATGTTACCAGTATGGTGTATAAAAAGTCTAGAAAATCTATCATTGCATCAAAAAAATCAGAAGACAGTTCATTTATGATTGCTCTCAAATATATATAATATATAATATATATAAATAAATAGGAAAAAAAACGACTGATAAGTTTTTATAATGTACTACAACTGTACTACAACTAATATAACATATTGTTTTAATGTACATACTCATGGTCAGACTTGTAGTAACATGCATGTCGTGATCACCTCACCGTGAGGAGTTCTATTAAATAAGCAATTGTGGTAAACAAATCAAAAAGTTCAGTTAACTTGGAACATGTAAGAGTAAAACTCCTGGATTCCTGTAGGAAATTCCAAAAAAATATAGGATTTAAATGAAAGGTAAGGACAAAGTTAATACTAGCTAACAGTTATCAAAATATTACTCTGTTTCCTATAGGTTTTCTGTGCCATCCTTACATTATTATATAATTATGTCTTATGTTCGGTATTATTATTATTATTACTATTATTATTATTATTATGTTCGGTATTTAGCGTGTAAAGCCATGATACTTGGAATCACTTGGAATTTATTCATAAAAAACAATTGAAATGCTATTCTTTTTTCTTTCACTTTTATTCGCTTATTCATAGATACCACTGCTTTTCATTTTCCTTTTACCTAAAGGTGACCTTTCTCGTATAAGCTCTTTTGGTTTCTAAAGGCGAACTTGTCATTACGTCTCGATTTTACTATTTACAAATTCACTTAATATATTGTTTTCTAGATTAATGCTTCGTTGTAAGTAATTACTTAAACTGCATTAATTTATTATTGTTGTAAATATTGATGTATAATTTAGTATTCTAGATTGAAAACTTAATGTAATTTATTATTTCAATTTGTACTATAATCTGACCAATATGTCTAATAAACATTTTTGTTATTCCTCCATTGATCACAAATGTAAAGCGCATTGATACGTCTGTGAAATAGGGTATATAAGAACTTCACATTATTATATATTTTTCATTACTAGTTGTAGAGTTGTAGAGTTTTCGCGCTACATTGATGTCTCTATTGCCAGAAAACTATCATTAAACGTAGAGGGAAAAGGGGTACCAGCATTTTCTTCCTTTATTTACTGGGAAACCAAACCTCGAAAGCGTACACTATAAAATACTGATATCTATCAAGGACGTTGACGGGCAAAAAAGTTCCCCATTATCTTTTCTTCAAACTTCGCATGGTGAGATAATATCATCATAGAAGTTCCATGAGCAAATAAAAAATGGGGGTCACCGTTCTTGTTTGGGAGTCAGATGATATCAAAAGGCAGCCTTTATCTTGTCGAAAATGGCTTGCGTGCAATACATACAAGTCGAGCAATAAAGTATCTTTTTTTGTAGAAGAACTAAATGGATTGCTAAATATTTTTTGAAACGACCGTCTAAAAACCTATTGATAAATATTACTTGTTTTTATTATGATTTTCCTATATTTTTTTCTTCAAATTTGGAAAACTAACAGCTTAAGTAATTCTTTAAAAAATACTAAAATAAAAAATCAGGGTCACTGTTGTTGTAATGAAATATGGCCGATCGAAATCGTTTTCGCAACGAGCGTGACAGAGTTTGATCTTGAAAAACATAGATCATACGCTGTCACGCAATATGCGCAGAAGAGATGCACACAAACGGTGCGCGCGAGCTTCCTTAAGCGGACACCAGACATCTGCTTAATAAAGGCATCCCTGAAGCTTGAATAGACTTTCGAAACATAGGTATGGGCAACAAACTATACAATCCTGATTTACAGTACAATCACGAGGAAAGCAAGATTTAGTATATAGTATAAGTATAAGTATATATTCAAAGCCAGCAGTCTCCCGATTAAGCAGCATTGCTTTTCATACATATCTTTATGAAATGTATATGTGATTGACCATACTGGGGTATGGTCAGTATGGTATGGTACGTATGGTACGATCACATATACATTTCATATCCCATCACCATACGCAAACCAACATTATTAAAAATTATTGCAGTTTGCACGAGCATTTTTCACGTTTGACATTCCCTCGCGCGACTTGGATTTTTCATTTTTTTGCTGCACGAAAAATAGAATCGACTCCTACTTTCTGCAACATTTTTCGTAAAAAAATACGTGTGACATTGTCGTGCAACTTGCGATTAGAGCGCACGCACAATCATTCATTCAACATTGATTCAAATTACGCGTGCAACTTGCAGAATTTTTTTGCGAGACAAATTGCAACCGAAATCGTGCTTTTGACATGGTCTCTGCAACCTGCAACAATTTTTTTCGCGAGTCAAGTTGCACGAGAAATCGTAGCGTGTGACACGGCCTTTATATCGATAAATTTAGTCAATCAAACATTTCTGATTTCAAAATGAATGATATCATACCGGAAATGTACAGTCTCTGGTCATCAAATGGGGATTTTTTAGTTTGACGTTATTTTTAACGGACGAATTTCCGGTTTCAAAATGTTTTGGTACGTTACGTTACGTTACGTTACGATAGGTTACATTACGTTACGATAGGTTACGTTACGTTATGTTATGTTATGTTAAGTTACGTTACGTTACGATAGGTTACGTTACGTTACGTTATGTTATGTTATGCTATGAGTATGTTATGTTCTGTTATGTTAACTAAATGATATAGCTAGAAGTTTAGTTTTGTTGTTATTAGTTCAAGTTAGTTTTTCTTTAACGTTTTTCTTTAACGTGACAATAATAATTCAATTTTTTAAGTGAAATTCAAAATCTAGCGTTTGTCTAGAAGGAATTATTGGAGCTAATAACTGAGATGTCTCGAGCGTCCAGAGGGGCTCGTCGGCTTCGTGACTCCCTATAAAAGAGAATCCCCTCTGGAATCCAGGGTAGACATGCACGGTCTGGAATTTCTTTTAGAACCTCTTAAAATTTCTTAACATTATATCTTTTTTCTTTCTGATAATACCCCTAACATTCCGCAAAATTGAAGTAATCTAGACCTACTATGGTAGCTATTGTAAAAATGAATTTTTAAAAGTTGTTACATTTTGCTGGATGTCATCCCTACATCACATAGTTAGGGATTTAGTTTTGTTTTCATAATTTTCATTTTGTTTTTCTTTAACGCAAGAATTGGAAAACAGTTTTTCATTGGTTCATGCATCTCGCTCATTCTTGGAAGCCCAAGCTGGTAAACTAAGATTGGCGCATTGAATTATAATATTACAAAATAAATCAACAATTTGTAAAATTCAAAATCTAGTGTTTCTAGAAGGAATTGGAGCTATAAGTAATGAATAGCACTATAACAAAGATCTTGGCATATGTTTTCAGAAGCGGCCAACTTTTATGTTGTCGTTTCTCAACGCGCTGAAAAGAAACAAATTCCAGAACGCATTGCCTTAAAAGTAACGTAAGGGGGAAAAATATAATCATTAAGATCAGGGAAGGCAGAAAACAAGCCAGGCTCAGAATCAAAGGTGAGTAGAGCAATTTTGGACGTTTCATCCAACTAACTATTTCATATCGATTGAATAAATATGTATGTTTATCAAGTATGTATGTATCTTTGCAATAAGAGAAAAGAATTCGACCACTTTGGCAAGACTGAGTGGCTAACACTTCTTAAGCTCGTAACTTTTGCGAGCGCTGTCTTTAATTTAGGAGTAAATAATCTTCATGATCAGTGCATTTATTTTCAATGACACTTCCATCTTTAGGATTTTTTTAAGTTTAGTTTTAAAGGTGGTGTCGCATACGGACGACAATCAGTTATAAGCATGTTATTTCTACAAACTATTACAGTTGGTTTTGGTCAAAAATCAGGGTTTTCTTTTTTACAAAACTTTATTTGCATTCATTTCTATGTAAGGGTTAGAGAATAAACGCGAGTGCTTTATGGGATTTAGAGCTCCGAGCATTGATAGAAAGCCACGAGGGCGAACGACAATAAGCTGATGAAATCGAAATTCTCCCAACTTAGTATCAAAAACAAGGCTTGTGCGCATGACAGAAGTTTCATTGACAGATGACGTAAGGTTTGAACAGGAAATCTTTCAGCTCGTCGTGTACGCTTTGGCTGATGTTCACAAGCTACAAGGGAGCGCAGCCGAGTGTATCTTTGACTTCTCGAGTGCTCTACAGCTCCCAGAGTGTTTATATCACAGTATATAGACACAAGCGGACGTTTTATATTGCTTTTATAAAATATTTTGAACTATTTTACGACAATAGAGGCTTTGCACCATCACGTGACTCGCGTAGCGTCGGTTAGCAACGGTAACTACGCCGCCATGACAGGAGGCATGTAAACCATAACAAAGTATAGTAACGAACGCGATTACAAAAGTTTTTTGTGTTGTTGGATGTTGAAAACGCTCTGAAAGAGATACAAATGTAAGATTTTTTAACGTTCCGAAGCAGTTCAAGCATCAAGACGAAAAAACAAGAGAGGTTTTAAAGCGAAGACAAGAAAAATGGCTTGCAAACATACGACGAGGGGCTGTTTCGAAAGGGCAAGTTAAGAACCCAATGGTTTGCTCGCTTCATTTTTACCAAGTTGTTTTCAAAGTGCAACTAGCTTATTCCTTCAAATAAATTGAGTGGTACAATTCGAGATCGATGTTTTTTTGCTTTGTTTATCTAGGAGAACCAGCAAAAGCCTACGACGAAACTCATCCAGACTGGGCTCCTAAATCGATCGCGATGGGTCACACATCTTGTTCTGTTTCTCAATCAGCCAAAGTTGCTTTGCTAAAAAGGACAAAAAGGCACAACCGTTCGATAGAAAGATCTTTGAAAAAGCGACTGCGCTTTGAACAAGCCCTAGTTAACAGTAATACATAAAATATTCATACAAACTTTCCCAAAGAAACGCGTGCAAGAGACAGAGATGGAGGAGTTCGGACAACTCGAATCTGCAACTGATTGCAACATAGATTTTCTTTATTACTGTTAACCAGGGCTTGTTCAAAGTGTGCATTGGCATTTTTCAAAGATCTTTCCATCGAACGGTTGTGCCTTTTTAGCGAAGACACTTTGGCTGATTGAGAAACAGAACACGATGCGCGTGACCCATCGCGATCGATTTAGGAGCCCAGTGAGTTTCGTCGTAGGCTTTTGCTGGTTCTCCTAGATAAACAAAGCAAAAATCATCGATCTCGAATAATTTGAACCACTCAATTTATTTGAAGGAATAAGCTAGCTGCACTTTGAAAACAACTTGGTGAAAATGAAGCGAGCAAACCATTGGGTTCTTAACTTGCCCTTTCGAAACAGCCCCTCGTCGTATGTTTGCAAGCCATTTTTTTCACCTCTCTTGTTTTTTTTAGCTTTAATGCTTGATCTCCTTCGGAACGTTTAAAATTCTGACATTTGTGTCTCTTTCAGAGCGTTTTCAACATCCAACAACACAAAAAACTTTTGTAATCGCGTTCGTTACTATACTTTGTTATGGTTTACATGCCTCCTGTCATGGCGGCGTAGTTACCGTTGCTAACCGACGCTACGCGAGTCACGTGATGGTGCAAAGCCTCTATAAGCTGATGAATTCGAAATTGAAATTCTCCCAACTTAGTATCAAAAACAAGGCTTGTACGCATGTCAGAAATTTGATTGACAGATGAGGTAAGGTTTGAACAGGAAATCTTTTATCTTGTGGTGTACGCTTTGGCTGATGTTACATCACGCAGAATCGCGTATTGGAAGTATTAACTTAATTACTGACACCCTTGTCCCGCTCGGTTGCGCGCGAAGTTCAAATATCAAGCTTGAATTAACAAAGAAAACGACCAAAATCACGTCAGTACTGGTAGTTTATCCGCTTCTAACTATAAAAGCTTTTAAGAATTCCCTCTGTTCGAACCGGGTTCTGGCAGTTGAAATGTCTATCTAAGCATTGACATGTTTGGATTTTCTTTAAAATATAGGAGATCATACTGTAAATCGATAGCAAAGTTGGGTAAATTTGATGTCTCTAGTATGGGAGAGCAACTTTTCGACATCAATAACGCGAAAATTTTATATAGAACTTTGTCTGTTATATCCGGGTTATGTCTAGTATACATCTAAATTCAGTAATGAGAAATGATATACTCAAATATATGGCCGGAACATATTGAAAACCTCGTATGGTTCCACAATAATGAGGAAATACCTAATTAGTATTCATAAATTCTTGATTCGTACTCATTAGAATTCAAATTCGTATTTCCCACTTCATCTTAGCTCCGCCTCTTTGAACCCTCTTGGGAATTTCCAAGCAATGTCGATGGATTTCCGACATGTTTCACGATGAACCCGAACGAACTCGTAATCTCGAAGTCTGTGTGATTGTCCATGAGTTCCCGAGCTTCTTGATATGGATTAAAATGGCAATACAAACAATATTTCAAACACATCCCAGTATACTGTTTGATCACTTTGTTTTGTTTTAAATGGTTGTTTTAAAAACACTATTTTTAAGAAAAAAATTTGAAACTCACAAAATCAACCCTGTTTCTATTTCACTTGACAACCAGAGTTGAGAAATAAACTTAAGCGTCTTTATTCGACTGTGAGTCAAAGTTTCACTGAATGATTACAAGAATCACAAAGTTGCTTGTCGGTTTCACTTGACAACCAGAGTTGAGAAATATACTCAAGCGTCTTTATTCGGCTGTGAATCAAAGTTTCTCTGAATGATTACTTGGATCACAAAGTTGTTTGTCAGTTTCACTTGACAACCAGAGTTGAGAAATAAACTAACTTAAGCGTCTTTATTCGGCTGTGAATCAAAGTTTCACTGAATGATTACGAGAATCACAAAGTTGTTTGTCAGTTTCACTTGACAACCAGAGTTGAGAAATAAACTAACTTAAGCGTCTTTATTCGACTGTGAGTCAAAGTTTCACTGAATAATACAAGAATCACAAAGTTGTTTGTCGGTTTCACTTGACAACCAGAGTTGAGAAATAAACTAACTTAAGCGTCTTTATTCGACTGTGAGTCAAAGTTTCACTGAATGATTACAAGAATCACAAAGTTGTTTGTCAGTTTCACTTGACAACCAGAGTTGAGAAATAAACTTAAGCGACAATTTTCGGGGCTCATTCGGAATACGTAAACAATCTTCGTTGAAGTTTCGTAAGAGTTTGATTGACGTTTTTTGTATTCCCTAAAGAGTACTCATATATGATTGACAGCATACACTTAATCCCGGGAGGCCGCTAGGCGAACCAATCACAGCTTTGATAGTTCATGCATAAATTTTCGCTCTCTGGGTTGGGTTATAATTTGATTGATCATTGATGTCCATAAAACAATAGCGATTCTGCGTGATGAACAAGCTACAAGGACTGTAAGTTTATTTATTTTACAAGAATTTAAAAAGCTTGGAGGAAAAAATGGGAAAAAGCTTTCTTTTCTGAGCTCTCGCTATCTTTTTCTACTTCATCTAAACAGTAAAGAGTGACATAAGCCACACATTTCTAATAGTAAGTGAAATGTCAGTTGGAGACGAATTTTTTCAGGTTAGTAAATTCATAGGATTTTCTTACATTTTCTTCTTTTCTCAGTCCTTGATGCTCCTGATCGCTGCATTTAACATCTGATTCGATAAACTAAAAAAGATGGATTTGAATTTATCTGAAAACATCTGTTTTACGGGGGATTATTGAGATTTTTCAATGCAGTAGTGAATTTTTAGCAGCAAAGATCGACTCTATTCCTTGCCTTCCTTGTTTTAGCTTTGCCGTAAAATATTCTAAGTTTTTTGTCAAGCTCTTCGTCATTCATTAAGTAAAACTCAGTCAGAATACCGTTTTCTTTTCGCTTAAAGCTGTTAAAAATCACCATAAGTTCTTTAAAAAATGACTTTTTTAAATATATCTTGTTGTTGTTGTTTTTGAAGCTGATGGTGGTTGTTTCGTACGCCGAGTTTTAACTTTTCGTAATTATGACTTTTACGCCAAACGCCGTTTAATATAAATAAAAATCAAGGCTTTCGTGAATAAAACATAGGTTTAAATTTATTATTTTATCATAATAGCACAGTATTTGCTTACAAGAATGCACAATGTCCACTTAGCTTGGTATTTAGATGCAAGACCTTGGGAGATAGGGCCTTTAGTCATTCGGCCCAAACTATTTGGAACAATCTTCCAATGGAGATTCGACAAAGCTACTCTATCGAACAGTTTAAATCAAGACTTAAAACTCATTTATTTAGGGACGCTTTTAGATCTAATTAGACAAGTAGACTAGGACTTATATATATATATTCATATATATTTCACATTTTATATTTTATTTCGTAGATGGTTTATATATCATATATACATATATAGAACCAATCCGGGGCTTGGTAGTTGCGCGCGTTGGTGAGCGCGGTTGCTGAGTCTTGGATTTGGTCTATATTATTTTTATACTTAAACTATTTTATTTTATTTTTATTTTTATTAGATTTAAGAATAATTGTAGGATTTTTGTTTTTAATTTTCTTAATAGGGTTTTTCTCTGGACATTTCATATAAAGCGCTTTAGAATATTTAAATAGTTTTAGCGCTATACAAATTTCATAATTATTAATTATTATTATTATTATTATTATTTAGCTGTGATTGCATTGGATTTCTCCCTCTGATAGCTGAGAAAATCTTTTTCATTACTTTTTCATAGTTATTTTGCACTGTCACTTATTTTTGGTTTAATTAATTGTTTCCTAGGAAATTAAAGTCTTCGAAACAAAATTACGGCTCTATTTTAACATTGAAATCATTTTCTTCCGTGATTTTTCGATATTTTTTCCTCAAATGGCTGAGCGTGTCTCTGTCCTCTGATATAAACACGGTGGTCAGCCAATCAGAGGGCGCGTAGTATCTCAAATATTTTATAGTTTCTTGTACACGTATCCGCCATCTTGAATTTGGTGTTCGAGGACGAAACACAAGAAATCATTCTTGTTTGAGCATTTATCACAACTTAAAGTATAAACTAGCAAAGAGAAATGGTAAAGAAAGTTCAGTTTTCATATTTTTCACCAGTCAGTTCATATCAAATGATTTGTTGTTGAAGAAGTTAGTGAACATGTTGGTTTTGAAGACGGCCATTGCTCAACAAAACACCTCACTTGATGTACTACTCACACACTATGTACTCATTATTTCTACAGGCGGAGGATTCAACTAGGAGAAATACTGAATGTTCCAGTCGAAGCGTCCAAGAGGTAAACATTGAAAGTAATACTTGTTATCGTAGTCACCCAACAAACTTTTGTACAAGTACGGTAAATCACTTCTTGCAAAGAATTTCCACATGAAAAAGACTGCCTACGAAAGTATTAAGTGTTAGCAAGACAAAAAAGCAAAACTGGTATTAGAGATAGAGATTTTTAAGCATTTTCTTCAAGTTCTTGCTCCGAAGTAAGAACAAAGCAAGTTCACATGCACATTTACAGATTCTCGCTTTCTGATTGGCTAACTTGTAAAAAACATATTTCCAAAAGAGCCTTTGCAGAGGAAGGCCTGTTGGAAATAAGATGGCTTGCAATACTGTCTTGAGAATTTTGACCGTGAATGAAAAATGTTGTCATATACAAGAAGTCAAAGCTAAAGATATTTCAGAAATTTTAGTAATAAAAGAGTGTCTCTTCGGTACTAGGGCATCATATAGAAGCCATAATAAAAAAATTCACGTTTTCCAGTTTGTTCACTGGCGACAAAGGGTCAAATATGGTGGTCGACCATTAGAGCAGTTTACCAAGTTTACGCATTTATCTAAGACTTTATACTTCGATTAGTATTCAGAATTATTTTAATTTGAAAACCAGCTATTATAATTATAATTATAATCTTACTAAAAGATTGAAACATGAAGGTTTTCATGCTTAAGTAATTATGGATACACTGACTCTGCATTGTGTGGTTCGTAATAAAATCATTTTTTCTAACCATTTTCCAGATCTTTTTAAAATCAAATGTCACAGATAAATGTGTTTATCATAAACATAATCATAGACTTTTAGCTATTCGATGTACATATACATTGTATTTAAAATATAAACATACATATAACACACACACACACACACACACACACACACACACACACACACACACACACACACACACACACACTCATGCCGCAGAAAGTAAAGAAGGCAAGAGAAAAGAAAAAGGAAAAGTTACACGGAAACAGACGTTTGCCTTTTTGCCTTAATCAGCATTCTACTAAAAACAATTATTAAGTCAAAAATCAGTTTTTTTTTTTTTTTAAGTTTCAGAGTTTACTAAATCGCTAAAGATTAAAAGGAAGGATTGTAGCTGATGTTTTTTTTATAATCTCTCTAAGTTATATGATTAATAATAGTAATAACTATTTATTTAAAGAGCGCTAATTCCTCTAAGCCCAAAAGCGCTTCAAAATCAGGAAATATACAATGAAACAAAGCTCTATATTTACTTAAAATATAGGTTAACTTATCCAAAGCTTATCTACAATAGTTGATAAATATTTATAACTTATTGCGTTTTTTGAGCCGCCAATATGGGTTTATATTGGCCACTATCTGGGAGAAAGTATAACCCGTATTGCCAGCTCAAAATCCTAATAAGTTTTGTATCGTGATTCTCATATCACGCGGTAATTCTTAGCGGACAATACGGGTTTATATTGGCGGCTCTCTCCCGATCAAATTTATAGGAGATTCGCGATACATAAACATAGTAGGATTTGTATAACTTTAAAAATGCACCAAACAGCATAATATTTGTAATATCCTTTGGAACAACCAATAAATTACATTTTTTCAGTAATTCATATTTGATACTGCTCTATAGTTAATTCAATTTTGGGCTGTCATACCCAATTGGTTTCTTGAAATTTTACGTGATAGATAAACATTAGTGCATGGGAGACCTTTATGGGGATTTAAAATGGCGAGCCGCAGGCGAGCCTTTTTAGCCCCATAAAGGTCGGACGCGAATGTTTTATCTAACTTATCAAAGGTTTAGGATAGTTAGGTCATGTGTTACTTAAATTTTACTTAAATTTTCAAGATAAAGGCACTTTTCGCCGAGAAAATCTTAGTTAAAGTTGTATGCAAATCAGGATGAATCTCTTGCCGATTTAAAAACTCGGTCATGGTTGTGATTTTCTATTGTGTTTGGCCTTATGAATATTAATAAATTTGACTAAATTTTATCATTGAACAACATTACTTTCACTTTCGAATTCGTAATAACAGCCTCATAGAAAGAATCAAAGCTTTTCTCTGCATATTATTGATATATTTTTTCTTTTCTTATCTAAAAATCATGTCAGGAGTACAGTATTTCAATAAGTCGAAAAATATTTATTAAAATATTGGTATCTCGCTTCTTCATCCACACACACGCATCAGCTATATTTTTGCTGGTTTTCCAATTGCTGTAATGGTTGGGAATTTTTTTTGTTCTTCTATATGCAGAGGTCGACTTTTGTCCGTTTTCTTTGCCCGAGACGAAAATGTTGCTTCAGTTGAGGGATGAGCAGGATACTGGTTTTTCTTAAAGTTCAAAGTGTTTACTTTAAGATTTGGCTCCATTCCAGAAGAAGAAAGGCCATCCATATCTACATCACTGTCTATGAAATCAAAAATAAACATAGTTGCCTGTGATGGACAAATTGTTTGACAAATCGCAAAAGATTATATTGAAGGAAGAATTCCGTGTTTGTTACTTTTATTGTGAACAATTAGAATAGGTTTAGTATTGAAAGGGCACTACAAGGAAAGAAATTCTGAGAAATTGTTCAAACATGCCCGGTCACGTCCGTACATCATATTTTTACACTATTTCAAAATGTTCTCAATATCTAAAGGAAGATACAGCTCTTATCTTAAATTACTTTGAAAAAAAAATAGTTTGAATTAGGAGTTTCCTGTGTTATATTTTTTGCTATGTTCGTAGTTTAGTAACCCTGTTACATACAGTCCGGTTCATTACCAATTTTGTTTTGTAAACGCAGCTCTAAACCAATCACAAAAAAAGCCGCAATGGTGTTCATGGCAACTGTCAATCATATAAGGCCATATTAAGGAGGTCATGAAATACATTTCGCAAGTAAAGTACATACCGCCACAACGCTACCATAGTTAATTATGAAGCCAAAGGCGTTTTAACTTGCTTAAAATACCTTTATTTTTTACAAACTAGCTTTAGACTAGTTCAATTTAACCGTCGATTTCACTGGAAAGCAAGTAGAGAGTTTTTTTTTTTTTTTTTTTTAAGAAATAGCTTCAATTACAAACTGTCGATTTAAAGAAGTGGTAGTCAAGAAACTATTCGCTTTGGCATCTCTAAATACGAGATCTTGCTATCATAAGTTCAGTAACTATAAATCTTTCGTGTAAATCGACTATTCCTATATTTTTAAGCAAGATTGAGGATGGTCTTTTTATAAATACCGTAATTAAATAAACAACGTTACAGATGATATCTGCTGTCAATAACAACGCTGTGCATGATTGGCGGATGTGTGGCTTGGCCAAGTTATTACGACTGTGCAAATTTAAGAAAACCGTGAGCAATCAGAAATATCAGAAATAATTCCTTTATAGTTTTTCGAACAAACCCTAGTTTTCTATTTCTTATTTCTCTGTGCATGGCTTTCTTCCAAAGACACATTATGGACGCGACATCGATTGCTGAGGAATCTTCGATGCCCTTCCATCCTTTATAGTCAACCTAGCCAACCTCCATAACTCAAATTACGATTTCAAATCGTCAGGCCCCCGAACGAATCCAACTAAAAATGACAACTAAACTAACATAATTTACCTCATTGTAGGCGAAATTGTCAACAGAATAGGCAAATATACTTTAAAATACGTTTTTGTTAGTAAACCTGGTACATAAAAACAACAAAAGCGATCTAAAAACTTGAAAGTTTGCAATATTCACTCTTTTATTGAGCACTATTCAGCAACTATGGCGTCGTTAGTTATGCAATAGAGTCTAAACGGGCGAAGGCTTAGCGGTTGGACCTTTTTACAAGGAATAAGGGACTAAATACAAAAAGGTCCGGGAAAGTGCTCAACCGCCATTTTATGGAGTCATACATATTACCAAAACTGGTAATGAACCGGACTGACATATAAGGTTTCCTGTTTCTTTCCTTTAGCTCGCTAACCGCTTTGCACATACGATTACTGGAAAATTAAACATTAACCATCGAGCATTAACCATCACCACCTCCCCCCAATAATTTCGGATGTAATATATATATTGAATACTGAAAATTTTAGGTACGTTACTAATACGTAGAGCATTTTGGCCCCCTGTACCGACCATGTCTGCTTGTCATTTAACGATACGCCATCTTTAATTTGCTGCACTAAAGAAAAGGATCCTGCTTATTTGAGCCTTAATCACAACTTAAAGTATAAACTACCGAAGAAAAATGGTAAAGAAAGATCCATTTCGATATTTTTCGCAAGCCAGCTCATGTTAAATATTTTGTTATTGAAGAACTGAGTTACTTCGGACACACCAAAATACCTCGATTGATTTCTCGTGAAAAAAAACCTCGCTTGAGCCACCTAGCTTCATGCAGTGCTATTAATCCCTTAATTCAATGTCTTTTATGTGCTACTAACACGCTGTATGTTTGCCCTTTATTTCTACAGGAACCAAATGTCAGAAATCCTGAAAACGATAGATGTTCCAGTGGAGGTGAAAGCTCCGAACAGGTAAACCTTCAAAGTACCACGTATTTATGCGATTTGATCGACTGAATGGGATAATGTCACAAGTCCGTGCTAAAGATATTTCAGAATTTTTAGTCAAAAAAGAATGTCTCCTAATTAAATGAATATATGTGTAGAACCCTCAAGAAATATTTTCACATTTTTCAGTTTTTGAATGCATAAGAAATAGATTTGCAAGCAAATTATTTCATTAGCAACAAAGGGTGCAACATGGCGATCAATAGAGCAGTTTAATGTATTTACGCATTTGTTTCTCTAAGACTTTTCAAAAACCGACTACCAATAGTTTAAAGGAATATTACAATTTGAAAATTAGTTATCATAAGAGTGTTTGCCATGTTTCAGAAATTATGGACAAGGATATAAATATAATTGCAAACAAATAGTTTTAACCAAAAGTTATACCTTGAAACCCTCTCATACTAAAGCGTCTCCTTCCAATTCTTCAAATATGGCTTCACAAAATTATGGTTTTTCAAAAACCGGCCAAATCAAAGTATGCTTTGACTAAATCTACTTGTCTGTTGATGTCTCCTCTGACTAAATCTACTTGTTTGTTTCTGTCTGCTCTGGCTAAATATACTTGTTTGTTGGTGTCTGCTCTAACAATATCTACTTGTTTGTTGCTGTCTCCTCTGGCTAAATCTACTTGGTTGTTGCTGTCTGCTCTGACAATATCTACTTGTTTGTTGCTGTCTCCTCTGACTAAATCTACTTGTTTGTTGCTGTCTCCTCTGACTAAATCTACTTGTCTGTTGATGTCTCCTCTGACTAAATCTACTTGTTTGTTTCTGTCTGCTCTGGCTAAATATACTTGTTTGTTGGTGTCTGCTCTAACAATATCTACTTGTTTGTTGCTGTCTCCTCTGGCTAAATCTATTTGGTTGTTGCTGTCTGCTCTGACAATATCTACTTGTTTGTTGCTGTCTCCTCTGACTAAATCTACTTGTTTGTTGCTGTCTCCTCTGCCTAAATCTACTTGTTTGTTGCTGTCTCCTCTGACTAAATCTACTTGTCTGTTGATGTCTCCTCTGACTAAATCTACTTGTTTGTTTCTGTCTGCTCTGGCTAAATATACTTGTTTGTTGGTGTCTGCTCTAACAATATCTACTTGTTTGTTGCTGTCTCCTCTGGCTAAATCTACTTGGTTGTTGCTGTCTGCTCTGACAATATCTACTTGTTTGTTGCTGTCTGCTCTGACAATATCTACTTGTTTGTTGCTGTCTGCTCTGGCTAAATCTACTTGTTTGTTGCTGTCTCCTCTGGCTAAATCTACTTGTTTGTTGGTGTCTGCTCTAACAATATCTACTTGTTTGTTGCTGTCTTCTCTGGCTAAATTTACTTGTTTGTTGCTGTCTGCTCTGACTAAATCTACTTGTTTGTTGCAGTCTGCTCTGACTAAATCTACTTGTTTGTTGCAGACTGCTCTGATTAAATCTACTTGTTTGTTGCAGTCTGCTCTGATTAAATCTACTTGTTTGTTGCAGTCTGCTCTGACTAAATCTACTTGTTTGTTGCAGTCTGCTCTGATTAAATCTACTTGTTTGTTGCAGTCTGCTCTGACTAAATCTACTTGTTTGTTGCAGTTTGCTCTGACAAGATCTACCAGTTTGCAGCTGTCTGCTCTGACTAAATCTACTTGTTTGTTGCTGTCTGCTCTGACTAAATCTACTTGTTTGTTGCTGTCTGCTCTGACTGAATCTACTTGTTTGTTGCTGTCTGCTCTGACTAAATCTACTTGTTTTTTGCAGTCTGCTCTGACTAAATCTACTTGTTTGTTGCTGTCTGCTCTGACAATATCTACTTGTTTGTTGCAGTCTGCTCTGACTAAATCTACTTGTTTGTTGCTGTCTGCTCTGACTAAATCTACTTGTTTGTTGCAGTCTGCTCTGACTAAATCTACTTGTTTGTTGCTGTCTGCTCTGACTAAATCTACTTGTTTGTTGCAGTCTGCTCTGACTAAATCTACTTGTTTTTTGCAGTCTCCTCTGACAATATCTACTTGTTTGTTGCTGTCTGCTCTGACAATATGTACTTGTTTGTTGCTGTCTTGTCTGGCTAAATTTACTTGTTTGTTGCTGTCTGCTCTGACTGAGTCTACTTGTTTGTTGCATTTTCTATGACTAAATCTACTCGTTTGTTGCTGTCTGCTCTGACTAAATCTACTTGTTTTTTGCAGTCTCGTCTGACAATATCTACTTGTTTGTTTCTGTCTCCTCTGACTAAATCTACTTGTTTGTTGCTGTCTCCTCTGACTAAATCTACTTGTTTGTTTCTGGCTGCTCTACCAATATCTACTTGTTTGTTTCTGGCTGCTCTACCAATATCTACTAGTTTGCTGCTGTCTGCTCTGACTAAATCTACTTGTTTGTTGCTGTCTGCTCTGACTAAATCTACTTGTTTGTTGCTGTCTGCTCTGACTAAATCTACTTGTTTGTTGCTGTCTGCTCTGACTAAATCTACTTGTTTGTTGCAGTCTGCTCTGACTAAATCTACTTGTTTGTTGCTGTCTGCTATGACTAAATCTACTTGTTTGTTGCAGTCTCCTCTGACAATATCTACTTGTTTGTTGCTGTCTGCTCTGACTAAATCTACTTCTTTGTTGCTGTCTGCTCTGGTTAAATCTACTAATTTGTTGCTGTCTACGTTGACAATATCTACTTGTTTGTTGCTGTCTGCTCTGGCTAAATCTACTAGTTTGTTGCTGTCTGCTCTGACTAAATCTACTAGTTTGCTGCTGTCTGCTCTGACAATATCTACTTGTTTGTTGCAGTCTGCTCTGACTAAATCTACTTGTTTGTTGCAGTCTCCTCTGATTGCTGTACTCTTTATTGAACACTGAAGATGTTAGGTCTTTTACTAATACATAGGGCGTTTTTGAATATGCACCCAATGCGTTTTGCGTTGCTACTGGCATGCTTATGTATTATGGCTGGTATTTTTTCAATCGGCCAAGAAAAGTACCTCTATCGAGTATATATAGTTTTTTAGATATTTAGGAAGCAGTACAGGGGCTATTTTTTGGGCGAGACAAAATGGAGGGACGGGAAGGATCAATCTTTTTGAAAATGATATGCATGATCATTCTTGTCATTGTCAAACATGCTTGGAAGCAAAATTATTTCTAAAGATACTGTCAATCATATTAATTTCCAAGTTATTTTTTTTTTATTAATTTTTTTCCAAAAAGAACCCAACGTTTTTCTTTAAACTACTTGTCCAGTTTTTTTTCCTGAACCAGTTATTAATAGAAATACACCAAATTTCAAGAACGTTGTAATATAGAAAAAGAATATAAAAAATGAAAAATAGGAATTAATTATTATTAAGCGAAACAGGCGTAATTATTTCACTGTTTTGAAGGTATAAATTTCTTAGATTACTTTGTTGGTATAAAGTAAAACAGGTTCATCAATATATGGGGCTTTAGAATCAAAATTTCAAAAAATTATTTCTAATTACTTCCTATATGTTATTTTGTTATTATTTATTTTTGTGTAACAAGGTCCTTGCAATTCGGTTAACAAATTTTCTTAACTTCTCGTGTAACTTATGCAATTCAATTAATATTTTGCTGGATGTCACTTCTTTGTTATCTCAAGCCAAAAATTAATGTTTGAGGTGTACCAGTGAAGTCTACTTTTATTTACTATTTTGGATGTATGAACAGTAATTGGGGAAAGGGTATACCTGTGTATTACTGTAATTTTAAGTGTTGATGTATGTCCATTTTTTTTCTCTTTTTTTCTCTAGCCAAACATAGATGTTCATGCAAGAAATATACAAAAAGTTCCGACTGAACATAATGACGAAGTAAGGTTACGTTTATCATCACTTCATCCCTTAGCTCTAACAAAACCTCCTCCCTTCCACGCTCTTTCCCTCCTTCACTTATTTTCTCTATCCATCCTTAAAACCTTTCTGCTCTCTCTCCCTTCCTCCCTCTCTCCTTCAATCCATTTGTCGATATTTAGATCCAACCATCCAGTTATCGATATATAGATCCAACCAACCCGCCATCTCTCCCTAGCTATATTTTTCCCTCCCTCCCTCTCTCTCCCTCTCTCTCTCTCTCTCTCTCTCTCTCTCTCTCTCTCTCTCTCTCTATGCACCCATTCCAACCATGCCACTTTACCACCTTCAGTGAACACATCCAACCCTCCACACTTCCACTTATCTATCCTTTCATTGATCCATTCATCCTTCCCTTCCTCCCTCCCTACCTCCCTCCCTCTATCCATTCCTGTTTTATAACTCTCCTGTAGTTAACACTATATAATTATCCTTAAAAAATGTATTAATGTAAATGTTTACATTTGACAGCAGACGGATCCCCAGCTACATCCCCAGCCTGGGTTCACAAGTAATGGTCATCGTGTTATGCAACCCCAAGACGAATAACAATGATGACTAAGCTATGGGCAGACTTAGTTATGATAGTTTAACGAGTTTGATAAAGAACATTGGTTGGTTGTACTGGTTAAATGCACCAAGGAAATTGAAGTTCTAAGCTTTCCCGGAACCACATGAATATTCTAAGCAAAGTCGAGACTGACCCTGAGCAACTAAGCCACATAGAAAAAAGAAATATATTTTAGAGAAATGTTGTAAAGTCTCCATATTAATATGAGGGGACAAGTTTTAATAGTTTTTGGAAAGACAGTAAGAGGTCCAAATACAAGTAGTAATCCAATTTGCTAATTCTTTGAAATAAATAACGATGTTTTTTTATTTTATAGAATTTGAAGCAATATTGTATAAAGTAGAAATATATTATAACTTTCGAATATTTTAATAAATCGATTTACCTGCTGTTGTTCAAGATTTTTATACAAACCCTTTTTTAACCCTACCTCAGAAAAGCAAAACAAGAGAAAAAAGAGAATTTGAAAAGAAAAGAAAAGGAAAGAAGACAAAAGAAGAAGAGAAAAATCAAAAAAAAAAAGAGAAATAGAAGAGAAAAGAAATGAGAAAAGAAAAAAAAAGAAAAAAATTAAACGAAAAAAGAAGAAAAGCAATAAATAAATAATTAAATAAATAATTAAATAAATATAATTAAATAAAAATAAATAAGAATAAAAAAGAAAAAGATTAAAAAAGAAAAATTAAAAACAAAAGATTAAGAAAATACTAAACTAAACTAAACAAGATATTTGGCTTTTTAAGGATAAGAGTACAGTTAGAAAATCCCTAGCAAGTAAATGGTCCTTTCATTATATTATGGGACTATAAACTCAATCCAATAACACCAAACAAAAGACGTCATAGTTTGTTGGTCTTTTGTTTGGTGTTCTTTGATTGACATAACAGCCCCAAAATGCATTGCTGTGACAAACTAGTGATGTATATAGACCATGCTCCATAGCTCTCCAAAGGTCAAACACTGAGTTTATTTTCCTAGTTCTCGAATTTGGGAAATCCCCTAATTATAATATCGTTGACACGAGAGCGACGTGCTGAATGCTTAATGATTTGTGACCGGAGCCTCGTACTGTAGCCTTTATGCGTGACAAGCTAAGCGTTATGTGGCAGTAGACTATTATTAGGTAAAGTATTTGCAGCTTACTGGGTATTTGGCCATTTTTTCCAATTTCGATATTAACTACCAAACTAGATTTTTTAACCATTTTCTAAAGCGTTTTGATTTTGGACAACTAAATTGGGATAGTACTGAATCCTCCTCTGAGGACTTCTATACTTCGATAGAGGTTTGCCGTCACTGTCATGCGCAATCACTCCAAAAGAGATGCCCACATGTCGCATTCCAAAGATAGCATGCCAAAGTCAAGACAGGGGCGCTAATCAACATGATTGACCTTGATGAGACTCTAATTAAGGCTCGGTTTAGACAAAGAATTTCACAATAGATGCTCATTTGCATTAGACACCGTGCTTCGTTGGCGATTATCCTTCGATTGCAGGTTACGTCATCGTGGCCTCTCAGGGGAGCGTTAGAGCCATTTAAGAAAATATTTCTCATTGGCATCCATTGTTAAAGGCCCCAAAATGGCCGCCATGTTTTAGTCTTTTGACTCTCTCTTGAATACTTGCAACCCATCAATTCGAGGAAACAAAGTGGCATGTAATTCAAGGCAGTGCATTCAAAATAATAAAATGTAATAAACGCCATATTATTCAAAAAAGGAGAATTTATATTTTTTTTAATCACTCATAAGACAAAAATATAATGTTTGATTTTTCAAAACCTTTAACCATTAATATCTATGATATATGAATTACATGTTTATTAACATCAGTAGGTTTTGATGCGCATACTCGAACATTTATCTGTAGGTAACAACGACTCGTGTACACTGCGCATGCTCATAGCGCAAACGATATGCAGTTATTTCAAATGGGTATCCAATCATAATGCAATCCAATCATTTGGATACTTTTGATAATTTTTCTATTTAATTGAGGAGTTAAATCTTACCAAATGGTCGTTTTCCGGGTATCCCATTGATTCAATTTCATTGTACCCTGAAACAACCCCTGGGCTGATCTAAATCTGAGCACGACTGACTCAATGATCAAACCCAGAAACGACCTCTGGACTGATCTAAGTCAGGGCATGGCTAACCCACAGATAGAACCCTGGAACAACCTCTGGGCTGATCTAAGTCAGGGCACAGCTATCTCACAAATCGAACCCTGAAACAACTTAAACTCTGGGCTGATGTACATCAGGGCAGGGCTAACCCAAAGACGGAATTAAAATTCGACGCGTTAGAATGTAGGGAGAGAGGAACCGTAGAGCCTGTAGAAACACCTATGAATCAAGGCAGAGACCCAACAAACTTTACTCACTTGGGAGGCTAAGTCAAGGGCTGAATCAAATCCGAAACCCCATAGGTGAGAGCCAAGTGTACCATCCTTGACACGTCAATTTGGTACGCAGTGATACTACTCGCGTTTAGCTACAAACAAAGGTTCGAGCAGGAAGAAGAGTAAACAGAAACTATATGCCGCGGCTGGCGCATTATGTATATTACTAGAATTATTTACATTTTTACCGCTAAATACGTACAGCCCTGCTGCATATACATACAGCCCTGCTGCATATTTCTTTGTACAAAGTTCGAAGCTGGTCGCCAAGGAGACAACCTTTCGATAGCAAGGGTATCCAGTTATTCAATTTATAAAATAATATTGGTCCCTAAACAGTTTGCCGTCGAAAAATCTAGATTGTGTGAATGAGATAACAACTTTTTTACCGGCTGCGAAATGTTCAAAACAGTTGATCGCTAAGCGACTATCTTTGCTATAGGTTTCCACTGGATAAACGTGGATATGACGCACCTTCTACTTGTATAGGCCTAGGTAGTATTTTGGATTCCTTTACCAGGAACTTAAAACCCTATATATATTTTTTCTATATTTGTTTTTAAAAAGAAGGTTGCAAAGAGCATTTGTCCTTATGCATCCCAAACGTCATTTATGGTTTCGACTCCCCTTAGTTGACTTTAATTGCTATGTCCCACTAGCTCAACAAATTAGCTAGAAAATTGATTATGAATTGTCACAATTGTTTACTCTCCTGTAAAAATAAAATAGAATTGCTTCTTAATATTTGTAGTACTATTAGAAACAGATACTGTGTAGCTGTTTGTGGGACAAGATTATATTTCTACCGGTAAAACTGCTGCAACGGTGGTGCAAAGGTTTGCTATTGTGTGAGTCGGAACCATGAAAAATCTAACGTCATGGAATTAGACCATTCTACAAAACTCAATCGCCTCTTCAAATTATGCTCCAATATCCTTGTCTAACTTGCCTTACACATACTGTCGTGTTTGTAGCTCCATCTTTGTAGGGCTTTTAAGTGTGACGTCAATCCTATGGAAAAGGGCTTTCGGGTCCAAAACGAAAAGTTTTTTCTTACTTTTTCTTCATGACAGGATTTGATGTCCAAAGTTCTAATGGTTCCAGCTTGGGGTTAAGGCTCGGTTTAGACGTTGAATTTCAAATGTGCCAAATGAGTGCAAATAATTCAAACAATAGGTTTCGCTCATTTGCATAAGATTCGGCACTTGTTGAATTCGACGTTTAAACCGGGCCTAAGTCGTAGGTTATCGGCTAGAAACCAGAAATTTGTGGGTTCAAATCCCGCCATTTGCTCGAAGAAACACATAACAACCTCTAATACATTTACCAAGCAGCAAAAACACTTAATATCTGTCAATATATTTTAGCGGATTTTGTGAGCAGTTGGACCCGAAAATACGCCACCACTTAAAAGCTCTATACACTTTCCGTACTGCTTGAATGTACCTCATTTATATGACTGATAACTTGACATCCTTCTGAGGTCACGTGCAGCAACTCGTCTGCTTTCATTTTTGAGCAATGTTTGTCTTCTTCTATGCTTATTTGCTTCACAAGACGGGTTCTCCATGTCTTTTGTTCTTGCGAACTCGTTAGATTCACAAATGTTCTTATTCTAAGTGATTTTGGTAGGAGATCAATGGAAACACCATCCAGGTTTACGACAATAAGGGAATAATCCCGACATCGATTTACACGTTCCAGTGCCATATCCAGCTCCGTTTTGCAATAGACACTTTTTAAAAAGTTTTTAGAGACAACCGCAAGGTTCTTTCTGCACTTGTAAACGGAATCAGCCATATTCTCGTGAATAACTTTACCAGCCTCATAATCTCTAAAGTGAATAAAACACTTGAAATTGTTTTCGGATTCAAGTAATGGGATGAGCTGTTCTGTTACCCATTGTTCGTCGAGACTGCTATACAAGATTGATGCGTCGTACTCAAAGTTTCCTTGATCTGAAAATACAAAAATAATCATTCATTTGACAAATCAGTTCATCATTTGATTGCAGTGGATAACTTGATATGGATACCTACTTTGAGTTCACTATCAATCTCTTGTTATACTTTGCGCAATTCTTTGCGCAATTCCATATTCGTCCTTTGTTTCTCTCAAAAACTTAAATTCATCACTCAAGCAGTCTGATATTTTTTTCCAGTGAGCTAGCGAGTGCATCAGATTCAAGTCTAGACCTAAGTTAACAAACAGGCTTATGAACTCGATATTTTTCACAGAACCTTGCTTGAAAATCTGCTGGATTGGAACAGACCTCTTTAGCTTGGGCGTTTGTTTTGAGCAGGGGTTAGCACGTTCCACCAGCATCTGGTGGCCCGCATCTGGTGGCCCCACACGCATCTGGTGGCCCCTTGGCCATAACTCCTCAACAGAGCATGCTATGACAACCAAACTTAGTAGCATGGTTGGCACTTGGGTTGTCAATCATATGACCACGTGATGTGATGTGACGTCACACATCACGTGACTTACGAGCCAAACATTATCGCCCATTTTTGAAAATAGTCGGCATTATATGCTATGACCACGGAACTTGGTAGGATGGGTGGTATTTGTGTCACCAGTCATACGGTCACGTGGTTTGATGTGACGTCACACATCACGTGATGTAAAAGTTAATTTTAGAGGAAAGGCATGGCAATGCACATGAATTACGAACTATAGCTTGTAGTCATGTTATCAGACGACCGAATCATTATTGTAACGAAACTCCGCTCTCACATACCTCTCATGGCCCCATCGTGCCTACATGTGATGGACCCGCATCTGCTGGCCCCACACGCATCTGGTGGCCCCTTGGCCATAACTCCTCAACAGAGCATGCTATGACAACCAAACTTGGTAGCATGGTTGGCACTTGGGTTGTCAATCATATGACCACGTGATGTGATGTGACGTCACACATCACGTGACTTACGAGCCAAACATTATCGCCCATTTTTGAAAATAGTCGGCATTATATGCTATGACCACGGAACTGGGTACCTACTTGACCACATTAGATGATGAGACGTTACACAATAACTGTTGCTTGATTTTACTTTTACTCTACTAGTTATGTAAAAGTGAACGTAAAGTATATGATTTTGTTGTTGCTGACTTTATTTGTATGGATTCTCAATAACTGGACCAAAATAAGAGAAACTAATATTTGTGATTTTGAGGTAAAAGGCAACTTTTGTTTGCACACATATTGTAAATGTAAATATACTGATAATAAGTCGGTGTTATTATGTTTAGGACCCCTATACGCGCTACCTTGCACCGGCTTTACAATATTTTGCCATAAAAGTATATATTTCCTGAAAACCAAATGAATGTAGTTTTTTGAATATCTCATAACTGTCTTTTTTGGAACACAAAACAAGTTATTAGGTTCAAATTGAAATTGTACAGCACTTCACTTAGCTTGACAACTTCCCGCAGGATCAGAATTTCCGCTATGTCAAACAAAATCACATTAGCATATTCTGTGGATAATGAGCTTCAAAACTGTGTCTCAGATTTTTGAAATCTTGTTTAGAACGTGTACAATGTTACATTTCAATTATGTGATGACAAGCACCGCTGTTTTGCGGAATTACTGAACATTTTGGTTACACACAGAACAATTTACCGAGGTATACTGCTCAGTTATCTGAGGTTACATCTTTAGCGCGAGTGCAACACAGCGTTCACAGTATGCAGTTTCCGGGATTATCTTTACAAATCCATCTCATTGACCGCAGGACTCTTGGGACAGAGAAAAACCGCTCTTTAATAAACTTTAATTTCTTTAATTTCTTTAATTAACTCTTAAAAAAACTTTTTAACCTACAAAAGGAAATCAAATAAATTTGACTTGTATTAGAGCCGGACTTTTTGTTCTTTTTGACGTATTTATGGTGAAGTACACACAACCCTTACCACAAGGCATCCCTTTTGATCTAGCTAGGTTTTCCGGTTCACTGAAAATGATAACCTGAGGTGAACGTTTTACCCAGAGAGATTACGGCAGGAAAAGTATCTGGTCAAATTCGAATAAAATGGCAAATTTTGAATGCTAAATTCTAATTGAAGCCAATGAACTCAAAGAGAATCTTGAAAGTTAACAATCTTTGGTGCCGTGCTTTGTACGAAAACCGAATGCTTCAGCGCCAAAACATGCACAGCATGATCACAGCAAGATGTTTCCGGTTTTTAAAAGGATTTGCTAAAATGCTGTTATGCGACTTGTTGTGTTTAGATAATCCATAGATAAACCATACCACTTGGTTATGAATGTCATGGGCAATTCTTTTGTCCTTTTTGATTTATCTATGATAATTTCGGGTCGCGGTAAAACGCGGAAACTGAAACGGCGGAAAGCGGAAAGCGGAAATTCGATACATTTCATTATACTCCAATTTCGTACAAGAATCAACATGAATTGAAATTTAATACATTTTATAATACTCAAATTTTCGTAAGAGAATCAATATCAATGTTTGAAACTTCAGAAATACTCATGTTTTACGATAAAGAATCGAAAACATATCTCTTAAATTAAACCAGACACTTTAAACATCTCTAGGGATTTTAAGATGATAAAATAATAGGCGCTGTACTCGGGTTTATTCTATATGCCGGCGCTGACTGATGATCATCACTAAGGTCAATGTCACGAACGTACACTCTGTCTAATTTCTACAAAACCCTCCACAAAAACTACGTTCACGCGGAGGGGAGATGCTTTTGATCCCGGGAAACCCATAATTTAAGTTCAACTTGTTTTTCATCCAATGAATTACTTTCTGTATTCACTTGTCTCTTTACTAATGAATTCTGTCTTTGCTACTTGGACGTCACTTATCGCGTGACATAAGACAAATTAGCACAAAAAATTACTTAGCATTTTTCAGTTTACCGTGAAGTCATATCGTTTCTCTTCCTTGATATGGGTTTTATTTACGACTTTAGCACACTACCACCTTTATATCGGCGATGAACTAATCAAATTAAAATCATCAAATGTTAAAGTTAATCATAGTAGTAGTAGTAGTTTCGTTTTTCAATAATAAGCAGCCACGCACCAAAGGTTTACAAAGTTTGTAAACCTTTGGTTGCTGCTTATTATTGAAAAACGAAACTACTACGCTAGCTACTACTCTACGCAACTACAACGTGAAACAGAACTTGAAAACGGGGGCAAAATCCTCATACATAGGAAGGCGTTTGGGGAAATTTGAGTAAATTGCTTAAATTTGGGTTTAGAATCGAAACCACATTCAAAAACTTTTTATGATACTTTTTGCTCTATAGTAACTATAGGCACCTTAAAAAAGCTTTCGTACTTCACTAATTTGTGCTAGAGTGCAAAGAGTTGAGTTGTTCCGCACAAAAACGTCAGTTGCAAATGTACAACTTGAGACCTTAGACTATGTGAATTAATGCCGAAAGTGTAAAATAAACGCGTGCAGCTTTCTTAGCATCTTCATTGTACAACTTTTCTTGTTTAGACGTCTTGTTTATAACTTCTTGATTTATTTTATTTCTATGAAGCCTAAAGGTCGGCTTTTCTTTTCTTCTATACTGAGGATAAAACTAAAAGTAATTTTTCATTGACTGCTCAGTATCAATGAGTTAAATTGACAAAACTGACCAATCACTTTTCTCTAAAGAATATTGATACTTGCTGGTTATCCACTCCCCTCCGCGTGAGGGTTTTGTAGAAATTAGACAGTGTACGTTCGTGACATTGACCTTAGTGATGATCATCAGTCAGCGCCGGCATATAGAATAAACCCGAGTACAGCGCCTATTATTTTATCATCTTAAAATCCCTAGAGATGTTTAAAGTGTCTGGTTTAATTTAAGAGATATGTTTTCGATTCTTTATCGTAAAACATGAGTATTTCTGAAGTTTCAAACATTGATATTGATTCTCTTACGAAAATTTGAGTATTATAAAATGTATTAAATTTCAATTCATGTTGATTCTTGTACGAAATTGGAGTATAATGAAATGTATCGAATTTCCGCTTTCCGCTTTCCGCTTTCCGCTTTCCGCCGTTTCAGTTTCCGCGTTTTACCGCGACCCGATAATTTCCAGGATTCAGCTTTATCTTGGGAAGTTGGGGAACATCGTTTCCCGCTGGGGAAGCCTATTTACCCATGGAAAAAATGTGGTGTTACCCAGAATGTAAAGCAATAAGTAGATCTAGATAACATTTCAGTATATCTAAACAGAGGTATCTAAACACTAATAATATCGAATAATGCTGAATTTGAAGAAACGGCGGTATCTTATCCAGGTTGCAAGAACTACCCCACGTTTCACCATAGACTTAAACAAATAACCATCAATAGGTAGTGTCCATTATTTCACAAAAAAAGCTTAAACTGGTTAGAAATAGGCGGTAAGACGTCTGATTATCTTATCAGACTCAATTTTATTTGGCTCGTAAGTCACGTGATGTGTGACGTCACATCACGTCACGTGGTCATATGATTGACAACCCAAGTGCCAACCATGCTACCAAGTTTGGTTGTCATAGCATGCTCTGTTGAAGAGTTATGGCCAAGGGGCCAACAGATGCATGTGGGGCCACCAGATGCGGGTCCACCACATGTAGGCACGATGGGGCCATGAGAGGTATGTGAGAGCGGAGTTTCGTTACAATAATGATTCGGTCGTCTGATAACATGACTACAAGCTATAGTTCGTAATTCATGTGCATTGCCATGCCTTTCCTCTAAAATTAACTTCTAAATCACGTGATGTGTGACATCACATCAAACCACGTGACCGTATGACTGGTGACACAAATACCACCCATCCTACCAAGTTCCGTGGTCATAGCATTTAATGCCGACTATTTTCAAAAATGGGCGATAATGTTTGGCTCGTAAGTCACGTGATGTGTGACGTCACATCACATCACGTGGTCATATGATTGACAACCCAAGTGCCAACCATGCTACCAAGTTTGGTTGTCATAGCATGCTCTGTTGAGGAGTTATGGCCAAGGGGCCACCAGATGCGTGTGGGGCCACCAGATGCGGGCCACCAGATGCTGGTGGAACGTGCTAACTCTACTTGTTTGTTTTGGTCCATTTCAGACCACGCGCCATTCCTTTGAGACAAAGATTCTTTGTTGCATTTGGGTCCAAACAAAGAAACGATCAAGGGACACGTGGTCTGAAATAGGCAGAACATTATGACCAAGCATAAGAGGTCTATTATATTAGATAGTGTTTCGGTATTGTTGTCGCCACTAAAGTAGTATTCTCCCTTATTTTCGCAGTAATAAACAATTATTACATGAGGTTGAGCATGGTATCCTAAATTACCAAGACTACAATAAACTACAAACTACAAACTGCAAACCGAACCCAAAACTTAAAAGATGTAATTGATATAAGTAATCTACGACACTTTTAGCTTTTTGCATGCAATAGTTTTCGAGATATCAGTTTTCAAATTTCTGCATGGGTGGCAAAAACGCTAAGCCCATCAATTTTCTATAAAATTTAGAGATTTTAAAATCGCTTCACGCAAAAACTATTTCATGTGTCAAGCTCAAATTTTTAAAATAAGCTAATTTTGATCACGCCCTTTCGATGTTGAGAACGGATTTGGTGTAAATTTGGTGTAAATTCCTATGCTAATGAAGCAAAATGTAAACATTGACCTCAGCAAAGATCCGTATATTTAAAGCCTTAGTTCTTAAATTGCATATAAGGGTTCGCCAGTTTGTGTTTAATATGCAAGTTCTGACCCTAAAAATCACATAATCAATAAAAAAATTTTTGATTCTGTTGCGATTTCATTATTTTTTTGACGATCAAAGTTGGTAAAACGAAGTAAAAAGCTGAGCGACCTTGGGATCAACTTTTTTTACGCTCGATCCTAAAAAAACCCTTGAACCCTTCAGCAAATGCCGTGAATGACGTCACACGATCTAGGTACCATTCTCCTCTAACTGCTCCGAAATGTTTCTAAAGGTTGCCCAAAACACGCATTTTTACAAACTTTAACCGTCAAAAAATTAATGAAACCGCAACAGAATCAAAAAAAAAAAAAAAAATGATTATGTGATTTTTAGGGTCAGAACTTTCATATTAAACACAAACTGGCGAACCCTTATATGCACTTTAATCTTAGTTGGCGTTCGTAACTTACTTTCTGATAATGATTTAATACGGTTTCTGTAATAGGCTCTCCATCCATCTGGGTATCGCAGTTTCCAAGCAACTATCACCATAGCAATCAGAATGAGACCCGCGCAGGAACCGACGATGATAGCGGCAACTATCTCGGGTGAAACTTGAAAACAAAGCAAATAAGTGTTTCCTTATATCACCAACCCTTTTATTAGTTTATTTTTAAAATATAAACTAGCATAAATAAAATAAAAAAATATATATAAATTATTTTTCTTCATAAAGAATAATTGCAAAAAGATAAACTCGTGGTCATTATTTAACGTCTCTAGTTGATTAGGGAGGGGACCGCCATTAACGTAGTCAAACGAGCCATGTGAAGGTCTAACCATTTGCAGATGTACGTAGTTATAAAGCCAGCACCTTCTGAATATTTTAAGACCCTCATTGCTGGTCCGGCCGGTAGACAAACCACGACCTCCCGCACAACAGACCGACGCTCTTACTTATTGAGTAAACCGGGTGGCGGAGACAATTTAGACATAAAGCTAGGTAATGAGAGTGATGATGATGATGATGATGATGATGTTCATGATGATGATGTTCATGATGATGATGTTCATGATGATGATGTTCATGATGATGATGTTCATGATGATGATGTTCATGATGATGATGATGATGATGATGATGGTGATGGTGATGATGATAATGATGATGATAATGATGATGATAATGATGATGATGGTGATAATGATGATGATGATGATGATAAAGATAACCACATAGTGATAAAGAAAACATCATAATAAGGATGTGGACAATGATGGGATGATGATGATGATGATGATGATGATGATGTTGATGATGACGATGATGATGATGATGATGATAATGGTGATGATGATGATGGTAACCACATAGTGTTAAAGATAACATAATAATAATAATGATGTGGAGAATGATGGGATGATGTTGGTGATGATAATGATGATAATGAAGATGACTTTCATGACAGTGACGGCAACGGTGACAACAACCACAACGATGAAGATAAAAAATGCATGTTCAGCGACCTCCAAGTAGAGTAAAGCGAGAAAGAATGGACTGAAGGCTGTAAAACCAAAAAAATCACTTACCTTTATTAGGCACTTTATTAGGCACTTGTGCATGTAAGTTCATCACGCCTAAAAGCACAGATAGAATATAATGGTATCAATGAATAGTTTATATATATCATATATATATATGAAGAATATCTTAATGAAAGGGGTATTAAGGGTGAAATGGGCGTGGTCTTTTTATGGTCGAAAAAATTGGCAAGCTGATAATTCAAACACGGCTCAAGAAATAGCTTGAATGCTAAATCGTGACATCAAATGGGTCTTAGTTGATGAGACCCATTTTGAGTAAATATTCTTCATATATATAAATATAATATATACACCTAATTGCAAGAACGTTGTCATATAAAATAACGTTGTCATATACAATCAAAAGATGATATTAACTTTTTTCTTCGCTTTTTTTTTTTTGTCATTTTTTGTAGAAAAAATGGTTTCCCGATAATTAACTACGTGTTATTGTAAAGTTTTTTCTTCTCTTAATGAATTAGGCAAGGGTTCTTCCAGCTGATGTGAGAAAAAAATAATAGCCAATCAGAATACAGAAAATTTGTAAAACTGAGTTGTCATTCTTTATAGCCCGAAGACTGTTTTCCCACCCAATGATGAATATCATAGTAATATCATGATTACCTCGGGATCCATTGTTTCCAGAGGGATGTTTAAGGTCTAACATCCCTCTGGATGAAGAGTGATGAGGGATATTTAGTTTAAATATCCCTCATGAATATAATCATGAGGGATATTTAGACTAAATATCCCTCATGAATATAACCATGAGGGATGTTTAGACTAAATATCCCTCATCACTATTCATGAGGCATGGTCCCTCACATGACAATCACCGGGACCATGGCTGGGTCGCATCGACCCAATCGAAAATTTTGAGCAATGACCTTTCAGTACACACTATTCAACACCCCAGCACTTGTGGGACCCATTGAGTAATCTTTGCGCATGCGTTGACTACATCGGGAATTTTTCTTACTATTTGTGACGTAATCACGACGGTTCGAAAACATTTCATTAATACCGCTCTAGGCCAACCAAAGTGAATTAGAATAAAGCACCACGAATGAATGAATGCTGGTTCAATTCGCCATTGTCGCATTTAACAAAGGCAAATTCCCTAACGTATGCCGCATATCAACAGCTCTGTAAAACTTTGTAATTTATGCATCGTACGAAAGCTTACATATTTCCTAAGAGCAGTTTTATTCCTCTGCAATCATAATATTACAAACTAATAGCATGAAATTTCGGGTGATTAGTGATTAAATGTCCCCTCAAGCCTCGGGAGGTTTAGTTAAAGTCCCTCCGCCTTCGGCGTCGGGACTTCAACAAAACCTCCCTCGGCTTTCGGGGACATTTAATCACTAATCACCCTCAAGTCATGCTATTACTTACAATAAATGTATACAAAATATCAAAAACGTCTTCCGAAAATCTAGAGAAACCTCAGTTTTGCAGTGATTTATTTTCTATACGTCACTATTTCAGATAAGCTGGTTTTGGCCCTGTTTTCCCTATGCACTTACCCCTTCTTGGCCGACCTTCTATTTCAAAGCGATACCCAGTATTTTTCTTTAACGGATACGTGGACACCTGACATGAATGAAAATGTACTGGATTAATAAGCTCGGGAATATCTAATCAGAGATGCAAGTAGTCACGTCAGTGATCTATATCAATAATTTTTAATTGATCACCGTATTCTTTAATATTGTGAAGAAAGGTCTGAACCCAGGTGAATGTATATTTATCGAAGTAACAATTATGTTACTTTCTTTAACTTGAACAAGATAATTCGAAAGTGGAAAAATTATGAAAAATTGTCTGCATGGTATAACAGTTTATTTGCCTAAAATAAATAATTCTATGGTTTTTTAATTGGTTTAATTAAGTCACGGACTTTGGACTTTGATCAGCCCAGAAGCTGTTGCAAGGTCTTAGTGCAGGAATATAGAGCTATTTTAAAGAATGTTGAATACTGAATACTGAATACTGAATAGTGCATTCCAAAACCGAAGCGCATTTTGGGTCATGTAATATTGTCTAAAGTAAATTATTTTATTGTTGATGCATTCCATCCGAAGCAATGTACTAGCTTAATATAGAGAACAAATCGCTGTATATTTAATTTTATTTCATATTATCACCAACGACTGCTGTCAGCCAATCAGATCTTAAGGAAACCATTCCAAAGCGCGTGATTTTGATGTTTTCTTGTTTTTTTTTTATGTATAGCAACTTTATTTTTGAATGAAAATGTTCAGTTTATTGAAATTCTCACTTTTGATATTGAAGACTTTGTAAAATTTGGTATTGTATATTAATGATATAGTGATAATGAAATGACTTTTGTCGTGCATATTATTCATTTGTGGCCCTTGTAGCATCGTTTACAAAATTGACGCTACTCGGGCCACAAATCAACAATATGCCCTCAAAAAGTCATGTTATTTATTGTCCTATTACTGAATGAGAACCACAATACCCTTTGGTCTTGAAATGCACTATTCAGCATTCATTATTTAAGATGAATTAATTTCACTGCTGTAAAACGGGAAGCAATGACCTTTGGGCGTGAAGTTACATCACAAACTAGTGCGCATGTGGTCTTCTATCGTTGTGCCCATTTTCATGTTTGTAAGCAAAAACTGAACAATTGCCTTATTTCATTATGACGTCACAGCTTGTTTCTGAAGGGGACAGAATCGTCTAGAACAATAGAAATTTGAAACAAATTCTCTCTGCTAAGAAAAGTTTAATCTCAAATAGTCTGGTTTCCAAACATAAGGTGAATCGATGTTTAATAAACAATACTTATTGCATTTGATAACTGCTAACGCTTTTCAGCGTTCTATGAAACTTGTGTTGTTGCGGTTTTGTACCCCTCTCACGACCATGATCCTTAGCGTTTATACAATAGATTGTTTTGATGTGACGTCATAATGAAATAGGGGAATTATGCACCATATTTCTGCAGTACTTAATAAAAGGTGAATGTTTGAAGGAAGCTTACATTTAAGTATATCGGTTCAGGGTATTCCCATCCATCCTCTGTTTCATTAATGATGAAGAACGTCCGATTCTTTGAACGAAAAAAAAAAAAAGTGAATGAGAACAAATCTGTGTTACTTTGAATCTGGTCGTGCATTTGTTATTGCCTACCTTGGATATAAGACTACAGCCTCCTTTATCGTCCAGTGACGACTTCCATTGAATGACATAGTGAGACCAGTTATTGGATATTTTAGGGTCTATTAATAAGTAAATACAGTATTAAAAAGGTATTTTAAAGACGAATAAATATTCCATCGAGCAAACAAGCAAACAAAAAATAAGCGCTAGCGAGCGAACAAGCGAGCAAGCAAGGAAGCAAGGAAGCAAGGAAGCAAGGAAGCAAGGAAGCAAGGAAGCAAGGAAGCAAGGAAGCAAGGAAGCAAGGAAGCAAGGAAGCAAGGAAGCAAGGAAGCAAGGAAGCAAGGAAGCAAGGAAGCAAGGAAGCAAGGAAGCAAGGAAGCAAGGAAGCAAGGAAGCAAGGAAGCAAGGAAGCAAGGAAGCAAACTTATTTTCTGATAAATCAAATACATTATGTCACGCTAGCATGATAAGGGTCAATAACTATTGACAGTTTTGTGATATAAATTTTGTCTCACTCACCATTGAGTGCATCCCACATTACGTTGATGTACCATAAGTTTTCTATACGAAGAAAATGCACCTTGACTCCTGTCACTAATCCAACAAAGTCATTTGATGCCTTGTCAAACATTTCCTCACAAACTAATAAATAAATTAATGTATTCCATTAGTGCATCTCCCATACTGGGTCTGTAAATAAAGGTTCAAAAGCTAGGGCGAGGGTTTGCATTGAAATTAAAGACCGAGGGCCTGAGGTCTTGACATTCAATGCAAACCCGAGCCCGTGCGTTTGAAGTTGTTTAAATAACTAACCAAACCCTATTTTTATTGTTTCAATGCAAAAATTCTGGAAATAGGAACTCAAATAATCGGATTTAATTTATATCGAGTAATTTATATTTGCATCAAATTAACGTCGAACAATAGCTGTGCTGAGATAAAGCTTCTTAAAATTCCATCATTGTCAACGTTTTTACCGGATAGCATAGTGGTAAGTGAATGGACTGTAAGATGCCAAGGGTTGAGCGTTCGAGGCTCGGTAGGGTAAATTCGCAAGATTTCATTTGCGTTTTTTTAAAGGTTAGAATAGTTAATTCCTTAAGTTTTAAGACTTTAAGACTTCTAGTGTGTGTCTAAAATCTCAAATAAATGTGCATTGAATTTCAAAATTTCAAAACTCTTAAATGTGTGTGTATATGACTACCTTGGCAAAAAAATCTGATGCAGGTCTTGAATTCAAAATTCAAAACCTGTCCTGGGTGTGGTTAGTTTTTAAGCTAGCATATTCCCAGTAATATCATGATTACCTCGGTATCCATTGTTTCCAGAGGGATGTTTAAGGTCTAACATCCCCCTGGATGAATAGCGATGAGGGATATATAGTCTAAATATCCCTCATCACTATTCATGAGGCATGGTCCCTCATATGACAATCACCGGGACCACGGCTGGGTCACATTGACCCAATCGAAAATTTTGCGCAATGACTCTGGACTGCACACTATTGAACACCCCAGCACTTGTAGGACCCATTGAATAATATTTGCGCATACGTTGACTAGCCGAGAAATTTTCTTCAGTACTATTTGTGACGTAATCAAGACGGTTTGAAAACACTTCATTAATACCGCTCTAGGCCAACCAAAGTGAATTAGAATAAAGCACCACGAATGAATGAATGCTGGCTCAATTCGCCATTGTCGCATTTAACAAAAGCAAATTCCCTTAAGTATGCCGCATATCAACAGCTTTGTAAAACTTTGTAATTTATGCATCGTACGAAAGCTAACATATTTCCTAAGAGCAGTTTTATTCCTTGGTAATCATAATATTACAAACTAATAGCATGAAATTTCGGGTGATTAGTGATTAAATGTCCCCTCAAGCCTCGGGAGGTTTAGTTAAAGTCCCTCCGCCTTCGGCGTCGGGACTTCAACAAAACCTCCCTCGGCTTTCGGGGACATTTAATCACTAATCACCCTCAGGTTCCCACATATCTTTATTTCCTTTATTTCCATCAGACAAAATTTCCATCAGACAGGCGTGTGACTAAGCGGCATTCCTGCATTTTTGATGCGCTCGTTCACAAAAACCAAAACACGAAATACATTGACGTTTAGCCACCAGCAGTATTATTATTTAAAATTTTAAAACATCACCGATATTTGGAGTTTTACTATTTCCTTAAGAACACTTTATCAAATGTTGTGAAAGCATTGGCATGAGAGTGTAACATCAAATTGTTTTTAATAAAGTCATCGAATCGTCCCTGCTAGCAGAGTCTCCCGTGTAGACGAATCCTGGCAGAGAAAATGGGAGACTCTGCCGCTCCAGGCCGTTGTCACTTTGTTGCGCATGCGTTTGGTAACTTAGCAACCCTGTCAAAATAAGTACCGTGGACTCAAAAAATGTTAAGCGGTGTTCTACATTTGCTCATGCCTATTACCTATTTCCGGTTAAAACCGGTTTAAAAACCTGTTTGGTTCGTCCATGGTTGTGGACGGCGGTATATCAAAGAAAACTGCCTGGACTGGCAGAGTCTCCCATTTTCTCTGCCAGGATTCTACATGTACACGGGAGACTCTGCTAGCAGGGAACATCGAATCCTGCTTGGTACATAGATTTTTAGCTTAAAACCTTGATTTTCTTAAAGATCAAACCTTCTAAATTAAGGGGTGTAAAAAGATGGCACTCAAAGCGTCTTTTCATCAAGTATTTTTTTGGTTTATGGGAATGCTGTACTCCTGACATGACTTTATAAGGGAAGCAAAACTTGTCAACAAAATGTAAGAAAAGCTTTGATTCTGGGGCTGTTCTTATTGACTGTCACTGGTTCTAAAAACCTTGCCAAAATAATAATAAGACGACAAAATCCTTCTGCCTGGTTTATTCGGCTCTTTCTTGGTGTTTCAGAACACCTGAGGAATGAACACAATAAAACAATAGCCAAGAACAAAGAACTTAGAACGAAACAATACCTTGTAATACAATGAACCCTAACCTTAAATACAATACCCTGCAACACCAAGAAAGACCCGTTTATTCAAAACTATAATAATTTTGCATAATACTTCATTAAAATATTTCATTGCATAAAAACCTTAATATATGTCCAAATTGGCTAAAACTCAGTACAGAGATGTTATTCGGGGCGTTTAGTCCAAAAATAGACATAAAAACAGGATTCGCGCGCATGCGCAAGAGTTATACGCAGTCTTTGCTCATGCGCAAAAACACCAAAATAATGGTTGCGTTTTTCGGAATTTGAAACATGGTTCAGAAAACATTAAACATCATTTTTCTTCTAGGACGTACTAAGGACTATCCATAAACGTGAACAGATCTAGATCTGAAAAAATTATTTCCATGTATCAAGTTACGATTTTTTTTTGTATTTTGACCTTTTTATTTCCACTGCGCATGCGTTACTTACAACGCATGCGCAGTAGCATGTGCGCAATAGATCAAATCATAAATCTCGTTCCCAGAGCCCTTATTTCTTACTGCGCATGCTCGACGAAATAAATAGGCTCTGGAAAACTCCAATAAATCCTGCCTCCTGATTGGCCCTCAAAATAACAAAGGAATACACCGGAAGTATAAATTTTACTAGCAAATAAACTTGATCGCATGAAAAAAAAACATTAGGAAACACGTATTTGTCGTATTTGGTTATTCAATTTTATTTAATTTGGTAGTAAAGTAGTTGATACAATTCATTTTAATACAATTTTCTGACGCACAATCCATCCCTGTGATCCCTTTGTCTCAATCTATTACTTAGTCTAAAATTAGTGAATTCAAGGGAGAGACGACAAGGACAGTACATATTCCTTCTAGTATTAGCGTAAGCTATTTAGAAGTGAACTAAGAACTAAGAATATTACATTGGTAGACTCGGAAAATGTATTGTACACACGATCGCGAGTGAAAAGCACTGATACACTTACAATTTGCCGTATCCCCGTCGTATCCAGTTGGCAACACAACTAAAGTATCATTTTTAGCCTTCCTATATTAATAATGGCTTCGGTATTGTTTCTATCTGAGCTTAACTTATCATCAAAGCCCATTTAATTGAGAGCAACGGCATGATATAGCGCCCTCAACAGTCGGCCATTTTGTTTTTATCAGTTGGTCTTGTTAACTTCCGGTTTTCATAATGCGAATGTCCGAGACAACCAGATTCTGGCTCTTCCGGTTTGGAGTTTTCCAGAGCCTATTTATTTCGTCGAGCATGCGCAGTAAGAAATAAGGGCTCTGGGAACGAGATTGATCAAATCATGTGCTATCCCTTACGAATATTTGCCGCGCAATAGGACTTGAAAGTGAGGAGTTATTGGCATTTGCATTTGCGCATGCACAGAAACTTTTTTTCGTCGGGTCGAGATGTACTTTGGGTGTACATTCCAAAAATCATATGGGTGCCTTTCTATGGCTTCTAGTACTTAAGGAGCATGTAGAAACAAGTATAATTGTGGCCATACCGCCCGCGTTTGTCTCCAACGTTAGTTTGGACGACCACTTTTCCTAAACTAAAGAAAATAAGCGTCTATGTAAGGCGTTTGATTTTGTTTCAATTTTGTTGGTGTTTGTACACATACACACAGTTTATGTATAAATAAATAAATAAATGGCGGCCTAAATCAACAGTTATGTGTATCCCACTTGATCGAACTCAGTTATACAATAGGCCCTTTGCAGGATCTGGTCACGTGATATAAATTCCAAAAAAAATCCAAACAAATTAGCTATGCTGAAAAAAATCATTGGCATATTCAGAAAGAGCACATTAAAGTTAGTACTGTTGCTGAGTTTTTGCATTTCTTGATGTAATTGGAAATATTTATGATTTTTTCAAAACTCGAAACTTAACAAATAATGTTTGGCTGGGACGCAAGCCAATGTGCTCTTTCTGGATATGAAAACGATTTTTTCAGCAGAGCTTTTTTTTTTTGGAATTTGTGTCACGTGACCAGATCCTGCAAAGGGCCTATTGCATTTGTTTGGACATCATTCATTTAATGCAACCTCGCTTGCGCGGTTGAGTCGGCACAACGGAGTCTGGGAACCATAGTCGTTTTCCTTCCATACTTAATTCCATTGCGCATATTCTTAAGGTGGCGGCAACATACTAGGGGCGGTAGCAAATCGGACGTGTTGCAGCGCGCAACAAAACCCTATTCCAGTACGAGAGCCTTAGGGAGGAGGTCAATGGTGGTGGCGGGTTATTACCCCCGCCCGCCCATGTACACAACCAATCGGTCAGATGATCAGAAATACATGAAGTTTAAAGTTTTTTAGTCGGTGAGTAGCTATCAAAATAGCGTACCGTTTTCATCCATTACTTTTATAGTAAATGTTTGTGTTTAGAGTCACGAGTTGTGCTATGTGGAAGCATGTTTAACATATGATATATAATATGTGGTGTTCAAAATCGATACATATGTAGCAGTTAATTACGTACAGAATGGCAACATGTTACATGTTGCGTGTATTCAGGAATTAATACCCTACCTTCGTGAGCATCTCACAAGTCACTTGGCCCTTGATTTCTATGAATGCACATATGAAAATTACAGCGCAAAGTGTAAAAGATGTTCACATTTATTGTATTCGTATACTTCTGTGTACTGGCTCTTTTTGCTGCTAGACGAGCTTTCCCACTTCATATTTGGTATAAAACCTGTCAAAATGAGTACATTTAACATACAAAAAAAATCCTGTGCACAGAAGTACTTTTACGCGTCGCGCTGAGAGAAGATTTCGTATGACTGAAAAGTTCAGTGCATGCCGTTTGCGTGCCTTGCCGCGACCGTAATGTCTTCTAGATTTTGCAATTGATTGGCTCACTCCTTGTTGTAAGCGGGTTCATGCCGAACACGAAAACTGTTCATACGAAAACTGCTCTAGCGGTTAATACACAAACTAGCAGTGAGTGTAATAAATTGTTTTTATACGAAACGAAAACATCAGAAACCAAAAAATAAATTGAAAATAGCCTGGAAAAAATTTCAAATAACAGAGCTTAATGCGCGCACTGATTTTAATCCGTGTATTATAACACGGAAAAAGCGCGCGGTCTTATAAAAAAAACGAGTTATTTTGTCCAGAAAAAGTATCTAGCATACCACAAAATAGCAGAGGGACATTCAATCACTAATATCCAGAAATTGCCATGGTATTAGTTTGTAATACCATGATTTCCGAGGAAAACATCCAGAATTATGATCTAAATGAGCCTTAAATCAGAATATATTAAAGGGGTTTCGTTCAAAGAGCCTTGATGACTCCCTACTCTGGGGAATGCTGAGGAATGTTCATTGTTAGCACAATAAACTGATATAAATGAACGCCACGCCAAATAAACATGATGGTACACTTACTTGAATACTAATGAGTTGTCTTGATATGTGTCTAATCTATAATGCGTCTCATGGGAAAACGTTTTGTTTGAAATCAAATGGTGACCAACAACATCGTTTACGCATGCGCTAATATCGTTTTAGCGTGTTCGATCAGGCCAAAGACAAATTTCTCTATCCCACATTGAATAAAGCTTGTGGAAGGACCACATACCTCCTGATTAAAAATGTATGGGATTTCGAACCGGGTCTTTCAGACTCGGTGTCCCAATGATTGGGTAGCATGAGGGACAACCTCATGAATAAGATGAGGAAAATTTAGAAATTTAAAAATTCATGGCCCCAACCGAAATTGACCTACGAAGAGTAGTAAAGAATTTGCATTTACGAAAGGTCAGTTCAGCCCATGATTCCAAGAATTTTGTAACTTAGATTTAATAATAGCTAAAAAATGTTCTTTATTAATAATATAATATATAAAGTACGTACTGAGGCTGTAGGAATGTTATTCTCATCAGTAAGACATTTATCCCCTGACGTCAATCAAAGACACGTACAACATAAGCATTTATGGAATAGTATAGTTTATTAATAACCAAATGTACTGAGGACCACAACTAGTTTGCCACAACTAGTGCGTCATCACTTGGTAGTTATGGTTTTGGATTTGCGTGGAGTTAACTGAGGAAAGAGTGCTTGAGTGGAATGCAAAAATATTAAGGAAGGTGAAAGCAATGCATTGTGGATGCCCCCTAGACTCCACAAGTTGAACTCTATCTTTAACTGGGCCTAGGAGCGAGGGAAGCGAGCGAAAAACTAAAATTTGAAATAAGCAAAGCCCCCAAAAAAACTTTATAAGGACTTTTAGAAAGCTTAGATGCCCTCCTTTGCATTATGAAACTCTCCTAATTCTAGCATTCAGATCTAAAATGGGCAATAAAAGAGGTGACCCTCCCCCTAACATGAAGAAATAAAAGCTTGACCCTTCACCGAACGTCATATTTTTTTGGATGATCCTCCCCCCAAATACTCCAAACCACACCCTCATTAAAAACGTACTGTCCCTAAGCATTTTTCATTAGCATTTAATAAGCCTAGCTTGCATAAATATAATGCCATAAATCCAACTTATTGTATTTCTTTTGGAATAAGCGTGTTACATCTTCTTCTCTATATTTTGAAGTTTTGGGGCATGCTAGCAAGTAGATACAGAATTAGAATATAAAGGAATAATGATAACCTGATAATTAATGAAGATAATTGCAATGGAAACTACAGTGGTTTGCCTTTCGGGGGACAGGGAAATGGTGTTAAAAACATCATAAATAGGAAAAGGAAAGGGATTGGGGCAAAACATAAGCTGCAAGGTTAGGGTGGAATTTAAAAGTGGGCTAGAAAATGGAGCAATGTAACACTCTCACACCTTTCAGACCATCCTTGGGTTAATAAAAAAGTATAGGTACCCTGTTTATGACAAAAAGCCCAAAAAAACGTACCCTGTTCCGGAGATCATCCTTTTAATAGTCCATATACAGTCAATGTCATTAATGTTGTCCACCAAAAAAGACATTTAGACCAAAAGAAATGTCAGGCGATACCTAATACACTCGCTCTAAATGCTCGATACCAGTTATCTTTGGATAAGTAGAGTTAATAACCATTATTCTCTGTTCATTGTTACTCATTATAGAGTTTGAAACCAGACTTTATATTGTTTAAAATAAATAAACAAATCATCACGTGATACTTCTTTTGCTCTTCAAGTCTTTTTTCACAGGACAGCCTTTTTGACAATGACTGTATATATGAGAGTAACCCCATCCTGCCCACTTCCTCCCTGGAAGACCCTCTTAGTATGTATTATATATGAAGTACTTACCAAAGTGATTCCTAAATTTCAGATCTACATCTGGATTGTTATTAAGGAAATGTTGTCCTGCAGTAGATCCTAGGTGACAAACCTCACTAGATGGCATGAGGAATATTCCCACAAACTCACAACCCATTTCTTCAAGAAAGCTTACCTAAATTTGTGTTTTCGCCCTCTATACCAAATTTCAGCGAAAAAGTACCCCTTTTTAATACCTTTTCAAAAGTTGCTTGAAAAGATACGCATTCCATATAGCTTTGAAGAAAATCTACCCCTTTTTATACCAAAACTCACAAATTTCCACCCCTTTGCTATACGTGCGGCCTGTAAAAAGTACCCTTTTCGGGTGGAGCATCCCCGTATAGTCCATTATAGGGAGTATCCCCCCCCCCCCCCGGGGTGTTTTCAAAAAGAAAAAATTATATTAAGTTATCACTCATTTTCTAAACAAATATATCAAAAAGTTATACTTTGGTGGTTATGGCTATTTATTTACACGTAATTGATATGAAAATTACAATGACTGTGGTGTAAATAGATTATATTTGGAAAATGACCATTGATTAGTTGATGGGCATTAACACATATTTTTTTCTCTTAAGGTTATAAAGTGCTGTGACACTGCCATATATTGTATGGCAGTGTCACAGCACTTTATAACCTTAAGAAACACCAGAAACACCAGTCATAAATTAGAATATAAAGGAATAATGATAATTGCAATGGAAACTTATATATAGTTTTTTTTTGCAGATATCACTAGTAACCATTATTAAATAAATAATAGCTTTACTCCTTTTGCTAATCAAGGTCATCATCATTATCATCATTATATACATCCTTATTATTATTATCAATATTATAATTTTATCATAATTATTATAATTACTATTAGTGGAACTACTGTTCATACTACATACTACAGGTACTACATACCTATCTAAGCTGCACATTATAAGGAGTACCCCCTGGCTCCACTCAATTAATTACTACTATAGTATTTTGATTATCACATCTGAATTACTGCTATTGTATTCAATTTGTGGAATTACCTGAGTGGTTAATTGCTTCAGGTGCTTCTCAACTACTCGAGCCTTATCTTGAGGGGATAGCTAATCAGGCTTTGCGAAGTCCTTTAATAAAAAAAATAAAAAAATAAATATTCTATTTATTCACCCTAGGATTTAAAGCTAGAAGCTTGTTGGGCTGTGTATCCTCCACACACACACCCCTACTTCATCCCAATATTCTATGCACACAATGCTCAACTCACAAGTTGATTTTTTACGGAGGGAGGAAAACTGTCGAACCTGGAGAAAAACCCCTGTGGCACAATTAAGGAGAGAACGTATTACGCATCAAACACACTCAACTCACATACAATATTCCTACCCAAGCCAGGGCTCGAATTCGGACCATAGCAGTGAAAGGCAAGCGAACAAATCGCTGCACCACCCAGTGCCACCCATACATTACCTTTGCCTTATCATTGAACGCCTTCTTTTCATCTTGTGACAGGTTGCTCCAAGATGCTGCAACCGCTTTCAATAAAATAATAAATAAAAAATCTTTGACAAACTGATTTGTGAACCAATTTTTCAACACACACATACCAACCAGTCTTATAACTCATTGATTACTATTATATTATTGTACTGATTTTTCCAATAAAATATGTTAAGCCACTAAAAAAAACCTTTAAAACCATCTTGGCATTTTTCTTATTCTGAATCAATAATCACGCATCATCCTATGTGTTATGAGCTCTGCTTTAATTCAGAAATTAATAACTCACCAGCAAACTTTTAACCGCAAAACAGGTTATACCCTGAAGCCATCTTGGAGTATGACGGCAATTTAATTTTTTTGTTGGATGAATCAGCTGATATCTCTTCATTTTCATTTTTCTTTTTTCGTGTCCAGTTGCATATCCACTTCTATATAATTTACATAAAATAATAATTAGACATTAGATGTTAAAGAAATATGTATTATATTTAAAGAATGTTTCCAAAGAATTGTTATTAGAAAAACCATATTGTAACCAATTAGCTCCATGCATACATGATGAGCAATAAATATTGACTATTTAAGGATAAAGGAGGGTTCATAATTTATCTAGAGTGGGGTTATGAGGATTTTGAAGGGGGCACACTTTTTTCATTTTAAGTTTTTGGGGATCTATAAAAAATTCTTCTCAAATTGGAAGAAAACATGAGGGGGTACATATTTTACCTTTTGTTTAGGTATATGCAATAAGGAGGGGGGGAGCAGGAAAAAGTCATACATATTTCAAGGGGGCTTCAAAAAACTGCAAGGAAAAAAATTAACATTATCATAGCCCCCTAGATAAATTATGAACCCTCCCTAACTACATTTTAGTGCAGTGACTTTGAATGTACTATTTGTTGATCAACCTTTCAGTAATACAGATAATTTATTATCCCTCTTCTTTCTGTGAGAGCACAGTAGTCTGCATTTGAAGCCTTGCTGCAGGAATAAATTATTTTTTTGATACCCAGGGGTTTTAAAGGAGGGGCCTGAAGGGAGGTTCCTAATCTCATTTCCGAGCCTAGATTTTACTCTAAATTCCAGTTGAAATGCCACAATCCCAGCCTGTTTGGCTCAAGTCTCAATCCTATTCCCATTTTTCTTTTGTTTTTGGTTTTCATGAATCCCAGCCCCAGTGCATGAAATCCCATTTCCCAGCGCCTAAATAAGGCAAATTCCAGCTCTCATATTAACCCTTCAGGACTCTACGCTTAAAAGTCCATGGGATCAATTTTTTTTGTAGGTCAGAAAAAAGTTTTAAACGTTTATTTCCGATAAACATTTTTCATATCTTGATTTCTGTGGAGAAATACTTTTATTAAAAAATGTGGATCACCATTCTATAATGATCTAGAATTATAAATTTTCACCTTGGCCCTCATTTTCGATTAATATATATATATAAAAAGAAAAGAATCGCAAAGCTTCGCAAGATAACGTCAAAAAATGACCCTGAGTGGAGATTGGGGCAAGTGTTACTAATCGCGCCTTGTTTGACTGTCGGCTTTTTTGAGGATATTTACTTGGCGATTTTTATAGTCAATCAAAAACAAATTTAAATTTAGAAAGCGACCCAAACTTCCGCAGGCATAGAAGAAAATGGACAAAAACTCGCCGAAAAAAAAGGGGAATTCATAGCCTAAGATCTATATTCCATTTGGATTCCAATAACCTTAAGCTCTTAATCTTACTAAGGTTAAGCTTTTTTTAATGTTAGATGATCAATAATCAATAATACTAATTTTTAAGCCATTCCAGGTCGGACTAAAATAAGCTTCATTAAGTTTTGTTTTGTTGCTTAATAAGGTTATTAAAGCTTAAGATTGACTTATCTTAACTTACCTTAACTTGTTCGACTCAAGGACTTGTCTCCTTCGCTACCTCCTATATCAAATCCCAAATCATCTCCCATACTGGGTCTATGAGGCAACATATTCCTAGATGAGGAGCCCATTACTAGGAGCATCTATAACCCATACTGGGTATGTTAACCAACATATTCCTAGATCATGAGCCCATTACTAGGAGCATCTATCTCCAATACTGGGTATGTTAACCAACATATTCCTAGATGAGGAGCCCATTACTAGAAGCATCTATCTCCAATACTGGGTATGTTAACCAACATATTCCTAGATCAGGAGCCCATTACTAGGAGAATCTATCTCCAATACTGGGTATGTTAACCAACATATTCCCAGATCAGGAGCCCGTTACTAGGAGCATCTATAACCCATACTGGGTCTCTGAGCCAACATATTCCTAAATCAGGAGCCCATTACTAGGAGCATCTATCTCCCATACTGGGTATGTGAGCCAAAATATTCCTAGATCAGGAGCCCATTACTAGGAGCATCTATCTCCAATACTGGGTATGTTAACCAACATATTCCTAGATGAGGAGCCCATTACTAGAAGCATCTATCTCTAATACTGGGTATGTTAACCAACATATTCCTAGATCAGGAGCCCATTACTAGGAGAATCTATCTCCAATACAGGGTATGTTAACCAACATATTCCTAGATCAGGAGCCCATTACTAGGAGCATCTATCTCCAATACTGGGTATGTTAACCAACATATTCCCAGATCAGGAGCCCGTTACTAGGAGCATATATAACCCATACTGGGTCTCTGAGCCAACATATTCCTAAATCAGGAGCCCATTACTAGGAGCATCTATCTCCCATACTGGGTATGTGAGCCAAAATATTCCTAGATCAGGAGCCCATTACTAGGACCATCTATCACCCATACTGGAACTGTGAGCCAATATATTCCTAGATGAGGAGCCCATCACTAGGAGCATCTATCATCCATACTGGGTCTGTGAGCCAACATAATCCTAAATCAGGAGCCAACTACTAGGAGCATCTATCTTCAATACTGGGTCTGTGAGCAAACATATTCCTAGATCAGGAGCCCATTACTCAAAGCACCTATCTTCAATACTAAGTCAGCTGTGAGCCAACCTATTCCTAGATGAGGGGCCTATTAATAGGAGCATTTATCACCCATATTGGGTCTGTGAGCCAACATATTCCTAGATCAGGAGCCCATTACTATGAGCATCTATCTCTAATACTGGGTCTGTGAGCCAACATATTCCTAGATCAGGAGTAAATTACTAGGAGCATCTATCTCTAATACTGCGTCTGTGAGCCAACATATTCCTAGATGAGGAGCCCATGACTAGGAGCATCTATCTCTAATACTGGGTCTGTGAGCCAACATATTCCTAGATCAGGAGCCCATGACTAGGAGCATCTATCACCCATACTGGGTCTTTTAGCCATCAAATTCCTCGATAGGATCCCATGACTAGGAGTATCTATCACCCATACTGGGTGTTTGAGCCAACATATTCTTAGATGAGGAGCCGATTACTAGGAGTATCTATCACCCATACTGGGTCTGTGAGCCAACAAAATCCTAGATCACGAGCCCATGACTAGGAGCATGTATCACCCATACTGGGTCGTTTAGCCATCAAGTTTCTAAATGAGGAGCCCATGACTAGGAGCATCTATCACCCATACTGGGTCTTTTAGCTAACATATTCCTAGATGAGGAGCCCATGACTAGGAGCATCTATCTCCAATACTGGGTCTGTGAGCCAACAAAATCCTAGATCAGGAGCCCATGACTAGGAGCATGTATCACCCATACTGGGTCTTTTAGGCATCAAGTTCCTAAATGAGGAGCCCATGACTAGCAGCATCTATCACCCATACTGGGTCTTTTAGCTAACATATTCCTAGATGAGGAGCCCATGACTAGGAGCATCTATCTCCAATACTGGGTCTGTGAGCCAACATATTCCTAGATCAGGAGCCCATGACTAGGAGCATGTATCACCCATACTGGATCTTTTAGCCATCAAATTCCTAAATGAGGAGCCCTTGACTAGCAGCATCTATCACCCATACTGGGTCTTTTAGCTAACATATTCCTAGATGAGGAGCCCATGACTAGGAGCATCTATCTCCAATACTGGGTCTGTGAGCCAACAAAATCCTAGATCAGGAGCCCATGACTAGGAGCATGTATCACCCATACTGGGTCTTTTAGCCATCAAGTTCCTAAATGAGGAGCCCATGACTAGCAGCATCTATCACCCATACTGGGTCTTTTAGCTAACATATTCCTAGATGAGGAGCCCATGACTAGGAGCATCTATCTGCAATACTGGGTCTGTTAACCAACACATTCCTAAATCAGGAACCATTACTAGGAGCATCTACCTACCATACTGGGTATGTGAGCCAACATATTCCTAAATGAGGAGCCCATGACTAGGAGCATCTATCACCCATACTGGGTCTTTTAGCTAACATATTCTTAGCTGAGGAGCCCATGACTAGGAGCATCTATCTCCAATACTGGGTCTGTGAGCCAACATATTCCTAGATCAGGAGCCCATTACTAGGAGCATCTATCTGCAATACTGGGTCTGTTAACCAACACATTCCTAAATCAGGAACCATTACTAGGAGCATCTACCTACCATACTGGGTATGTGAGCCAACATATTCCTAGCTCAGAAGTCCATTACTAGGAGCATCTATCACCCATACTGGGTCTATGAGCCAACATATTCCCAGATCAGGAGCCCATTACTAGGAGCATCCATCACCCATACTGGGTCTATGAGCCAACATATTCCCAGATCAGGAGCCCATTACTAGGAGCATCTATCACCCATACTGGGTCTATGAGCCAACATATTTCCAGATCAGGAGCCCATTACTAGGACCATCCATCACCCATAATGGGTATGTTAACCAACGTATTTCTAGGTGAGGAACCCTTTACTAGGAGCATCCATCACCTATACTGGGTCTATAAGCCAACATATTCCCAGATCAGGAGCCCATTACTAGGAACATCCATCTCCCATACTGGGTCTTTGAGCCAACATATTCCTAGATCAGGAGCCCATTACTAGGAGCATCCATCACCCATACTGGGTCTATGAGCCAACATATTCCCAGATCAGGAGCCCATTACTAGGAGCATCTATCACCCATACTGGGTCTATGAGCCAACATATTTCCAGATCAGGAGCCCATTACTAGGACCATCCATCACCCATAATGGGTATGTTAACCAACGTATTTTTAGGTGAGGAACCCATTACTAGGAGCATCTATCACCCATACTGGGTTTGTTAGGCAACATTTTCGTAGATCAGGAGCCCTTTACTAGGAGCATCCATCACCTATACTGGGTCTATAAGCCAACATATTCCCGGATCAGGAGCCCATTACTAGGAACATCCATCTCCCATACTGGGTCTATGAGCCAACATATTATAACCTGATATGAAGATATCCAAATATGAACATTTAAGCTAGCTTTTACCACATAATTCAAAGCATAATGCGTTCGTAATATTGCATAGAAAGGAATCTAAAATCCTACTTGGTACCATGGTATAAAAATAGCATGATGTGATATTGAGGGACTACTTCAGAGCCTCCAGAAAGTGTTAGAATTCAAAGAGTAAGGTTAAAGGAAGCCAATAATTGAATATTTTGAATGGGGGGCGACCGAACAAGTGTAATACTTTAGGTAGAAAGTGTGGATAGCACGTGTAAAATCGTAAATTATTCAACCAAACAGAAAAAAAAATTATTGATACGCAGACACAGAGAACTGTAATTCACAGAATGTAAGCTTCAATATATCAATACTAACTTTGACTGGTAGGCATTCCTTTTAATCATCTTCGATTTGTATAAACCCTTGAAGAAAGTAGGTGGTTTTTAAACATTTTCCCTGTTTCGACCGACTTTGATCCTAAATATTTCGTAATCTACGAGCTTCAAATTGAAAATAATCATGGGAAATATGGGAAATATTTAACATTCTATGGCCGCCATCTTGAATTTGCTAGTTTGTTTGAGCATCAATCACAAAAATAATCATCCACAGCACTACAAATGCAGATAGACTGTCTTATCCCATTGCTGGTTTCTCTCGTATATCCATAATATATAGATTTAGGAACTGCCTAAAAGCGGAGCTCCCTTAAATAGTATATATAGTGCTAAAAACGTGACAATTGTGTGACGCGGAATAATTAACGCCGGTTACAGCGTGACCACTTCTTTTGATTTTATCAGAACCCAGAACGAAAAACTGAAAGAAAAACCATTATTTTAAGCCCTCACAAAAGCATTAGAAAACTTTTCCAATCGAAAAAAAAAATGTATAGATTATAGAACATATGAACAATATATGTATAAAACAGACGTAGATCGCCAACGAATCTTCTACCGCGACAAATTGTATATAGCTGCATCTAGATGGTTTCAGCATCCAAACGCAAGGCATTATGGGAAATATTTAACATTCCATGCCCGCCATCTTGAATTTGCTAGTTTGTTTCAGTATCAATCACAACTTTAAAGTGTAAAAAGGCAAAGAAAAATGGTAAAGAAAGATCCATTTCTATATTTTTCTCGCAAGCCAGTTCATGTTAAATGATTTGCTATTGAAGAAGTTAGTTAACACTTTAGTTAACCTCGCTTGATGTATTGAGACTCGTGCAGTGCTATTGATCATTTATGTCTATGAATTGGTGTGCTTCTCACACTTTATTTACTTGTTATTTATACAGGATTCAAATGACATAAATGGTGAAAAGACCGATCAGGTAAGCTCCCAGTAAAGTATCATTTATTTGTGCAATTAACTCAAAGAGGCTCATTTTCGCTGTATCTCTAGCTAGAAATTTTGGAGAAAAAAAATATTCTTAAGAGAACCTTTCCCGAGGACGGCTTGTTGGAAATAAAATGGCTTTTCTTGAGAATTTTGAGTATGAATGGAAAATATTGTCAAATACTACGAGTAACATCTGAAGACATTCAGAATTTTTAGTAAAAAAAAAGAATGTCTCTTGAGTACTTGAACATCATATGTGCAGTGTAGAAGCCATAATAAATATTTTCACAGCTTCCAGGTTTGGAAAGGCTTCGATAGTCTCTATAGTTTCTTTAGGATCTATGCGTTATGTGGCTTTTATATTCGCTATAGGATCTATGGGTTGTGTGTTTTCTATAGTCTTTATAGTCCCTATAGGATCTATGGGTTATGTGGCTTCTATAGTCTCTATAGTCTCTATAGTACCTATGGGTTCTGTGGCTTCTATAGTCTCAATAGTCTCTATAGTATCTATGGGTTCTATGGCTTCTATAGTCTCTATAGTCTCTATAGTATCTATGGGTTCTGTTGCTTCTATAGTCTCTATAGTCTCTATAGGATCTATGGGTTATATGGCTTCTATAGTCTTTATAGTCTCTATAGTATCTATGGGTTCTGTTGCTTCTATAGTCTCTATATTCTCTATATGATCTATGGGTTCTGTGTTTTCTATAGTCTCTATAGGATCTATGAGTTCTGTGTTTTCTATAGTCTCTTTAGGATCTATGGGTTCTTTGTTTTCTATAGTCTCTATAGGATCTATGGGTTCGGTGTTTTCTATAGTCTCTATAGTATCTATGGGTTCTGTGTTTTCTATAGTCTCAAAAGTCTCTGTAGTATCTATGGGTTCTGTGGCTTCTATAGTCTCTATAGTCTCTATAGTATCTATGGGTTCTGTGACTTCTATAGTCTCTATAGTCTCTATAGGATCTATGGGTTATATGGCTTCTATAGTCTTTATAGTCTCTATAGTATTTATGGGTTCTGTGGCTTCTATAGTTTCAATAGTCTCAATAGTCTCTATAGGATCTATGTGTTCTGTTTGTTTTATAGTCTCTATAGTGGACATATAAATACGATACATACAAAAAAAATACAACTTCTTCGTGCAGATGTTAAGTGTATTTCTTTTTATCATTGAACAATCCAGAGTCCGTTAATCACAGTTCATTTCACACGCATGGGAGGATGAAACTTTTGTTGTTACAGACAATTGTTATGGACTAAGAAATGTCATGACATTAACTTATAAAGCTGTTGATTTTTTTTTTTTCCAGTTTTTCTTTTGTTAATTCTTATGGATTTACAAGTAATAGATACAATATAAGTGGCAATGTTGAATTGGATATACAATCACGAGCCAGAGGCTAACACTTCCTTAGCTCATGACTTTGGCAAGCCCTGTTTCTAATTTAGCAGTATATAATTTTCAGTATATATTTTTTCACTTAACACACGTCCTTTTTAGGATTTTATAGTTTAGTTTTGAAGCTTAGTAACTTTTTAAAACTCTATCAATAAATATTATTAGAATATAGTCATACTCACTCGACCAATCAGCAATCAGTATTTCAATGCTCTATATCCCATAGAGAAACTAGGGTGTCAAGTGGTGTGGGCCTTGAAGGACAGGGAAAATACGGGGTTATTAATTAGTATTCTCTAAGTAAGACATTAGTATTCCCTATATAGAGAATACTAATAAGGCGTTTTGTTTTCTTTTTGTTTCAAGGTCTTATTAGTATTCACTATATAGGGAATACTAATGTCTAACTTAGAAAATACTAATTGAATAAACCTGTATTTTCCCTGAGCTTCAAGGCTCTTTCCACTTTGACACCTCAGTATAATTACCTTATTGGATATACAGAAAATTATTCAATGTCCCCCTTACCAAAAGATTTAAGTCTTAGAGTTTTAAATCATCTCTGAAATGTCGTAATATATAGCTCATGATAGCAAATTCAATTAACGTTGTCGTCAGTAAAAAATCCTAAACATTATTTGCTTTTTATACCAACAAACTTCACTGTAGGCTATTTAAAAATTAAGGAGTATATGTCCAAGTCGTAGAATTTACAAGCATACAGTTTCTGATTGTTATAATGCCACGGTTAAACTAATGATTTCATCATAAGGTAGTAGCTTAATATATATTTCTTTGGCACTTGTACTAACTTTGCAAATCGAAATATCAAAATTTGGAAGCATTCCCAAGTAGAGTTAGCACGTCCCACCAGCATCTGGTGGCCCGCATCTGGTGGCCCCACACGCATCTGGTGGCCCCTTGGCCATAACTCCTCAACAGAGCATGCTATGACAACCAAACTTGGTAGCATGGTTGGCACTTGGGTTGTCAATCATATGACCACGTGATGTGATGTGACGTCACACATCACGTGACTTACGAGCCAAACATTATCGCCCATTTTTGAAAATAGTCGGCATTATATGCTATGACCACGGAACTTGGTAGGATGGGTGGTATTTGTGTCACCAGTCATACGGTCACGTGGTTTGATGTGACGTCACATATCACGTGATGTAGAAGTTAATTTTAGAGGAAAGGCATGGCAATGCACATGAATTACGAACTATAGCTTGTAGTCATGTTATCAGACGACCGAATCATTATTGTAACGAAACTCCGCTCTCACATACCTCTCATGGCCCCATCGTGCCTACATGTGGTGGACCCGCATCTGGTGGCCCCACACGCATCTGGTGGCCCCTTGGCTATAACTCTTCAACAGAGCATGCTATGACAACCAAACTTGGTAGCATGGTTGGCACTCGGGTTGTCAATCATATGACTACGTGACGTGATGTGACGTCACACATCACGTGACTTACGAGCCAAATAAAATTGAGTCTGATAAGATAATCAGACGTCTTACCGCCTATTTCTAACCAGTTTAAGCTTTTTATGTAAAATAATGGACACTACCTATTGATGGTTATTTGTTTAAGTCTATGGTGAAACGTGGGGTAGTTCTTGCAAACTGGATAAGATACCGCCGTTTCTTCAAATTCAGCATTATTCAATATTATTAGAGTTTAGATACCTCTGTTTAGATATACTGAAATGTTATCTAGATCTACTTATTGCTTTACATTCTGGGTAACACCACATTTTTTCCATGGGTAAATAGGCTTCCCCAGCGGGAAACGATTTTCCCCAACTTCCCAAGATAAAGCTGACTCCTGGAAATTATCATAGATAAATCAAAAAGGACAAAAGAATTGCCCATGACATTCATAACCAAGTGGTATGGTTTATCTATGGATTATCTAAACACAACAAGTCGCATAACAGCATTTTAGCAAATCCTTTTAAAAACCGGAAACATCTTGCTGTGATCATGCTGTGCATGTTTTGGCGCTGAAGCATTCGGTTTTCGTACAAAGCACGGCACAAGATTGTTAACTTTCAAGATTCTCTTTGAGTTCATTGGCTTCAATTAGAGTTTAGCATTCAAAATTTGCCATTTTATTTGAATTTGACCAGATACTTTTCCTGCCGTAATCTCTCTGGGTAAAACGTTCACCTCAGGTTATCATTTTCAGTGAACCGGAAAACCTAGCTAGATCAAAAGGGATGCCTTGTGGTAAGGGTTGTGTGTACTTCACCATAAATACGTCAAAAAGAACAAAAAGTCCGGCTCCTTTTGTAGGTTAAAAAGTTTTTTAAGAGTTAATTAAAGAAATTAAAGAAATTAAAGTTTATTAAAGAGCGGTTTTTCTCTGTCCCAAGAGTCCTGCGGTCAATGAGATGGATTTGTAAAGATAATCCCGGAAACTGCATGCTGTGTTGCACTCGCGCTAAAGATGTAACCTCAGATAACTGAGCAGTATACCTCGGTAAATTGTTCTGTGTGTAACCAAAATGTTCAGTAATTCCGCAAAACAGCGGTGCCTGTCATCACATAATTGAAATGTAACATTGTACACGTTCTAAACAAGATTTCAAAAATCTGAGACACAGTTTTGAAGCTCATTATCCACAGAATATGCTAATGTGATTTTGTTTGACATAGCGGAAATTCTGATCCTGCGGGAAGTTGTCAAGCTAAGTGAAGTGCTGTACAATTTCAATTTGAACCTAATAACTTGTTTTGTGTTCCAAAAAAGACAGTTATGAGATATTCAAAAAACTACATTCATTTGGTTTTCAGGAAATATATACTTTTATGGCAAAATATTGTAAAGCCGGTGCGAGGTAGCGCGTATAGGGGTCCTAAACATAATAACACCGACTTATTATCAGTACATTTACATTTACAATATGTGTGCAAACAAAAGTTGCCTTTAACCTCAAAATTACAAATATTAGTTTCTCTTATTTTTGTCCAGTTATTGAGAATCCTTACAAATAAAGTCAGCAACAACAAAATCATATACTTTACGTTCACTTTTACATAACTAGTAGAGTAAAAGTAAAATCAAGCAACAGTTATTGTGTAACGTCTCATCATCTAATGTGGTCAAGTAGGTACCCAGTTCCGTGGTCATAGCATATAATGCCGACTATTTTCAAAAATGGGCGATAATGTTTGGCTCGTAAGTCACGTGATGTGTGATGTCACATCACATCACGTGGTCATATGATTGACAACCCAAGTGCCAACCATGCTACCAAGTTTGGTTGTCATAGCATGCTCTGTTGAGGAGTTATGGCCAAGGGGCCACCAGATGCGTGTGGGGCCACCAGATGCGGGCCACCAGATGCTGGTGGAACGTGCTAACCCCTGCTCAGCATTTCTGTGATTTCTTTAAATCGATTCTAGACCACGTCTTGCCAATGTTCAGCTTTCAAATGGCAGCTTATTTGCGTTATTTGACTTAGTATTAATTTAGATAAGTTTTGGTTCCTTACCGGCGTATCCACATGGTATTGGAGTAGTATTTTTGACTGTTATGGACATACTATGGCCTTTTACATTCGCTCTGACATGTAGTCAAACTGTAATTCGACATAAATATGATATTAACATTTTGTCAGATATGTCTTATGAGACAATTTTTAACATTTTTAACATTTTATGAGATAAAATTTAAAAAGCGTGTTTTTTTTCTTCAAAACTTGTACTTACAATTTTGTCTTGAAATTATAATTGAAACTTGTCGACAGAAACCTTGGCCGTTTACGTCTCTTCACGGTACAGTTACAACTGACTATGTAAATTCTCGATTAAAATTCTTAAGTCTCGGGGGACAGACCATCACATACATGTTCTTAATGAACAGAGCATTTTATTGTATTTCTGTTATTTCAAAGCTAAAAAAAATATGTCGTATATTACTTTTATTCAAAGATAAATTTTCTCTTAGGAGGGGAACAAAAAAACGTAGCAAACAAATGCATACAAACAATGATCTCGTGAGTATGACTTTATATTCTAAATCGGTTAGAGAATAAACACTCGTGCTTTATGGGATTTAAAGCTCCTCGCAATGATAGAAAGCCACTCGGGCTTCGCCCTCGTGGCTTTCTATCAATGCTCGGAGCTCTAAATCCCATAAAGCACTCGCGTTTATTCTCTAACCCTTACTTATACATTTTACTCACTATCTCGCTTCTGATTGCCCGAGAGCCCTCAGCCAATCCCTGATATCGTGTGAACTTGACATGATAAATGTATTATCTGTAGGTTTTACCATCAGATAATACATTTATCATGTCGAGTGCAATGGTCACAATGGAAATGGAAATAGGTTTGCTATTTTTTCGCAAGCAGAATTATTTTTTTATTCTTAGTTTACAAAATGTATAATAAAACAATTATTGAATTTGGTTTTCGCATGATATCGTAAAATATCAAGACCTTGGCCGTTTTATCCACCTCAGCCTACGGCTTCGGCAGATAACACGACCTTGGTCTTGATAATTTACGATATCATGCTCAACCTAGTAGTGGAAATTTACCTTTTTGTTCTAATTTTTTAACCCGGCGAAAGGTGGTGTCGCATACGGACGGCAAACATTTTTATGCATGTTATTTTTAAAAGCTATTACAGGATTGGGATTCGGCTGTAGTACAATCAGAACGGCTGCGAAGCAGACTATCATTTTAGGACCTGGGGTATTTTCCTTTATTCCTCGTTTTTGCAGCCCGATTTTGAAATTGGATTGGAAATAACTTGTTTGATATCAATTGTTTTGCTTAGTTACTAACATTGTTACTTTATTGCTTAGTATTCATAATTTTCTTCAGTGCTGAAATTTACTTCGGCAATCATACACTTATCATACGTCTCATTTATACAATCACGTTTGCAAGTTCTTCTTTAGAGAAAAGTAAAAAAAAAAGCTCCTATGACTCTTGGATTAGTGTTCTTAGTAGTACTACCTTTGCACTGTATTCACGCGAAGAATTAAGTTTATCCTGTGAATCCTACTATAGGTAATATACTATATTATAAAATATGTTAATTTCACGATTTGGCGAGTCTGTGAAACCATCCTCTCTTTAAATGAATATTTCTCTTTTGCAAAGTACATGTTAAGGGTAAAAGGCACCTATTTTAAAATGTAAAAAAATGGCTAATGAGAGGAACAAAAAAGTTTTATAATATCTCTAGGGGTATGATAACGAGAGCCGTTCAAAGTTTGCTAATTCTGGAAAAAATTCTAGACCACTTGTATGTGACTACATAGTTTCAGCTGGTTCCTTATCAATGTACTACAGCTAAGAACGTTGTCCTTCAGCAGCATGGTAGAGACTAAAGTTTAAACTCGAGTGAGGCCTTTGTCGCTGTAAATCAAAGTAGATGTGAAAAGATTACTTGTCTTAGCTTTCGCCTTCATCGATGTCATCAGAGACTGAATACAGAAAGTTTTATAACATCAAAATAAGGAGATTAATGGAAAATCTATTGTTCTTATTGTTATATTCACGCACAAGTGATTTAACGACAAAGGCCTCATTCAAGTTTAAACTTTGCAATCACTTTGTTAATTTACGTTCTTACCCAAAGTACAACTTCAGTTGGTTCCTCGTTTAAGTACTGATTCCTCCATTCAGCAAAATGCCATTGATCATTCGAAAGTTTTGGAAAATTTTAATCAAAGAATTGTCACTAGTGGATCTTTTGATAACTAGTGCAGCTTTAACATTGAAGTAATCGTCCTTCTCAAACTTATATAAAAATGATTAATAATTCATGAACTAATCAACCAATTTGAGCGCACCATTCGTACCACGTGTATGGGTTTGAAACCCCAATGAAACACGATTATAGGTTGGCCGGTGTTTGAAATATTTTAATCATTAGTGATAAAAATGCTTCTAATACTCCCGTTTCGAGTTCTCTTTTACGCTGTGTTAGCCTCAAAACCGTGTAATATATTCTTTTATTCAGTAACAGCCCGTGGAAATTCAAGAGATCTGTGTGTAAAGAAGACAATAAAAATACTTTGAAATTTCACGAGTTTTATCTAAATTTCTGCATAATTTACGCACAATTGAGGCTAACACAGCGTAAAAGAGAACTCGAAACGGGAGTATTCTACATGGTGGTGGGAAATCTCAAAAAAATTATACTCTTACTATTCCCTAGTTACCAACCTCCTCTGTATTTACGCTTTCCTCCACTTTCTGTCTATCTAACTACCTAATTTACTTTTTTTTTTTCTTTTTTTTTCGTTGTTACCGAGTCTCGAACCTACGACCCTTGGAGTTGAAGTCCCTCGTTATACCAGCTGAGCTATTTTTGAATTCGTTGGCAAACTAGTGTTGAACACAATTTTTATTCCCTACAGTATTTCGAAATCAACTAAATTCCGCACGAGAGGAATTCAAAAGAACTCTCATAATCCCAGGCAACATATTGAATGACGTACTATAGTATAAAGAACTATCTCCATTTCTGCATAATGAATTATTTTCTCGATTGAGAAGTCATTCCAAAAACTCGTGCTTCGTGTTTCATTAGGTTTTCCAGACACTCGAAAACAATAAAAGCACTGGGCCTGCGGCCTCGTGCTTTCAAATGTTTTCTCGTGTTTAGAAACCCTAATGAAACACTCGTTCTCGTTTTTGAAATATTACTTAAAACACTTATGTATATATTCAATCTAGATTTTCTCTAAATTTCTTGAGAGATTGAACATTCTTGAGCTTCTTGAGCGTCCCAAACTAAGCATGTGCTATTATGCAAATGAGTTTTTTTTTTTTTTTGCCGGAAAAACATCAAGCTACCATCGCATTATCTAATTGGGTAATGTGACTGTAAAAAAATACCAAATGACTTTACATATTGTTCCGAATAATGCGTCTCGAACGGATATGGATAAGTTTTGCTTTCATGACAAAAAACTTTTCGTCAGACTGCATGAAAGTTACCCTTTCCGCAGTAAAAACGCGCCAACACTACAAACATGGAAAGCTGTTCAAGAGGAGCTATATCTTAGACAAATAAAGAATTTGACCCCATTTTCCATTTTCACATACCTCACAGAAAATGACCCAATAATTACCTAGTATTTAGATTTTTCTATTTTGATATTTTTCATTGTGGAATAGTATTAAAGAAATGATACTTATTCGTTTGTCTCACGATTGAGGGTCATTTATAGAGGACCGCGACGTTTCGACTGCAAGCTGCAAGTCGCCAGATGAAGACTAGCACTTGCAGTTGAAATGACGTCCCGGTCCTCTACAAATGACCCTCAATCGTGAGACAAACAAATAAGTATCATTTCTTCATTTAGATTTTATGTTGAAAATTATGGAAAATGAATTATATTGGGCTACAATGTGGACTTGTAGCCTTCATGTTAAGTGAAATTCACAAAATATGTGATTATTGCACGAAACTACATACGTGATTCCGATTTGATCCCATCGCCACATTCTAAAAAAAACTAGTTTTCTTGATGTTTTGCCAAGCAAAACATTCAAATGGCGTCATTACAAGGAGCACGTGCACACAAAACTCAAAATGAATGACCATGAATGTCCTTTTAAGATAAACTCATTGGTATGTGTTAGTTCACAGTCTGGCAATACGGCGGCCATGTTTATTCCAATGTCAGTAAAACCCTTTGTTTGGAACGTTCTAAAATGCCTCAAAGCGAGAGCAAGGAGACCCAAGGGATTTAAAACCCATTGTTTCACCCAATATGGCCGAAGTGTGATAAAAACCCGTAGCCGCTTTTGGTGCAGCAAGATTACAGAATTTCAAGTACTAGTACAGTCATTTTCAAAAAGGTTGTCCTGTGAAAAAAGACTCAAAGACCAAAAAAAGTATCACGTAATGATTTGTTTATTTGCTTTAAACGATATAAATTCTGCGCTGCTGCTCAATGCTCATGCTCAGGGGATTAAAAAGTGGGATAATATTTTGTATAATATGCAATTTTTCGTTATATTTGATTCAGAATTCGCTTAACGGTACGCGATCTTGAATATTTAGTGAAAAGTGTACTTGACAAGAAAGATACAACTAAAATTTAGCATATTTTACAAATTTTATCCCACTTTTTAATCCCCTGAGCATGCACATTGAGCAGCAGCGCGGAATTATTGATGCGTGTAAAATATTGAACAATGATTGCTGCATTTAGAGCGAGAGTATTAGGTATCACGTTACATATTTGGGTCTAAATATCTTTTTTGGTGGACAACATCAATGGCATTGGCTGTATGTATGGAAATGATTTAGAAGTTTTAAAAATGTCAATTTTTGTTTCTAAAAGCTATTTTTTTATCGGAAACAAATCCCAGTTTTCCAGCGGGGTTTCAGTTTTCTAGAACAATTAGCTTGAAGAGCTAAAGCACAAAAAAAACACCTAGATTCAGATGTTGTTGTTGTTACGGAAGGAAAGAACATCCTGTCTGGAGAACTCGGATTTGTTTTCCGAGAAAAATTAGTTTTTAGAAACAACAATTTTTTTTTTTATCGGCTGACGATAAAAGAATAGAATAGTGATCATCATCAGAGATCCTGCTAATTTCTTTTGCTCTAAAGTTAATATATCTTACTGATTATTAACGTCAGTCTAAGGTGATTTCACAAAATAGGCACATTAGATGGATGTCTAATTTTAAACGATGTAATCAGTTCTCGACATGGTAACCAATATTTGCTAACAGTGTAGCACAAAATAGTTTGGGATGCTAACCCTTTCTTATAACTAGAACTATCGGATCTATCAAAGTCACTTGATCAGTTTGTTGACATACGTTACCATCAAGATCAATTATACTACTTAGAATAGATGACTAGGTTTGATTTTTGTCGGCTAGAGATACCATTAAGCAAGGCCACAGCATCGCAAGTTAGTTTAACCAATGAAACCCATAAACATCTGGAATCAATAAAAGATAACTATAAGGACATTTTCCGAGATAACTGAAGTTATTTGCCAAGTAAAATATCCTCAGTATTGGTGATTGATGCTAATAAGCATACAGTTTGAAAGTGGGTTCCAATGACATTTTTTTGGAAGAAAGCCAAACTTTAATAAACTTGCGTGGCTTTGGATACAGCAACTTTCTCTTTACATTTCAAGGTCAGATTCTTCAGCTCATGGTATTTGTTGGGATTGAAGTGTGTTGCAACTGGATTGGAATTTACAATTAATTCATAAATCTTTATCTACTTAATTCTCGATTCCCCTTCTCTATTCCGCTTGATCCACTACTATGAGAATCCTTTCCGTAGTTCCTTTTGTTGGCCTAATTAACACCATTATCTTGCGACTCCCAGTGGAATTCAAGCATTTGAATAAGAAAAAAAACTCGAAGAGGAATCTGGTGGTAGTGGTATCAAGACGTAATAAGGGCAAAAGTGAATTACTAGAGAGATTCAGTTTACTTGTAAGTATTAAAGATTATGACCTTCATTTTTAGATGCTTAAATATTTTTTTCAATTCATTACTAACTAATAATAATGTTTAATGAGGATACCAACTTCACCAGTTATGGTGATTCACAGAAGGGTCTTAACATAAATATAAAGAAATATAAAACTTAACAATCTAAATATCTAAATATAAAAGTATAAAAAGCTATAAACTAGTTTCAAAAAATGTAAAAAATACAGTTAAATATATAGTATATATAACAAATATCACTAATATAATCATCATATAACTAAGTTAAGCTTAGAAACTCGTTTCTTAAAAAATGTTAAACTAGCAGCCTCACGAATAGTGATGCAGATCTTATTCCATACAATGGCAGCAAAATTAAGTGTTGTCCAATGGCCGCACATAGTGCGAGCTTGTGACTTGCGAACATTATTCCTATTTCTAGTATTATATTGATGGAAGTCCTTATTTAACTTGTATTCTAACATATGTTATAGTAAGTTATTATGACATTTACACAAGAAAATAGCACGATGTTCAGCCCTCCTTTGATCTAATTTTTTCCATGAGAGTTTCTCTAGAGCCTCGCTAGCAGAGGCTCGTGGGAGTAAGTCTAATATAATTCGTGCTGCCTTGTTTTGGAGCACCTGAAGCTCAGACATTAACTTTACATTACCTCTGTCTCCCCACAGTGATAATACAAAACTATTAAAAAATGTTATCCTAGCATTGATAGGTAAATAAGACTTAATTCGCCTTAAAAGGCCTAATTTCTTATTGATCTTAGTTTTAATATAATCAAGATGATCGTTCCACGTAATATTCTTATTAATAACAATGCCTAAATAATTGAAAGAGTCAACTGCATCTAATCGTTGACCATCAAAAGAAATACCTATGCAATCAACATCACTTAGTCGTTTAATACTACCTATTAGCATAAACTTAGATTTAGATATATTCAAAGAAAGTTGATTTCTTTTTAACCAGTTCCCAACATTAATTATATCTGAGTTTAATTTAGATTCTATACAAAAATTCTAAGAAAAGAAAAACAGTACTGTATTGTCAGCATACATTGAAATTTTACAATGTTCCAGTTGGTTTGGTAGATCGTTTATATAGACGATGAACAGCAATAGTCCTAAAATCGACCCTTGAGCGACTCCATTCTTTACAATAAAAAATAGTAATTAATTACTTTTGCAAAACAGGTGTAATTATTTCACTGGTTCAAGGTATAGACTGACATTTCTGAGATTATCTGCTTGTTGGTATATACTAAAATATTTATTCTCATCAACCCAGGGGGCTTTAGAATCAAAATGAAATAATATGTACTTATTGACTGAGTGGGAGGTCCCAACGGGAAAATATTTGGCTCGAGGTCCTGAAGTACGGAACGAGCGCAGCGAGTTCCGTGCCAAGGACCGAGAGCCAAATATTTTCCCGTTCGGACCGACCTTAACTCAGTCAATAAGCATTTTATCAAATGACCACATATAAAAAATCGATTTCAAAGCGTTTTTAATAAATGCGAATCAAAATGCGTACTTTTTACATGATTGACGGCAGCGAGTCCGAACGGCGAGTCCGAACGGGAAATTATTACACTTTTCGGAAAAGCGTACTTTTGTTGCTGACGACATTTTCCCCAGAGATGATAACTAGCGGTAAGCTAGTGTGGGCTGCGTCGGTGTTTCTAATGAAACAGCATGGATAAAAAGTTAAATTTTACACCGTAAAAAATAAGAGAGATCACTTACTGACGTTTCGGACGCTAGTCCTTCGTCGGAGTAAGAATGACTAGCGTCCGAAACGTCAGTAAGTGGTCTCTCTTATTTTTTACGGTGTAAAATTTAACTTTTTATCCATAAATTCTTACCAATAGATAATTGCAGGAGAAGAGTATAAACTGGCTTACAAATAGCATCAAGCTAAACAAGCTAATATGAAGTACACGGTGGGCTGTCAGCCATTCGAAATCCGCGCTTTAAATTCCGCCGAGCCCGCGTTAAGTATGCGGTTATTCCGCTAAATTTAGTTGTCAAAATCCAAGATGGCGGCTCTCGCTTACGATAAGGTTTATTATGCATTGGTGGAATTCGAGCAAGAAAGTGATATCTGGGACAGGAAAAAAACCTTAGAAATCAAAAGAGAACTCTTAGAACTTACTAGAGCCGTTCTTAAGAAATATACTCTGGAATGTGAGAAAAAAGCGAAGTATTTCTTGGCCCAACCTTCGAAAATACTTACTCGGGAACTGAGACAGTGGAACACAACGGCTTTGAGGAGGATGAGTGGAAAGCCAAATGGAAGAAACCCTTGGAAGATTTCATTTTCGAGAAACCTACTATTTGAGGTGTTTGATGTATTAAAAGTAAGATGTGAGAGGCTGACAGATTCAGTAATAGAAACGAAAAGAAGATGCAAAATGACATTCACCTCTGATGAAAAAATACATGCCCTGATGCAGCATGCCAAGCTGGTACCTACTGCGGAATCACCACGCTCTATGTGCAAGCTAATCAAAAACAAAGATTATGTAGCTCTCAACTGTAGACAAGACCGTCCATTTCAAATCATTTATTCGTTTACGAAGGAATTGATTTCGATTTCTTTTTATTATAGTGCGTGGAATGAATATGGTATCCCTCAGCATATATAATTTTCTTTACTTTTGTTGTGAAAGTTAACATCTAGCTATAATTTTCCTTCGCCTTGATAATTTGCTTAAAGACATTTTCTTACTGTATTTGTGAACGTTGACATTATAAATACCCAGTGATGGATATTTAAATTTTGTAATTCTGCTCTGATTTTCATGATTGTATGTTGGGTATAAATAATAATCTTTCATATATTTGTTGGTCAATTTATATATTTTGTATTTTGAAGTAAAAGACACGAGAGAAAAAGAGCAAACTGAGATGCTATTATTTAATAGGGCCCTTTAATATATACAATAGGCAAAATGTAGTTACATCAGATCAAAGAAAAAATTTACCTTCCCTTACACAAGTGTAATCTAAACTGTTTATGCACTTGTGATCTAATGTCCATCCAATACCCCGCTATATCCCTGCTAATGCCCCGTATTCCCCGGGTTGTTAGGGGTGGGGGATTCCACTGACTAGTGCATTACACTATTACTACTCCCCAGGGATTGGTTACCCCAGCTTGTATCGACCCTTGAGCGACTTCATTATTTACGATAAAAAATAGTAATTAATCACTTTTGCAAAACAGGTGTAATTATTTCACTGGTTCAAGGTATATACTGACATTTCTGTTGGTATTTATATCTATAGATTATCTTGTTGGTATATACTAAAATATTTATTCTCATCAACGTACCAGGGGGCTTCAGAATCAAAATAAAATAAAATAAATTCTTACAAATAGGTAATTGCAGAAGAAGAGTATAAACCGGCTTACAAATAGCATCAAGCTAAACAATCTAATATGAAGTAAACAAATAATGTCATGCAGGTCAACACACTGCACTAATTTAATTCAGGAACAACATTTCTGTGTTAGGGATGGATCAAAGAACATATCTGCGAAATGAAGTAGATCAAAGAATAATTCATAAAATAAATTGCCTTTCTCGTTCGTGACTAAGACGAATATTTCCAGCAATAAATAAATTAAACAGAAAAAACAGAGTTGTTTATATACCACTGAAACGTCGATCGATGATATAGTCTAAACGTACTTTGAACGTAAGCAAAATAACGCCGCTGAACATACGTACTGCATGCTCTGAAAATCATCCTGAGGGAAAAAGTGTCAACAAATCGAGATTTTTGTATCATCTAGCAAACGGGGATCCGAAAGAAACACAGCGAAACTGTTAAGAATACTGTCTCTGCTCGCCATATTGCTCGCAGCAATAAAGTTATCTTTCACTGACATATTTTATTAGCTTTATGTGTAACTCATGCAAGAAATAAAAAGTAGAAAAAGAGGTTAATATCTTTTGGATGTCCGCTCTTTGTTCTTTGTAGCCAAATATTAATGTTCGGGGTGGACAAATGAGTGCGTTTTATTTGCTATTTTAATGGTACATAATAGTAATGCAGGCAATGCTCCTTTCCTATCCCACAATCCCTTATGATCCCAGCGCGAGCTCGAGGTCAGGGTATAATTTGCATATTATTTAATACGTTTTTATGCAAATTTTACCCTGACCTCAACCTCATGCTCGGATCATAAGGGATTGTGGGAAGACTATTGAAAGGTGCATGGAAAACCTGTATGTAACTGTCATTTTGAGTGTTAATGGATGTTCCCTCTTTTTTTAGCCAAATATAGATGTTCATGCGGGACGCACAAGGAAAGTTCCAACTGAACATGATGATCAGGTAAGTTGAACGCTTTTCATCATCACTCCATTCCTCTCTTCTTCCCAACCTTTCTCCATCAATCCATACAACTACCTCCCTCTCTCTCTCTCCCTCCCTCTCCCATCTCATTCATCCAGTAATATCCCTCCCCGCCTCGCTATCTCCCTCTTTCTTCTTCCCATCCATCTATTTATCCATTTATCCATCCAACTAAACATTGATCCCTCCCTTTTTATATCCCTTTCTAGTCTAGGTTTACTATTATTGGTCGTGCAGTACTGCAACCGGAGGGCAAACATCAATGATTATTTTCTTGTAAATAATAAAGTAGTACGACGATGCATGAAATTAACGTAGTTAATATTCTTACATTTCTGACATCCCCATAGCAATCACACTCACATTTTAAAGCAATTTTGTGGTACGATAAAGGGAACGAGACGAACAGTGAGCTTGCAATGATAGAGACATGTTAATAACATCATTATTAACTAGGTGCTTCTTCAACCATAAAATAATTTATTTCCGAGCTTTCGGGCATAACTGAGCGCCCATGTTCAGGGATTACCTTGGAACCTCTCATTATAACCGATATTACATTTGTTATCATATGACCTAAGAAATTTCTGCAATCTGATTGGCTGAAAGGAGTGTGATTTCATCGTAATAATGTGATTTCAAGCTCTCGGGAGTGTGATTTCAAAATTGCCATGGCAACCGCCAAAACATGTTTGAAAAATGATGGACATATTTCTCTAAATAAGCTGATTATTTGAGTCTACAAGCAAAAACATAAACGTAAAAACACGAACACAAAAAGAACAAGAGTATTTGGAAGGTAGAACGTTTCAAGAGTTGGGTTTTATCAATGGAATCGCTAAAAGAAAGTTTTTTTTTCTGCCACAAACTTAAAAATCGTGTGGAGATTTTTTCGGCGAAACAAGAAAAAGCGTGTAGTAAAAACTCACAAAACATGCTTCTGTTAAAGTTCTCCTGATGAAGATAAGCATATCAGATAGCAGTTTATTCTTGAAAGACGAAATTGTTTTTCAAATTCAAGATCAGATTGCTCAACAACGACGTCTGTTTGAAGTGAAAAAGAGACTTTGAAAACTCAATCTTTACATCAACGATTCTCAAGTCAAGACCAGCTAGCAGATAAGTTGTAGATTATCAACTTGAACTTCCTTAGAATAACTAGAACATGCTGTTTTTTAGAACAGCCTTAACTTTAGTTTTGGAAAAAGGCTTTAGGTCATGCTTTTTTGGCTTTTATTGTTTTTTACTTTTTAATTATATCTTGTGCTTTGTGATGAAGCGGCCGATTAAACGGTGAACAAAACAGTTACTTGCAGTTCTTCCAGTAAATTTCTTAGGTCATATGATAACTAATTAATAAGGACGGTTCGTGAAATTACAACAATTGTGAAATATCACTCGTGGTATTTATGCCAAATATCACTCTAAACCATGCTATTGCCTATACAAATTACATAGTTTGGGCGAACTGCATTCTGTTGCCTTGCGCGCGTCCAACTAATGGCAGATAACTTGGTGGTAAAATTCTACCAATGTCTCAGTCTATTAGTTAACGAAAGCGTATTGGTCGTGATGTGCCACGATTCTAATCATTTTCTTTGGTGATGTTTCTGTTCTTTATCAATGACGTTTGCGTCCTTTCATGATATTCCAATGCCTGTCTTTAAGGCATGCTCAGCTATGGCAGATTTTACAATCGTACGCTAGCCTCATAGTTCACGTTTTCTGGTGTTCAAGTATCTTTCAGTCTCACCCACACAAACCGCGTCGCATTCATCGTATTCATTAAGCAGTTCCTTTATTACTCTTACAAGCGTCGTGCTCCAAAACCAACCACCAGGGAGAAAGAAGAAAATAAACCAAAGGGATTTGCAACGTTACCGTATGTGGGGCGCACCACCGAAAGGATCCAGCGGGTTTCTACACAGTATAACATCAGGACATGTGTGAAACCACACTACACGTTGAGGCAAATACTATAAAAGCCCAAGGACACATTTCCAACAGAAAAGAAAACAGGAATAGTGTATGCTATTTCTTTCGATGAATGTGACGCTGTTTATGGCATCTTCGAATTCTTATAAACATCTTGCTGGCTTTACTACTCGATTATTTCTAACCCTTCACTGAGCCTTGAATCTCAGCAGCCAAGAAAATGAACATGCGTAGACATCAATTTGCGACACGTGAAACGCAGCCCTATCCCCAATCAATCAATTGGTAAGGTAGTGACATTGACATATGTTACATAGTAATAAATCAGACTATACATGGGATCCCTTTATCATATGCCCGTAACAGGCTCTTGGGTTATGCCGCGAAGCTGCAGATTATTGCGCAATTTTTATATTTTGGAACAGGAAAATAAGGCATTTTAGATGTGAATGCCACAGGGAACCCATTAAAACAACCAAACATTGGAAATTTCTGTCCTTTGGATTCAAATTTTATCATGATCAAACCCCGAAACATCTGTGCCGATCAAAGTTATGGCACGGCTAACTCACACATCGAATGGGGGTTTAGCGTGTTGGGTTTTTGGGAGGGAAGATAACGTGCGAACACTGGAGAAAAAATATATTCTTAAGAAGACCCAACAAACTCTACTCACGCAGCTGTGCCACCGTTTATTCTCTTACCCATTTAGATTAAAAATTCGAATAAAAACACAATAATTGTCATTAAATTGGATGTTGAATAAAGAATTACTCTTTCAACAAAAGCAAAATACCTCAAACAGCCCAAAAGAATCGTAGCCATGGAGCAATCGCTTGTGTGAAGTCGCTATTTGTACAGCTATTTCAAAAAAGTTGAAGGGGCGAACGGCGATTTGCAATCGGTGATTGGCGATTTGTGAGGTGAAATAACCAAGTAAACCGAGACCTTTCTTATAGAAAATTCACAAGATGAACGCGCCATACTACTCGCCATCTAAGGTCTTCGCTGAATGGTGCAGGTATTGTTTAGATAAGAATATGAAGATATTCTTACTGTCCCACAGTTCGTTCGCCAATCACCGGTCGCCATTCGCTGTTCGTTCCTTCAAAAATGTTTTGAAATAGCTGTATAATCAGTTAAGTAGATTTGTCAACGTCTGCTGGGATATAACAGAGTTGTTTTTTTAAACAGCAATATATTTTTTTTAGTTTCCTCGTTTCCTTTTTTTAGTTTCCTCTCTGTTTCAAAAGCTTTAGACTTTTTTTCATCTTTAAACAAAATTAATATCTTATTTGTGTTTGAATTTCTTTCCCTACAAAAAAAACATCAATAAATCCTGTTTGAGGGTTTGAAAGTGCTGTTAATTCTACTAGCTCTATGTGTGCCAATGTTGAAAAACAAGAGGTCTGGATGCAAATTAGTGGATTCCCCAAACTTAGAAGTCAATTCGATGCTTGACCTTTTAATTTAAGTCAATATTGACGTCGGTTTGGGATAAGGGAGGGGAGGAAGGGGTGATGAAAGTATTCGGATAAACGCCCCAACACCTCCCCACTCTTAAATTTACACTATGCACAATATCAATCCATAAAAATAAAATTAAGGAAAAAAAATAAAATAAAATAGACAGGATGAAAGATAGAAAAGCCCTGTGCAGTTAAATTGTTCTCTCTATACCTGTTGTTCCTGGGGTTCCTGTTGATAAAGGAAAGTTTGGCGCTGAAATGCGCATGCATTTCCCGTTTCAATTTTTTTCGGTCTGTATTTCAAACGTAAATTACTATCATTGTTTGCTTGTTTAGTTTTGGTTTTGGCAGAGTAATGTGTGCTGTAAAGTGTAATGTTAACAAAAATGACAACAAAAAACATCGATGTATCATTTGATTTAAAGTGTTGCAAATTATTCTTTTTATTTTATCATCATTTTCGTTTATATCTTTTCTTTAACAATTTAAAATATTCAAAAATCAAAATATTCAGTTTTGTATCAAGATATTGTCTGTAGACCTGTTGGCTAATGTGTTGCTAAACAAATAATAATAATAGCAATAAAAAAATATCAACGTGTCAAAATGTCAGCTAAAGACACCATGTCTGCTATAAAAAAAATATGATAATAATACAATTTTACATTAGAAATGAACTAAGTTAAAATATAATTTTATATACAGCAATTTCTAAAAACGTTGAATACTGAATTCTGCATACCGAACAGTGCATTCCAAGACCGAAATGCATTTTGGGTCATGTTATATTGTCTACAGTAAAATAAATAATAATTATCTAACTTATTTTAATTCCATCCGAAACAATATACTAGCTACATATAGGGAGCAAATCGCTGTATATTTATTTTTTACTTTACATATACTATATTTACTTACTTTATTTTAAATCAATGAGACCCACAATGCCATTTGGTAGGCAGTAGGCAGTAGGCAGTAGGCAGTAGGCAGTAGGCAGTAGGCAGTAGGCAGTAGGCAGTAGGCAGTAGGCAGTAGGCAGTAGGCAGTAGGCAGTAGGCAGTAGGCAGTAGGCAGTAGGCAGTAGGCAGTAGGCAGTAGGCAGTAGGCAGTAGGCAGTAGGCAGTAGGCAGTAGGCAGTAGGCAGTAGGCAGTAGGCAGTAGGCAGTAGGCAGTAGGCAGTAGGCAGTAGGCAGTAGGCAGTAGGCAGTAGGCAGTAGGCAGTAGGCAGTAGGCAGTAGGCAGTAGGCAGTAGGCAGTAGGCAGTAGGCAGTAGGCAGTAGGCAGTAGGCAGTAGGCAGTAGGCAGTAGGCAGTAGGCAGTAGGCAGTAGGCAGTAGGCAGTAGGCAGTAGGCAGTAGGCAGTATTCAACGTTTTTTTGAAATAGCTGAGTTGTATACATCATAAGACTTTGCATCAAGACCCAATGTACGTTTCCACCAAATTCAAAACCTCTGGGAATAAGATTTTTTTGACTTTTGTATTTCTATATCACGTGGAAAAGTTTTGAAACGAAGTTCTTAATATTGCCATAGGGTTTGAATTGGGTCAAAACTTGCATATCAACGATTAGGTCTGTTAATGTATAAAGTATTTTAGAGAAGCTTATACGAAACGTCTTTAAATTTTGTTTATCTTCTTAGAGTTTCTTGTAGTTTTTCGTTGTTTCGAATACTCTTTTCTAAAGGGTTAGTCTCGATTTTGTGTAGAATATCATATTGATGTGTTCCAGTGAAGGTCTGTGGAATTTCAAAGGTTTTGTATTGTGGAAGTTGAGCATTCTATACTTTACCGTTGGTATTCATGAATATTAACGCTGAGATGAGGCTAACCCTGAGTAAATGAGTCTGTATTCAAGAACCACATTGGTATTTACAATATAGGTCGTCAAATTTTAATAAACTCTTATATAAATATTTATATTTATATAAATATTACAAACAATTATTTTCTGAAAATGTCTTTAAAAAACCTTTTAGCTTGGATATATTCTCCCCATTTTAGACCACTCCTTGTAACCATTATGTAACATTGCTTTGTTTAACCTTTGCTCATGAGAAGACAAAGGGATATGGATACAACTGAACAAAGAATCATCAGCTCAAGAGAGTGAAATGATGTATGAAAAGAAAAAAAAAACATTACGCCCAAGCTTCATAGGTCTATTGCTACAACAACATGCCTTGTCATCGGAATTGATTTGGAACGGGCCTATCAACGAAGGAACGTTGAGCTTCTTTCTTTCTTTCGTCTGCATGTTAACCAGGACAACCAACCAATGTTGTTTATCAAAGTCGTTAAACTATCCTAACTAAGTCTGCCCTTCCCTTAGTCAACATTGTTGTTCGTCTTGGGGTTGAACTACCCGCTGACCTTTACTTGTGAAACCCGGCTGGGGATCTGGCAGGGTATTCGTCTGCTGTCAAATGTATACATTTACATTATTACATTTTTTGGATAGATATATAGTGTTAACTAAAGGAGAGGGAGGGATGGATGGTTGGATGGATGGATGGATGGATGAAATGTGGATAGATGGAGGATTAGATGAATGGAATACGGATGGATGGAGGAATGCATGGATGGAATATGGATGGATGGAGGAACGGATGGATGTAATATGAATGGATGGAGGAATGGATGGATGGAGAGAGGGATGGATGGATAGATGGATGGATGGAATATGGATGGAAGGATGGAATATGAATGGATGGAGGAATGGATGGATGGAATATGGATGGATGGAGGAATGGATGGATGGATGGAATATGGATGGATGGAGGAATGGAAGGATGGAATATGGATGGTTGGATGGATGGATGGATGGAATATGGATGGTTGGATGGATGGATGGATGGATGGATGGATGGATGGAGGAAAGGATAGATGGAATTTGGATGGATGGAGGAATGGATGGATGGAATATGGATGGTTGGATGGATAGATGGATGTAATATAGATGGATAGAGGAATTGATGTATGGAATATGGATGGATGGAGGAATGGATGAATGTAATATAGATGGATGGATGGATGGATGGAATATGGATGGTTGGATGGATGGATGGATGGAATATGGATGGATGAAGGAATGGATAGATGGAATATGGATGGATGGAGGAATGGATGGATGGAATATGGATGGATGGAGGAATGGATGGATGGAGGAATGGATGGATGGAATATGGATGCATGGAGGAATGGATGCATGGAATATGGATACATGGAGGAATGGATGGATGGAATATGGATGGATGGGGGAATGGATGGATGGAATATTTATAGATAAAGGAATGGATGGAATATGGATGGATGGAGGAAGGCATGGATGGAATATGTATGGATGGAGGAATGCATGGATGGAATATGGATGGATGGAGGAATGGAGAGATGGAGAGATGGATGGATGGAATATGGATGGATGGAGAGATGGATGGATGGAATATGGATGGATGGAGGAATGGATGGATGTAATATTGATAAATAAAGGAATGGTTGGATGGAATATGGATGGATGGAGGAATGGATGGATGGAATATGGATGGATGGAGGAATGGATGGATGGAATATGGATGGATGTAGGAATGGATGGATGGAGAGATGGATGGATGGATAGATGGATGGATGGTTGGATCGAATATGGATGGATGGAGGAAGGGATAATAATAATAATAATAATAATAATAATAATAATAATAATAATAATAATAATAATAATAATTTATTTAAAACACGGTAACTCTATCAACTACAAATTACATAATAATTTTAGTTAGTCTACCTAGAGGCCGTAAACCTACAAAGCTAAAATCTTAATTACAATTACACTGTTTACAGTTTATGAATAAAAACATCAGATCCATGAAAAGGAATTGTCACTCGTTACTGGCACTAAAGTTGAGAAACTTTATTTTCTTTTTAAATCTTGATATTATTTGTTCAGTTTTTATGTCGTTAGGTAGAGAATTCCAAAGCCGGGCCCCTGTAAGAGCAAAACTGTATCTACAAAAGTTTGTCCTGGCTTTTGGAATTCTCAAGTTTTGGTCACTTCGTCTTATATAAGGTCGTAATTGGTCCCACCATTAACGTTGAATATGTCCTGAAGGTAGGGTGGTGCTAAACCATTCACGATCTTAAACATCATGATCGCTTTTTGCTGCAGTCTCATCTCTTTTAAAGGAACCCATTTTAGGTCATTAAATACTTTATCTGTATGCACACTACGATAAGGCGCGCCCGTGATTATCCTTGCAGCACGGTTCTGTAATTTCTGAAGTTTGTCAGCCAATGTTTCATCAAGGTTGTCCCAAACAAGACAGCAGTAGTTGAAATGTGGTTTAACTATTGCATTATAGACCTTGTTTAAGTAATATTGACCCAAGATAGGTTTGATCCTCTTTATGATATCTAGATTACAAGAAATATTTTTCTTGATATATTCCATATGGCTTTTCCATGTTAATGGGATGGATGGAGTGACGGATGGATGGATAGATGGATGGATGGTTGGATGGAATATGGATGGATGGAAGAATGGATGGATGGATAGATGTATGGATGGATGTATTCATATATCTCCAATAATAAGTATTATAAGTTAAGTTAGTATTTAAGTTAGGAATTAATTCTTATATCTTTTATAATTAGTACTGTAACTTGAATATTTAGCATTTAGGGAATTTTAATATTAGTAGAGTTTGTATTCATAGTTATTCATATCAAGTGAAGAGTCATATTTGTGTAAAACTCTGATATTAAACCATTAATATTATAATGATAATAATAATAATTATTATTATTATTATGTGGTTTCTTTCAACTTTTGTTTGACTTAACTTTTTACAGAAAATGCAGAAATATGGCTTAATTTTGTAGGCAGAATTCTTATTTTCCATAAATCTTCTTCTTCTTCTTTATCATCATCATTATAATAATAATAATAATAATAATAATAATAATAATTATTATTATTATTATTATTAATGGATAGATGGATGGGAGAAAGGATGGATAGATGGATGGATGGAAGAAGGGAGGAAGGGAGGAAGGGAGGAAGGGACGAAGGGATGGATGGCTGACAGACTGGATGGAGGGATAGAGGGATGGATGAATGGCTGGCAGATAGAGGGATGGATGAATGGCTGACAGATAGAGGGATGGATGGATGGCTGACAGACTGCATCGAGGGATAGAGGGATGGATGAATGGCTGACAGATAGAGGGATGGATGGATGGCTGACAGACTGTATGGAGGCCGGATGGAGGGATGGAGGGAAGGAGGGATGGAGGGATGGCTGACAGACTGTATGAAGGGATAGAGGGATGGATGAATGCCTGACAGACTGTATGGAGAGAGGGAGGAATGGATAGATGGAGGACGGACTGTATATATGGATAGGTGGATGCATCAATGCGAATATAATAAAAAAAGCATTCATTCTACCTCTTCATTTTCTATTGCTTGCTTTCGTCTCGCTCCTCTTCTAATATCTATGTTTTGCTGGAAAGAACAAAGAAAGAATACATACATCAATACGAGTCAATAGCGCAATCAGACGTGCAGTACTTGTGGCAGACCATTAATAGGTATAAAGTGAAGTGCAAACAGTATATCCGTGAAATACAAATTACTAAATAGCACAAAATAATAGTGAAAAATAAACAATAGAAAACGATAGGATTTGAATAAAATTGTACTATTTAGTATAATAAAAGTTTCACGGATTCTGTTTACACTCTAATAATTGTTAGTAGAATTTTTATTTCACTATACGAGTATGGTATCGTTGATTGTAAATCAAAAGTTCAATTTGAGGAATTTAACACAATGTTTATAGGCTGGAGGATCAGTATGATTAAAGGTTAAGCTAATTGTTATAACATAAGTAGATTTGAAAAACACGTAAAAAAGGTGCCATTTACTGGAAATTAAATGAAAATATGCTGTAATATAGTAGAGCAAGAGCTCGCACTTAGAAGGTCCTAAGTTAGAAAATGTCAACCGACCACGTTGCAGTAGAAGGATTTTGTAGTTTATTTATAAAAAAAAACATTCGGCGAGTTTTTTGTTTGTTTCTGCCTTTCAATCGTAAACACGTATATTTCTGACATGAGATTTTGAACTTTAAAATGTAGAGTGTTTGCAAGATGCAATCCTCGTTTAAAAGTATTTGTTTGGACTTTCATTCAATGCCATAAATGTATCTAACACTAGCTTAAATTACCCATTATAAAACTCTCTTATTGCAATCATTCTAGTTAGATAAGTAGAATTAAGGTAAGTATTCTTTTACGCAGTTAAATCATGACAAATTCAAACCTATTTTTTGCTTGAAGCATTCATCAAGGTCACGAAAGGTTTAGTGATGTTTCACGGGGAAGACAATGTTCTTTCATGAGCTTTTCAGCACTATTATGTGCTCAGAGTTTACCAATCGAACGCTGGACCGCTGCTACTGTAAATCAGCTGATGTTTTTGTTATTTATTTTCAGATAACAATAATTTAAATTCTTCAGCAAATGCCATAATTATGTGGATACAGTGATGGAATAGCTTATAATTCATGAAAAGTCTATAAAGATTCAGCCATGTTGTACATCAGATTTATACAGGTATTACTGAACATTTCCAAGCATGTAGTACAAAATATGAGAATACTTGCATTTTGTTGTAATCGTGTTTGTTAGGCTGATGGGTTTCCTGTTGCCCCTTGGAGACATGTGGGAACACCCCTTAGAATGTGAACAGCCATCTTGAACAACCTCGTGTTTTGTACTTTTATTGAGTTTAAAACTTGAAGTTATTTAGAATTAAAACACAAATTAACACATTTAAATCTCCTTCTGCTATTTAGAGGAATCTGGCTCCATTATTACTGGGTTAATTAATTAACTCATGATCACCTATGTCTTTACAGACAGGATGCACAGGATGTGGATTATAATGATTAATACCACGTATGGAGTAGTTGAATAACTTATCAGTCTATAAAGAATCACCCAATATATCAACAAATATGTATAATGTATCAATAAATAAATATATATATATAATTATATCAGCTAATATAAACATGTCATGGTGAACATTTCCAAATACACAGTCTGTACAAGACACCTACATTTTATCATTTCAAGAAACTGAAACTTTAGTCGTTGGATGTCTACATTACTGTCGCAGGCAATGTTGGATTATAGTGCAACTTAACACAGCTTCATAGATTTTTTTAATTGATTTACGTTATCTTTCATTGATACTGAATATATGTGCCGCTATAATGGAACCGCTAGTTATTGTAATTGGACCCTTTCATTTTCCTTTTCAGCAGGCCTTACAATCAAGGCTCTTTTCAAAATATATTTTCTCAAATGTCGGCTAGAAATATAGAGCAAGAATGCGACTGCAATAGAACCCGAAGCTTACTTCCGAGTTTATGAAATTTGAATCGCACAAAGAACGTGTTTTTGTGAATGTTTCATGTACCTGGTTAAATCCTTCGCTTCTCTTATTTTCTTCCTGTAGAAATAATGAGGATTTTGTGTGATTACTAATACTTTACAAATTATTAATATCATTGAATAAAGCCAAGCAAACTACGAGAGACCCAATGCAAGGGAGGCATTTTGCTAAGCAAACGAGGTCAAACTCCAAAATCAAATCGTACTGAATACTAAATATTGCAATAACGATTCCATTAGCATGAATTGGCTTACAAAGGATATGAAAATGAATCTTTCTTTACCATTTTTGATCGTGGTAATACTCTAATTAATCTTTAAAGTTCAAAAACGGCCAAGGATCTTGTGTTACAGCAAACCAAAATGGCGGATGTCGAAACGTGTCATCATCACGTGATCAAATTTGATCACGTGATCAAATTTTTTTCGTTTGCTTTTTATTTTCAATTGAACTTGTTGTTATTATTGTTGTTTCTGTTAAGAACATGCTCGATGGTTAATGCGTATTTCCAGTAGTTGTATGTGCTAAGCGTTAGCGAGATCAGGAACAAAACTGCACTGTCACGGTAGTTTTACTTGAAATCGATAATTTCAGGGCCCGTTTACTTGTTTAAATTTAGTACTATTTGGTAACCAGTTTCTTGAACTAGTTTTCAAGGCCATTTTAAGGCATTTTAAAGATATAGAAATCCAAAGGAATACAATTGGTCTATGGATCGGTAGGTTTCTCCTGATGCGGCAGTGCGTGCTGAAACTGAGTTCTAAACTAAAACTAAATGTGTCTATATCGACTAGATTCGGTTCGATTATCTGAAATTCATACTTTTGTATTTACTACTTGCATTTTTCGACGACATTTTAGTCGAATCCAACAAAATATTGCCCTTTAGAGAGTACACGATCAACTCATGAAAGAGTACTAAAATTAATTAATATTTGTCAACACTCTTTGTCCGTTTCAGTATTAATTATGTATTTATATATCAAAATAGTGCTGTTAAATAAGAAATGTTAACGTTTCCTACAAAACTAAAAGAAAACTGAAAACGTATACAACGCATACTGAGCATCATATACAAGCTTATTCAGTTACTCCTTAAAGTTTCTTTAATATTATACTTTTACTTCAAAGTATAGTGATAGTTGTGGTACGTTATTTATCTGTTACACTGTTCCATAGCTCAATTTTTGAGTGTCATACCCAAAGTGTAGTTTTAATCGCTTGATGAAGTCTACGAGACCAAACTCAGTTGTACCATGGCCGTAGACACCAGTACAGTTGGCTGGTTTTAACCGAACCACTTTTTACCGTCAGGACAACTTTTCCCCCTTTAAAAAATATTTATTACCCGAGAAAACCAGACCGCTATTTTTATTTAAAAAAAATAGGTGAACGAGAAAAACTTTGAACGAAAAACGCAAAGAACTTCAACTATGATCTAAATCATAAGACTCGTATACTGTAGCAGAAATGGCGTTTTTTAGTTCAGTTTTCTATATCAAAATTTGTGTACCTCGGAATCGAGAGAAAAATTATCGAAGAAAAACTAAATGTGTGTAACTTTTTAGCGATATATATATATATATATATATATATTTTTTTTTTGAGACAAGATAATTTTCTAAAGAACTTGATGAAGTTCATGATGAATACCAAATCGGCTTCACAAGCCAACATGCAGTACGCGTTTAGTTAGCGCTTTTGACATCGCTATCTATCTAAGTTATTCGAGAAAATAAGGTGTATCTACGATGACCAGGTCGATGTCAATGATTCGTGAAGTTCTGGTTTAATTCCGTCCGTTTTTCGCGAACAAATTCGAAAGACGATTGAAAATATCAATATATGATTCAGGATGACAGTATCTAAATATTTCGCGACTGAAACATGCAACTGTGAGAATTTGAGTAATTCGCTTTCGCTGCGAAAGGTTTATGTCGTTTGAAAGCAAGGACCTTGAGCGTCAAAAAGCGCAGTCAAGCCTTCCATATTCGATTGTCAGTTACTTAAATCGCTGTTAAATCTCTTTCTACATTCAAACTTACCTTTAAATGTGACCCTGGCGATTCTGTCAGCTTTACCGTGCTAGTTGGTGCACGTTTTTAGGAGTAGAACTAAAACCATGTTGGTATTTTTTGCGCTTAGTTTGCGTCATCACAATGACAAGTTCCATCGACGAGAAGTTAAAATCTTCAATGTCGACAATATGAGCAATCAGAGACTAGCTTTTCCAAGCAGAATAATTATTCTCCTTGAGTGATTTTATGGAATAATTTCCTTTCTCAATGCCTGAAAAATATCCTCACAGAAAAACCTCTCAAACCAATATTCGAGAGCGCAAATAAACGTTTAAAAATTTTCAATTTTCTTCAACAATATTCCATCAGAAACGCGCTCTGATCACGCGTAACAAGGTTATCGCAGGTGGAAACTTTTTTGGTTTTAAAATTTAATGTTGTGATCGGTGTTCTGCTCGGGTGTTTTTTCACAAATACTAATTGAGGAAGAAAGACCAAAATAGTTAGTGATATTGGATGACAGCTGATGATCTGCAATGTGAATGGCTCGATGTTGAAATGCTAACCGCCTAACAACGGATTTGCGTCACAGAGAATTAGAAGATCGATAAACATACTCCTTGGGAATCAAAAAAAAACATCGAAGCAGGTGCATTCTTAGAAAGAAAAGAAGAAAATAAAGGAAATTGCTGTCGTTCTTCAACTCGAAGCTTTTTACCTTGAATTTAAATATGAAAGAATGTTGACAATAACTATTGAATGTGTCAAACCAAACATTGCTCGAAGGATGTCAGTCGCCTCACATAGAATTTTCAATTGCGTATTATTCCAACCATCATCTTTCCTTACGTTAAATCAAAAATTGAAAAACAATAGAATAAAACTTTCCTTATAACATTGGCAAATTTATTACACTTGAAAATCAATAGAAAAACAATAGAATAAAACTTTCCTTATAACATTGGCAAATTTATTACACTTGAAAATCAATAGAAAAACAATAGAATAAAACTTTCCTTATAACATTGGCAAATTTATTCGACTTCGCTAATTGTTATCAGGCGTTCGTTTGACCGCTTGCAGCTCCAAGTTCTCATCAAAAAATGAACAGAATTTTCTTCCATTTTTAAAATGTTTTCCTTATCACAAAAAAAAGTAATGAGAGCGGAGCGGAGCACCATACTTAAGAAAAAATGGTAACCCATCGAATTGATTTTTCATGGCTTGATTTGTCCATACATACATACATACGTACATACATACATACGTCCATCCATGTACCACTTTGCACAGGGTTCCCGCGCGCTTTGCTTACTCACAAATGCACAGAAAAATTGCAATAATGTATTCAAAGATGGATCAAGAAGTATTTTTTCTTATTTTCGCAATGCGAAAAATACGTTTAATCGAAGTCATGTCTGTCTTAAAGTGAACAAAAACAATTTTTCGACTTTAGCGACTTGTTAGTTAAAGAAGATTTAGCGAGGGAAAGCGAGGGAAGATTCTTAATCTTACGATGAAGTTTCGTGACGGAAAGAAACTTCAGTGAGAGAAAAAGTGGCCTGTAGACCAGAAAAACCTGATTATACTGCAAGAATGATATTTCAGTTCCGTAGAAAACACTTCATAGAAGGTAAATTTATTAATTTTAACTAATATTTCGTAAAAATACGACAAGAAATGTGTAAACTAGCTGGAGAAACTCTCAGACAAGCCAAGGACGTTGGTTTGGCAAACATTGTCTGAAAAACTTGGATAGTTTGTCGTTTTTACTGCATTCTAGATTTTTATCATCTTTTTCTTCATTACTTGTGAACCAAAAAAGCGATATTTAAAGCTTTGATTTTTTTTTTTGATCCCATTTCAAGAAAAAAGGCTAAGACTTAGTAAAAAGACTTGGTTCTTTGAAAAAATATATTTGACGGCCAGCGAACCTCACGCGAAGTCAAAACAAGATTCCAGTTTCATAATCATATGAATATTTTGACATTTTTATAGATAATTTATTTTAATATTGAATGAAATATGAAAAAGGAATACATATCACACCAAATATTTGCTATTTATCGGGCTTTTCCAGCTATTACTATTACACAATCGCAAAAATGATGAACTTGTTTTTTTTTATGGATAAGCTTATGTTTTTGTAAGATATTTCGCTCGATAATAAAGTTAAGAATAAATCTGAAAAAAAACTTTTCAAAGACCAACTTACTAACAAAGAAAACTATTATCTTGCATTAATGAATATGTCTCTTTTTACTTGTGAAGTTCAAGTGAATGTAAGCTTAAGCTTATCAGTAATATTTTTCGACAATTTTCAGTGTAGTTCACTTTCCACCTAAAAAACTTACAACTTTGCTTACTAAGATTTGCTGAATAAAATTCTTTGTTCTATACATGTATTCATATGTTCTACAATCTATAATTATTATTCTTCGAATTGAAAAGTTTTCTAATGCTTTTGAAGGCTTAAAATAATGGTTTTTCGTTTAGTTTTTCCTCCTGGATTCTGGTGAAATCAAACGAAGTGGTAACGCTATAACCTGCGTTATGCCGCGTCACACAATTGTCACGTTTTTAGCACTAAGTATACTATTTATGGGAGCTCCGCTTTTAGGCAGTGCCTAAATCTATATATTAAGTAGATTAATAGCTGAGTGGGGAAAAGGTTCCTGAAGCAGATTATGTAGAAATGTTTCATATTATTTTTTAGTAAAATTGGGTAATATCAGTGTTCTCCTGAAGATAAACTCACATTTTTAAGGCCGATTACCAAATGGAGTTCATTCCGAAACAAAACCACAGTATTCTTTTAATATTGTAAAGTATTTTAGTCTGATGTGATAGGATGTTTTGTTTAATTTATCATCAATCAGTTCCCCAATATTGACGTACATATTACGCATTTTGTTCACAATGACTTATACAAAAATGGTTCTGGTTTTGTCTCTAAATACTCCACTACTTTTGTCCCAGAAAACAATACTTCTAAAAATGCTTGCATTTTAAGGCGATTTTAGGAAATTTTATTTAGAGGAGATAAAATTTCCTAAAATCGCCTTAAAATGCAACCAAACCGTCAGGAAACCTCAAAACAAGCAATAAAACATTGATATACCGGTAAAGAAACAATAAAATATGACATTTATTTTATTTTAAAGAACTTTTTTGATCTCCCATACATTCTCTCTATATATATTCAGAACCATAGCTTGTACTACCTGTGGTCACAGCCTCTCTGTGTGTGCATCTTAGGACGTCTGTTTTATTAAGCAATATAAAATTCTTGTTTTTACCGTTTTGTACAAAAAAAAAATCTGTCTTTATTTTCCTTAAACCGATATATGCCTTCGGACTTTCTTGATCGATTAGAATTCTCCTAATGGCGTAGATATAGACTTCAAATTTCTTTTTTTTCGATTTGGTGTCCGCAAAGCCCTCAAAATTAGCTTTAAAGTTGTCAAATTTGCCACGCCCTTCTTAGTGACTTTGTGCCTTGTGACTTTAAATTTATTTTTTTGCAAGACGTTTCTGACATACAGAACTAATTCTATTCAGTAACAACAAAACACATATTGAAACCAGGCTTTAAACATGCAGTTTCGTGGTCATGATGTAACTAATAGTAACCAGGTAGCCATGGTAACGTTATCTCTACTGAGAACTAGGTGATCCTCATCATGTACCTCAATCATTAGGTTTTAACATAAAAACACATTTTTGAAAAATTCTATTAAAAGACTTTTATTTTGAAACGTGCTGATCCACTAGCGTAGTGAGGAACCAGAATCTGGGGGTGGAGGCACCTAGAATAAAAATAAATAACCAAAAATTAGGGGGGGGGGGGGACGTGCCGATCCCCTCCCTACGCCAGTGGCATTGATATCATACATCAAAGAAATAAAGGCTCGATTCGAAAATTGTAGGGGGGGGGGGGGGGCGCGTGCCCGCCCCCTTGCTACGCCACTGGCTGAACTAGAGACAAGGCTCCCAAGAGTCCATTCTTAGTTTCCATTAATTATACATTGTAAATTCAGCTTTTACTCCTGATCAGCCAAGGTAGATAAGTTGGTCACCTTATTCAAATTCCTTTTCTTCATTAGGGTTGTTAAACATTTTCGGGAATATTTGTTCATACAACGGCTAAAAAGGCAGAAAGTGATATAATTTAATCTCAACTTTAAATGAAAACTCTAAACAACAAAAGTTTCTATAAAAAAACAAACAGAAATCTTTATAATCTCAATAAGAAATCAAGTGATATGATTGGTTTATTAAAATGACGTCATAACTAATTCGAGACGTCACAATCAGGGATTTTCATGATGGGTTTCATTATTTGATGTGGTCAGTAACTGACAAGATATTTTTTGGATGTCTTGCGGTGGTGGGAGGAGTGACAGCTGCTGGCGTCTTCGCATACCGTTACTATACAAACAGAAACGCTTATTCGTTAGATTTAAAACAAAAAGATACGACTCAGAAGGTTGAAGAGATTGAGAAAAAAAATTCAGGAGAGAACCAAGAAACTCCAAGGGAAAGTGATAAACAGCAGAAATGTGTTGGTCGGTTCAATGAAGAAGCCTTGTGAGCAAAGTACAAGCACACAGAGAAAGGATGAGGCAAGCAGCACTTTTTGAACCTTCAAAAGTTTAGCCTCGACTTTTGATGTGCCAAATTCACGAGCAGTTGAACCTGCAGCAGACCAAACACAAGAGGAAGGAACAGTAATAGCTGTAGCAGTCCAGACACAAGAGGCAGGACCAGTAGAACCTGCAACTCACTTGACATAAGCAGCAGGACCAGTAGCACCTGCAGCAAACCAGACACAAGCAGCAGGAGCAGTATAACTTGCAGCAGACCAGACACAAGGGGAAGGAAGAGTAGAACCTGCAGCAGACCAGACAGAAGCAGTAGAAGCAGTAGAACCTGCAGCAGACCAGACACAAGCAGCAGGACCAGTACAACATGCAGCAGACCAGACACAAGCAGCAGGACCAGTACAATATGCAGCAGACCAGACACAAGCAGCGAGACCAGCAGTACAACCTGCAGGAATAGATGGACTTTCACAACATTTTCAGCCCATTCCTAGGCCCAAGTGTCTTCAGCACATGAAGACAAAGAAATAACTAGAAATGACATTCGATGCCCTTGTAGCCTATCTCTTCACACATAACTGGAGCGAAAACGATTTGAAGCAAGCGCAGAGAGAGCTTGGCCGGGTGGGGTATGCAGCAGTTGAGTATAAGAGCCTACTACCTCACAATATACCAATACTCCTTACCACTGACAAAAATGACGATAATCAGTGGCTGCCTTTGCAGGACAGCCTGACTGGAATGCAAACGGTTGACTTATGATGAGCCTTGGCTTATAATGTATAATTTGCTTTTTGTTATATGTATTAATAAATAATTGAAATGGAATCTGTTTTAAGATAATTAATTGATTAACTGATTACAGTCACCGCTGGAGGGGGACCGCGACACAAAGAACGTCTGCAAATGAGGTAAGGGGTATGGGGTATGCAGCTTTGTACATTGTCGTAGGATTGGCTGCATGATTGAAGCACTGGGTCACTTCTTTTTCGGTGATTGAATCAAAGTGATCAGCCATATGACTCAAGGGCGCTATCGGTAATGCGATAAATGTTTGATTCTGGTGTACTTGGCGTCACCCAAGGTTAAAGTCATTAAAGTTTACTGAGCCCCTCCCTTGATGATTCAAAGGCCTTTCTCCAGGTTTTCTCATTTTCCTTCTTCTGCAAAAAACATTTTTTTCATTTTTTCAACCTAATAAAATTGTATGTTTTCAAAAATTTGCACGAAAACACCCCATGTTGGGGTCCTCAAATGCTTTGTTGCCATGGAAACGGCTATGGGTTTTTTGGCTCCAGGCCCCCAAATTCCACCCAAAATGTCCCCACAAAATGGGCAAATTTGAAAGGCTGGTTCTTAGGCGCAAGTATTTGCTCGTCTTACCGTTCTAAATGAAGGACTCAACTAGTAAACAAAATGCTAGCGCTGAGCTAAAGAATACTTGTCTCCGTCAGCTCGCTTTGCAGACCTTCTGTCTGCGACTTGATTACGTATGACAAAACTCGGACTGGAGTTTGATGGAAGTGGAAGTTGGACTTCAAAATGGGTTTTTCAATAACTTTTGATTTAACTCTTTTTTTCAAAATTGCTTTCACTGTACATGTATAGTAGCCAGTCTATCATTGTTTTCAGATTCGAAAAACGACGAAAGAAGAAAACAAGGACCTCGATCGAAAGTACAATACATCAAAGATTAAAACCAAATTACAGTCAGCTTGTTTTATGATATATCAGTCCTTTTCCACCTCTTTCTGCCTAGGACCCCTCCCCCTGCCCCTGGTCACACCCGGTCCAGGTAACCCAGTCTACCCTGCCCACAGGGTCTTGTTCAATTTATATAACACGCCTATCAATAGTTCAAGGCGCTTAGTTATAAAGATAGTGAATAAGGATATATGTATGCATATACATATGAATTCTAAAGAAAAATAAATAAATAAAATAATGTGAAAAATTAAAATACATATTTACACTAAGAAGTATCATGACCAATAAAATGTGCTTGTAATGCTTGTAATGCAAATTGATGAAATAAATGGGTTTTAAGTCCTTTTTTAAATGTATCAATGTTAGTATTTATTAATGCAGCGACATTCTAAAAGAAACAATATAGAGACAGTTCAGTTTATAATCTTTAATGTCCCTTGAGTATACTTCTTTTTTTGGTGTCATTGTTTCAGTTTTGTAGTTAAGTTTGATTTTTGAATATTTAATTCAGTCTTCGAGTAGCAGCGTATGACACGGAAATAATTAGAGTATAATGAAGCGCGTCAACAGTACTGTTTCTTTATGACAATGGCAAGTCATTCCACAGTTTGGGTGCAATAACGCTAAAAGGCCTATCATCATATGTCACAAGGCGCGATCTCTTTTCTTGTAAAAAACAATAAGAATTCGATCTGAAAGTTCGTGTGGCTGTTCTCGGCTTGATGTCAGGTACAAAAGCGCCATGTCATGAAGGCACTTGAAAACTAAAAGAATCTTGAACTTGAGGCTGCAGAATACTGGAAGCCAGTTCTCGTGCAGTTTAACCAAAATAGGAGTAATATTTTCAGACTTTCTTGTATTCATTAATAGCCTAGCTGCAGCGTTTGAGCATGTTGGAGCCTCTTTAGAAGATATTTCGGAAGGCCGTAGTAGAGTGAGCTGCAATAGTCCAACTTTGAAGTTACAAAAACGTGGACCCCACTTTCAGCTGCACAATCCGTAAGAAACCTCTTAATTCTGGAAATATCCCTAATGTGATAAAATGAGGATTAGCAAGCAACGTTAGCAACGTTAGCAGCTGATAATTTATTCAGACTTGAACTGCAACCAATCAGGCGCCAAGCTTGTGCGGGAGCTAGCACGTGCATTTACGCATGATATATTTGATTCTCAAACTCATTAATAATTCATGACTTCATAGTCCAATCGGGTGCTTATTTTAGTATCACGTGCATACCCTTGGATACCATGATCCAACATCGGATGGTAATAGACCTTTTTAGCTTCGTATGCAAATTACCCATTTCAGACCACATGACATTCCCTTGAGAAATGTTCTTTTGTTAAAATATTAACACATGAAAGAATCAGCTCCCAAGAGTGGCATCACATGGTCTGAAATGGGCATAACAAACAACGAAGCTGAAAAGGTCTATTAGATCCAAACATAAATTTGTTAGGCTTCTAAAATTTCTCGCTCACTTCATATCACTTTTTTTTTTTTGGTCTTTTTTTCTCTTTTTTTCTCTTTCTCTTACTTCCTTAATCTTTATTTGTCCTAATTAACTTTTATTTCATTTTATATTATTTTATTTTATTACCCGCCCTACTTCTTACCATTGGCGTGTCTCGAACCGGTGACCTTTGGGTTTTGAGTCCAGTGCGTAACCAACTAAGCTAGTGATGATTTCGTTGAAAGTATTGGGTTTGACGTTTTATTTATATTTCTCTATGCGGTGATAATAATTTATTACATGTAAAAATCGATAGATCTATATTGCTAAAGAAGCGATTACTTTATAGTTTCCACGATACATTTTATGGTCAGTTTTTTTAATGTTCATTCTAATATAGATGAGTACATTTTCTGTGATTTTAACTCATCTTTATTCAGTTTACATACATGCAAACAGTTCAATTCATATGCTTGAACATTACATTTTCTTATGATTGTTGTAATACACGTTTATAATGAATTATTAATTTATTTGAGAAACCACACAAAAAACTCGTGCTTTGTGTTTCATCAGGGGAATCCAAACACCTCGAAACAGATAAAAGCACTCGGCCTTTCGTGCTTTCATCCGTTTCTCGGTGTTTGGATCCCCTGATGAAACACAAAGCACGAGTTTTTGATCTATTACTTCTAACTACTGATTCTACCAGTGACTGTGGGCTCCCTGTGCTTTGCCTGTTTGACGAGCAGTGGTCAAAATATCAGAGCACGAGCGGAGTTGTTCTGCGGACGGACGGTTGTTGTAGTGTTTTTAAAAGCTCTCTTAATTTTGGTGGCCAGAGATGCTCATAATATGGCGACTTGGCATTCGACCAGATAGTAATAGAAGTCTGAACTATTAACGAATTAGGGGATTCCCCAAATTTGGAAAACAATTCGATGCTTGACCTTAAGTTCAATATTGACGTCGGTGTGTGATGAGGGAGAGGGAAAAGTAGTGTTAGGAGAAAATTTACCATATACGCAAAATCAGTCTACCAAACAGTGCAAATAAAAAAATAAAAAAAACACACACACATACACACACAAAAAAAACAGCAACAAAATAAGGATGAAAGATAGGAAAATCCTGAGCAAATAAACGGGTTTCTTTATTTTTAATGGGGTTCCTGTTGGTAGAGGGAACTTTGGCGCCAAACACGCGTGCTTCTTTACCACAACTTCTGGACCGCTTATCATTCCGCTGGACCAAAACATTAATAACTGAATGGCATTCCTTTTTTCGGTCACTATGTCAAACGTAAATTATTATCATTGTTTGCTTGTTTAGTTCTGGTTTTGGCAGAGTAATGTGTGCTGTAAAGTGTAATGTTGACAAAAATGACAACAAAAGACATCGAGTTATCATTTAATTTAAAGTGTTGCAAATTATTCTTTTTATTTTATCATCATTTTCGTTTATATCTTTTCTTTAACAATTCAAAATATTCAAAAATCAAAATATTCAATTTTGTATCAAGATATTGTCTGTGGACCTGTTGGCTAACGTGTTGCTAAGATAATAATAATAAGAGCAATAATACTTTATCAACGTGTCAAAATTTCCTAGCTTACAGCTAAGGACACCTGTCTACATTTCTGCTATAAAATATGATAATAATACAATTTTACATTAGAAATGAACAGAAATTTCTAAAAACGTTGAATTCTGAATTCTGCATTCCAAGACCGAAATGTATTTTGGTTCATGTTATACTGTCTACAGTAAAATAAATAATGATTATCTAATTTATTTTTATTCCATCCGAAACATATAGGGAGCAGTATGCAGTATGCAGTATGCAGTATGCAGTATGCAGTATGCAGTATGCAGTATGCAGTATGCAGTATGCAGTATGCAGTATGCAGTATGCAGTATGCAGTATGCAGTATGCAGTATGCAGTATGCAGTATGCAGTATGCAGTATGCAGTATGCAGTATGCAGTATGCAGTATGCAGTATGCAGTATGCAGTATGCAGTATGCAGTATGCAGTATGCAGTATGCAGTATGCAGTATGCAGTATGCAGTATGCAGTATGCAGTATGCAGTATGCAGTATGCAGTATGCAGTATGCAGTATGCAGTATGCAGTATGCAGTATGCAGTATGCAGTATGCAGTATGCAGTATGCAGTATGCAGTATGCAGTATGCAGTATGCAGTATGCAGTATGCAGTATGCAGTATGCAGTATGCAGTATGCAGTATGCAGTATGCAGTATGCAGTATGCAGTATGCAGTATGCAGTATGCAGTATGCAGTATGCAGTATGCAGTATGCAGTATGCAGTATGCAGTATGCAGTATGCAGTATGCAGTATGCAGTATGCAGTATGCAGTATGCAGTATGCAGTATGCAGTATGCAGTATGCAGTATGCAGTATGCAGTATGCAGTATGCAGTATGCAGTATGCAGTATGCAGTATGCAGTATGCAGTATGCAGTATGCAGTATGCAGTATGCAGTATGCAGTATGCAGTATGCAGTATGCAGTATGCAGTATGCAGTATGCAGTATGCAGTATGCAGTATGCAGTATGCAGTATGCAGTATGCAGTATGCAGTATGCAGTATGCAGTATGCAGTATGCAGTATGCAGTATGCAGTATGCAGTATGCAGTATGCAGTATGCAGTATGCAGTATGCAGTATGCAGTATGCAGTATGCAGTATGCAGTATGCAGTATGCAGTATGCAGTATGCAGTATGCAGTATGCAGTATGCAGTATGCAGTATGCAGTATGCAGTATGCAGTATGCAGTATGCAGTATGCAGTATGCAGTATGCAGTATGCAGTATGCAGTATGCAGTATGCAGTATGCAGTATGCAGTATGCAGTATGCAGTATGCAGTATGCAGTATGCAGTATGCAGTATGCAGTATGCAGTATGCAGTATGCAGTATGCAGTATGCAGTATGCAGTATGCAGTATGCAGTATGCAGTATGCAGTATGCAGTATGCAGTATGCAGTATGCAGTATGCAGTATGCAGTATGCAGTATGCAGTATGCAGTATGCAGTATGCAGTATGCAGTATGCAGTATGCAGTATGCAGTATGCAGTATGCAGTATGCAGTATGCAGTATGCAGTATGCAGTATGCAGTATGCAGTATGCAGTATGCAGTATGCAGTATGCAGTATGCAGTATGCAGTATGCAGTATGCAGTATGCAGTATGCAGTATGCAGTATGCAGTATGCAGTATGCAGTATGCAGTATGCAGTATGCAGTATGCAGTATGCAGTATGCAGTATGCAGTATGCAGTATGCAGTATGCAGTATGCAGTATGCAGTATGCAGTATGCAGTATGCAGTATGCAGTATGCAGTATGCAGTATGCAGTATGCAGTATGCAGTATGCAGTATGCAGTATGCAGTATGCAGTATGCAGTATGCAGTATGCAGTATGCAGTATGCAGTATGCAGTATGCAGTATGCAGTATGCAGTATGCAGTATGCAGTATGCAGTATGCAGTATGCAGTATGCAGTATGCAGTATGCAGTATGCAGTATGCAGTATGCAGTATGCAGTATGCAGTATGCAGTATGCAGTATGCAGTATGCAGTATGCAGTATGCAGTATGCAGTATGCAGTATGCAGTATGCAGTATGCAGTATGCAGTATGCAGTATGCAGTATGCAGTATGCAGTATGCAGTATGCAGTATGCAGTATGCAGTATGCAGTATGCAGTATGCAGTATGCAGTATGCAGTATGCAGTATGCAGTATGCAGTATGCAGTATGCAGTATGCAGTATGCAGTATGCAGTATGCAGTATGCAGTATGCAGTATGCAGTATGCAGTATGCAGTATGCAGTATGCAGTATGCAGTATGCAGTATGCAGTATGCAGTATGCAGTATGCAGTATGCAGTATGCAGTATGCAGTATGCAGTATGCAGTATGCAGTATGCAGTATGCAGTATGCAGTATGCAGTATGCAGTATGCAGTATGCAGTATGCAGTATGCGGTATGCGGTATGCGGTATGCAGTATGCAGTATGCAGTATGCCGTATGCGGTATGCGGTATGCGGTATGCGGTATGCGGTATGCGGTATGCGGTATGCGGTATGCGGTATGCGGTATGCGGTATGCGGTATGCGGTATGCGGTATGCGGTATGCGGTATGCGGTATGCGGTATGCGGTATGCGGTATGCGGTATGCGGTATGCGGTATGCGGTATGCGGTATGCGGTATGCGGTATGCGGTATGCGGTATGCGGTATGCGGTATGCGGTATGCGGTATGCGGTATGCGGTATGCGGTATGCGGTATGCGGTATGCGGTATGCGGTATGCGGTATGCGGTATGCGGTATGCGGTATGCGGTATGCGGTATGCGGTATGCGGTATGCGGTATGCGGTATGCGGTATGCGGTATGCGGTATGCGGTATGCGGTATGCGGTATGCGGTATGCGGTATGCGGTATGCGGTATGCGGTATGCGGTATGCGGTATGCGGTATGCGGTATGCGGTATGCGGTATGCGGTATGCGGTATGCGGTATGCGGTATGCGGTATGCGGTATGCGGTATGCGACGTTAGCGTTTTTTGAAATAGCTGAGTTGTATACATTATAAAACTTTGCATCAAGACCCAATGTACGTTTCCACCACATTCAAAATATCTGGGAATAAGATTTGTTTGGTTTTTGTATTTCTATATCACGTGGAAAAGTTTTGAAACAAAGTTCTTGATATTCCCATAGGGTTTGAATTGGGTCAAAACTTGCATAGCAATGATTAGGTCTGTTAATGTATAAAGCATTTTAGAGAAGCTTTTACGAAACTTCTTTCCATTTTTTTTTATCTTCTTAGAGTTTCTTGTAGTTTTTCGTAGTTTCGAATACTCTTTTCCATTTGAGTCTCGATTTTGTGTAGAACATTGTGGAATTTCAAAGTGTTTGGATTGTTGAAGTTGTGCATTATATACTTTACAGTTGGTATTCGTGAATATTAACGCTGAGATGAGGCTAACCCTGAGTAAATGAATCTTTATTCAAGAATCACAGTCGTATTTACAATATAGGTCGTCAAATCCTAATAAACCCTTGTATGAATATTTACTTTGTACACCTTAAAATAATGAGTTGATGAGGGTGTTTTGAAATTCAACCGCAGACAATAAGAAAGGTTAGATGGGAGCGTGAGGTAGGACTTATAAGAAACAATTAATTAAAAAAACCTTTTAGCTTGGACGTATTTTCCCCATTTTAGACTACTTGTGATCTCCTAGTAACCCTAGTGTAACATTTCTTTGTTTAAACTTTGCGCATAAGAAGACACAGGAATATGAATGCAACCGAACAAAGAATCATGAGCTCAAGAAGTTGTATGAAAAGTGAAAACATTACGCCTAAGATTCAAAGGTCTATAGTTACAACAACATGCCTTGTCACCGGAACTGAGTTGGAGCGGGCATATCAACGACAGAACCTTGAGCTTCTTTCTTTCTTTTGCCTGCATGTTAACCAGGAAAACCAACCAATTTTCTTTATCAAAGTCGTTAAAGTATCATAACTAAGTCTGCCCACGGCTTAGTCAATGTTGTTGTTCGTCTTGGGGTTGCATAACACGATGACCATTACTTGTGAACCCAGGCTGGGGATCTTGCTGGGGATCCATCTGCTGTCAAATGTATACATTTAAATTATTTAAATTATTTATAGTGTTAACTAAAGGAGAGGAAGGGATAGATGGATGGATGGATGGAATGTAAATGGTTGAATGGATGGATAGATGGAATATGGATGGATGGAGGAAGGGATGGATGGAATATGGATGGATGGAGGAAGGGATAGATGGAATATGGATGGATGGAAAAATAGATGGATGGAATATTGATGGATAGAGGGATGCATGGATGGAATTTGGATGGATGGATGGAGAGATGGATGGAGAGATGGATGGATGGATAGATGGATGAATTGTTGGATGGAATAGGAATGGATGGAGGAAGGGATGGATGGAGAGATGGATAGATGGATATATGTATGGTTGGATGGATGGATGGATGGAATATGGGTAGATGGAGGAATGGATGGATTAAATATGGATGGATGGAGGAAGGGATAGATGGAGAGATGGATGGATGGATGGATATATATATATGGTTGGATGGATGGATGGAGGAATGAATGGATGGAGAGATGGATGGATGGATAGATGGATGGATGGTTGGATGGAATAAGGTTGGATGGAGGAAGGGATGGATAGAATATGGATGGATGGAGGAATTGGTGGATGGAATATGGATGGATGGAGGAATGGATGGATAGAATATGGATGGTTAGATGGATTGATGGACGGAATATGGATGGATAAAGGAATGGATGGATGGAATATAGATGGATGGAGGAACGGATGGATGGAATATGGATGGATGGAGGAACAGATGGATGGAATATGGATGGATGGAGGAACGGATGGATGGAGTATGGATGGATAGAGGAATGGATTGATGGAATATGAATGGATGGAGGAATGCATGTATGGAATATGGATGGATGGAGGAATGCATGATTTGAATATGGATGTAGGGATGGATGGAAAGATGGCTGACAGACTGTATGGAGGGATAGAGGGATGGATGGATGGCTGACAGACTGTATGGAAGGATAGAGGGATGGATGGATGGCTGACCGACTGTATGGAAGGTTGGAGGGATGGCTGAAAGACTGTATAGAGGGATGGAGGGATGGCTGACTGTATGGAGGGATGGATGGATGACTGACAGACTGTATGGAGGGATAGAGGGATGGATGGATGGCTGACAGACTGTATGGAAGGATGGAGGGATGGCTGACCGACTGTATGGAGAGATGGAGGGGTGGATGGATGGACTGTATGGATGGAGAGAGAAAATGATGGATGGCTGGCAGACAAGATGGACGGATGGATGGATGACTGACAGACTGTATGGACGGATGGATGGATGACTGACAGACTGTATGGAGGGATGGATGGATGACTGACAGACTGTATAGAGGGATGGATGGATGGATGACTGACAGACTGTATGGAGGGATGGATGGATAGATGGCTGACAGACTGTATGGAGGGATAGAGGGATGGATGGATGGCTGACAGACTGTATGGAAGGATGGATGGATGGATGACTGACAGACTGTATGAAGGGATGGATGGATGGCTGACAGACTGTATGGAGGGATGGATGGATGACTGACAGACTGTATGGAGGGATGGATGGATGGCTGACCGACTACTGTATGGATGGATGGATGGATGGCTGACACACTGTATGGAGGGATGAATGGATGACTGACAGACTGTATGGAGGGATGGATGGATGTCTAACAGACTGTATGGAGAGATGGAGGGATGGATGGATGGCTGACAGACTGTATGGAGGGATTGATGGATGGATGGCTGACAGACTGTATGGAGGGATGGATTGATAAATGGCTGACAGACTGTATGGAGGGATGGATGGATAGATGTCTGACAGACTGTATGGAGGGATGGATGGATGGATGACTGACAGACTGTATGAAGGGATGGATGGATGGCTGACAGACTGTATGGAGGGATTGAGGGATGGATGGATGGCTGACAGACTGTATTGAGGGATGGATGGATTGCTGACAGACTGTATGGAGGGATGGAGGGTTGGATGGGTGACTGACAGACTGTATATATGGATAGGTGGATGCATCAATGAAAATATAATAAAAAAAGCGTTCATTTTACCTCTTCATTTTCTGTTGCTTGCTTTCGTCTCGCTCCTCCTCTAATATCTATGTTTTGCTGGAAAGAACAAAGAAAGAATACATACATCAATACGAGTCAATAGTGCAATCAAACGTGCAGTACTTGTGAAAGACCAGTAATAGGTATAGAGTGAAGTGCAAACAGTATATCCGTGAAATACAAATTACTAAATAGCACAAAATAATAGTGAAAAATAAACAATAGAAAACGATAGGATTTGAATAAAATTGTACTATTTAGTATAATAAAAGTTTCACGGATATACTGTTTACACTCTAATAATTGTTAGTAGAATTTTTATTTCACTATACGAGTATGGTATCGTCGATCGTAAATCAAAAGTTCAATGTGAGCAATTTAAGACAATGTTTATAGGCTGGAGGATCAGTATGATTAAAGTTTAAGCTAATTTAATTGCAGCATACAGGTGTTTACCTGTTACAGACGGCCGCTTTTAATTGTCATGCAAGCTAGAGGATCAGTATGGTTAGAGTTTAAGCTAACAAATTGTAGCAAACAGGCTAAGCAGTTTTAACTGTCATACAATTTGCATAAGCATTGTTCCAGTCACATCCCACTCGGTTTTGAAAGAATTAATATCAGGCAATTCAAAAATATATTTGAAGTAAATAGATTTGAAAGACACGAAAAAAAAAAAAGTGTCATTGACTGGAAATTAACTGAAAATATGTCGTCATACAGTAGAGAAAGGGCTTGCAGAAAGTCCTGAGTTAGAATGTGTCAACCGACCACGTCACATTAGAAGGAATTTGAAACAGACCCTATTTATAGTCTACAAAAAAAAAAAAAATTTGGTTTGTTTCTGCCTTATAGTCATAAGAATGTATATTTCTGACATTAGATTTTGAACTTTAAAATGTAGAGTGTTTGCAAGATTTTGTAATCACTCTTGCGATTGCAGCCAAAATTGCACTCCACTCAGTTCTATTACCATTATAAATTTCCCATGATAAAACACTCTTATTGCAATCTTTCTAGTTAATTAGATATTATTAGGTAGCAAATATTGAAATTGAAAAACTCCTGAAACCAGCATTCGAAATTTCAAGTCTTAGAGAAATGCGTAAATACAAATTATGACTGAAATTGTATTGTAATAAAATAAACTTTCCCTAGATAGTATCTTCATACCTAATTTACGAAATCATGAAAATACTGATAAACAAAAAGTACGAATTATGGCTAATTCCTAGAAAAAAAAAACACATGAAATACGATTAACGATTGAAAAGGTCCGCCATATTGAAAACAAATATGGCCATATTCTCGCTTATGAAATATTCGTTGAAAGACAATCTAATAATTTCCTTTTACTTAGATTCACTCACAAAATCTTTTTAAAGTTTCTAAGCTTGAAAAACATTAAATGTGTGATATATCCTTAGCTCTAAATCTCTTTATATTGTAATTGCACACGTCAATTCAGTCTCGAAAGTCCCAGACATGCCATGTTGTTTTCTGCAGGCCTTCCTCAATCAAGGCTCTTTTCAAAATACATTTTCTCAAATGTCAGCTAGAAATATAGAGGAAGAATACAATTGTATTCCAACACTGAGTTTATTTCTGAGTGTATGAAATTTCAACTGAACAAATGTGTATTTGTGAATGTCTTATGTCATACCTGCAGTTCCAATCCTTCTTCTCCAATCGAATTCCTCTCGAAATGAACATTTCTGTTATTTGCTTCCTGTAGAAATAATGAAGCTTTGGTGTGATTACTAATACTTTACAAATCATTAACAGTATTGAATAAAGACAAGCAAACTACGAGAAAACCAATACAAAGTGAAGGGATGCATTTTGCTAAGCACACGAGGACAATCTCCGAACTCAAACTGAATACTAAATATTGCAATAACGATCCCATTAGCATGAACTAGCTTACAAAGAATATGAAAATGAATTTTTGTATCTTTACCATTTTTAACTGCGTGTTAATACTCTAATTGTTCTTTTAAAAGGTGGCTGACCACTTTTGAACCGTTCAATTTGAGCCCACGATGTGCGTGCGCACAAAAACCACTAATAACCGCATCACAACCTTCAACATTTTATTGAAATCCATACACGTTTTGAACTTCAACAGGGCGAATAACCCGAATTTTGCACGGGACTCTATATTTTTCTTTGGATGTCCTAAAAGAACAGGTAAAAATCAATCTTTTGAGAAAGTTTGAAAAAAACATAATTATTAGAACTAATATAAAAAGCGTTTTATGTGTTCTTGTTGTTGTCGTTTGAGTACGATTTTCGGTTTATTGAATTAACAAAATGCTGAATTTTAGCTTATTATTACAATTTTCTTCAAATATTTTTGATTAGTCTTCGAAAAAAATGTTTAAGGTAGATGTCCTGAGAAAATTGCTTTCAAAGCTTTTTAAATTTTTGAGTTATGATTTTTTGTGTGCAAAGCATGATTTCCGCCATTTTTCTTTCGAAAACTTGTAAAGATGGTCATATTCAAAATTCATTATCTCGAAAGCGAGCTCGGGACAACCCATCCTTATTTCATTTTTGGAATCGGCGTTAAGGTAGTGTATCAACACTTTTGATTTTTACTGTAGGTTTCTTTACAAGGTGAAAAGAGGTTCTGACGGTAAAAAGTGGTCTGTTTAAAACTAGCCTACTGTACTAGTGGCTTTGGCCATGGGTACTCGTTAATACACGAATGAGCTTGGTCTCGTAGACTTCATGAATTGTTTACAACTACACTTTGGGTATTACCCTCAAAAACTGTGCTATGGAACAGTGTCACAGATAAATTACGTACAACAACAGTGACGATACTTTGAGATTAATAACAATAATAATAATAATAATTATAATAATAATAATAATAATAATAATAATGATGATGATGATGATGATGATAATAATAATAAATAATAATAATAATAGAACTTCTGGAATATCTAAAAATAGAAAAGACATAAATTAAATCCCTTAAATAGTTCCTTTCTAACCAGTAATTGGTTCAATCTTTCACTAAATATACATTCCTTTAAGGAGGCTCCCTAGAGTTTACAGGTATTTGGAGCTATAAGAGAAATCCTTTTATAGCAAAAGCATATCTGCATATCGATGCCTGATAGACCAACCATATTAAAGATTATGAGTTTAGGATTTGTTTGTGGTAGTAATGATCACGTACAATGTTACCAAAGCAACGATGCACCTGTCATAAAAAGGCCTATTTTTAACATTAAAAAAATAATAACTCGAATTTTCCACGGTCAATATTCTTCTAAATACATAATATAAAACCCCGTTGAGTTTTTTATAATATAACTGCAGCTTAAAAAAATCTTGACATCAGAACGTGAGATATTGAGAAATTTTTTAGTTGCGCATGCGCAAGCATGCTCATTGCACTAAACACTAAACACAAGGGTAGATTTCACGGAGCTTTATTTGCTGCTGCTTCTGTTGCTACTGGTTTGAAATGATTGATAAATATGGACAAAATGCGAGTAGTTTTTGTGACTCTTGGTGCTTTGCCTCTGGACGTCGATGGAGGAAGAGTAAACTCTAGGGAGCCTCCTTAAGTTACTTTAGTGGAATACAGAAAAATCTCTATTCTTTTATGAAGTCAAAATACATTCAGCCACAGAAAATATTGGTATTATTTTTTTTGTAGAATATTATGATGACTATTGAAACCGGTTCACTTTTTCTCTTGTTTACAGTATCATTCGTGACCTTATGCGTGACACGGGAGGAGCGTGCGTCACAGGCATTATGGAATGCCGCTGGAGCAATTACTGGAAAATTTATAGTATGCACAGTTGTCAAGGTCTCTTTGTATAGAATTTAATGCTATCTAATGAGAAATCTAAAAATTAATTGATCTTGCTGGAAGTCGAGCGATATGTCAAACACCAAAGCATAAGATTATTATTAAAGTAACCCCGCTACTCTATGCTTTTTAAATATTCCCACGTTTGCCCCCTTTGAATCCAATTATTTAAGATGACTGCTGCATCGGTAAAAAAGTCTGTTACAAATGATGACACACAGATACTAAACTTCTCAATAAGATGACCAAGATGTACGTTTCCGTCTAGTTGCAAGGCGGAGCTTTATCATCACACGATACTTATTAATTAAATATTGTATTCTCTAGTAAAGTAAACTGAAGTGAGTTATAGGAGAAACTACTTTTATCGACATTTTATCAATAAAAATATTGTTTAATAATATCTAATTAACAAACAAGGAAACCAAGAATTATACTGGATAGCCGTGAGATGCTGCTTTCTTGAATAAAAACTTCTGGTCATGGATTCATCATGTATGTCTTAAGGCCGATTTTCGAGGTACAACTTTTGCTTCACCTGTAGCATGTGCAATCTGCTTACGCACCGCTTACAACACGAATTCCTTCATGTAAATCAACCCTGTAACTTGCTCACAGCTGTTGTAGCAAGTTGTAGGGTTGATTTACACGATGCAATTGGTATTATAAGTGTGGTGTTAGCGGATTGTATGCAAAAGTTGGAAAATCGGCATTTACAAATGAGGAAATCAGAATTGTGCAGTTTCTGCTTAAGGCTTATGGTGTGAGTCGAAAGCTTTACATGAGTGAGTCTTTCAAGCACAGAGTCTAAAGATCAATTCTAATGAATTATATATTTTTAACCTGTGCAGATGAGGTTGAATAACCTCTACTGCTATTAAAACTTTTATGAATCATGGTTTCGAAAAAAACTCTGCTGTCATGACAGTGTGGAACGCTCACCGACAACAGAGCTAATCTCTAATAAGGATCAGAACCGAATTGGGATTTTGCAAGGATGGCATTAAGGCAATATGGTAAACACACCATTACTATGCATGAATACCGTTAGCTAGTCTTAACTTTGTCCTTACCTTTCATTCATCCCTAGAATGTTTTTCGACATCTAAGTCAGGATTTTTACTTCTACATTTTCCAAGATATTTGAACTCCTACAAACTTCTTCAAAACTATTTTGTTCGTAAAGCATTTGATTTTCCTGCTTACTTAGTTGATTAAACTAATACGAAATCAGACAGACGGTCATTGGCTGTGTTTCGGCACGTCTAAGTCTTGCGTATGCACATTAGAAAAAAATGTCACTCGCAGTAAATTAAAATATTCAATATATGGCAAAACGTTTGTTTACGGGAATAACGAATCATTAAAACTGGTAAAAAACTAATTTCTGATTCTTTCTACGTTGCTTTATTTTCTAGACAATTTTACCCATCATTTAAATATATATAGATACGATTAACTGGCGGGATGTGTTTGGGCATGTTCGATAATTGTATGCTTTCGCTAGTCACGCGTAAACAATGACCTTACTAAACAACCATCGTCTTTATGCGTGTTTAAGCTTGCTAGACTGATTTAATACCAAAAATTTCTTCTCGAAGAAGCAATGAACGAAAATTAAAATCTACGAATAGCTGTACAAAGTACATCGTTTCTTGAGTACAAGTGGATTGAAATCCACAGTAAATTACATCTTAAGGACGGTGCCTACCAATTGGAAATAAGTTATATTTTAAAATTAATATATGAATTATCTTATACTATCAAAGAGCTTACAAAATCGCGGATATCTGTTTAAAAAGTTAGCGTTCACCAAGCATCTAAAAGAGATAATTCACTGGGAATATCAGCCAGATTCATAGAAAAATTTGCCATTTACGTTGTTGTGCTAGTTTAAGGTAGAAAATCATTTAAAGCATCTATTGACTTTCCCTTTATATTTCTGTTTTTATCTTTAAAGCTTTTATTATTGATAAACAATGGGATTTCTCTTGTAATTAAAAGAATAAATGCCATTTATATCGCAAAAAAATACAATGGTTTTCAAGTTTCACGTCGAAATCCGCTGTCTTGTACCTTGAACCCTCGGCTCAACATGAAAAATGAACGCCTTGTTTCAATTATTTTTCAAGAAAATATTTACAGAAACATAATTTTGTTTTCAAATTATGGATATCATTAATAAAAAGATTGGATAACTAGGCGTTTTAAATATTTTTATTAGGATTACTCTAACTGCGTGACAAGAGGGACACAGCAATAGAAACGGCGTGACAAACTCTGCTTTCAGCGCGTTTGCCCTTCAAGTAAGCCTGCAGCTTCACGCAATGCGAGCTAAAAACACGGATAAAAACTCGACATTTTTGACCTACACGTCTAGTTATTAATAAATGGTAAATTTTGAATTTGATATGTGATCCTTGTTTGTTTGTATTCAAGTTTTATGGGTTAAATCTAGAGAAACAGTTTATAAGCTGTAGCCAGAACTATGAACCACATATGCCCTAAATTGCTATAAAAGCTTATGATTTTTCGTGAATAGTGCTTAAACTTAAATAAAAATATTTCTTAAACAGGACTGAGTTAAGTAAAATTATGTGCTTCTTAATATTTTATTGAAGATAAAAGGTTTTTTTAATGAATTTTCGAGTAATGAATTTTAAAATCCCTCGATGCAGATGCACAGTACGTGTGCAGGTCAGCAATAGAAAGCACCGTCCTTAAGTAGTTTTAAATGCTTTTTTTTTAACTGGAGTAGTTTTAGATATCTAAAAAGAATCATATTTATTAGGAATCAGGCTGGCCTTATACATACACGTTACCGGACAAACTCAAACAAATCGTTGTAAATGGTATGTACTGCCCGGGGGGGGGGGGGGGGGGGTGGGGTACTTCGGGTCGTTTCATATGGGATGCTCCGCCCGGACTCTCGACCCCTTACCCTTTGATATACCAAATTTCAGCAAAAAGTTACCCCTTTTATATACTTTTTTGCCTGAAAAAGTACCCCTTTCATATACATTTGAAGAAAAGCTACCCCTTTTTATGCCAAAATTCACAAATTCCCACCCCTTTTCTATACCTGCAGCCTGAAAAACGTACCCCTTTCGGGTGGAGCATCCCCGTATAGTCAATTATAGGGAGTCCCCCCCCCCCCCCCCCTCAGGGATATACTGGTCACATTTTTCTACGCTTAATAATGTGCCTGGTATGTAAACCAAACCTCAATAAATTTGGGATACAACAGTTGCCACTAAGCATACATTTCTTGTAGAATATTAGAAACAGAATTTCTATGCACGGGCTTTTGTGCGTTAAACCGACACATTTCGATGCGAAACTTGTTGGTTTTACCAAATAAGTATAAGGCCTTTAAAAGATCGTTTGCCAGCAAAATGTCAGTGCATAGAAGTATGCGAATATATTAAATGTGACCAGGGATGAATTAACGTGAAGCTAAGGATTTCATGCATAAATATTAAGAAAGGCCTATACATCATTTACTATCCATTTTCGTTTGTTTTGTGTTGTTTTTGTTTTTTTCTCTAAGTAATATCTATGGAAGTCTTTAACCAAAAATAAATGCAAGAAACTTATTGATTTAGACATTTAATACATTCTTTAACAATTTGTCTTTATTTTACATTAATTTTCTTTAATCTTCATTCTTTATGAAACAATGAATATCAATGTATAATTGTGTACTAAAGATAATGTCTAAATATTATTGTACGTTGGGATACCATAAATAGATAATAGTGGAATAAACAAAAGTACACATTATGGCTATCTACTTGTCGTAGACTTTCTTATAGTTTCATGGTTTTTTCGGTTTTTTTTTGTTGCTCAGGTTTAGCCTCCATGGTAGAATATTCATGTGTTCACGTTCCAGTGACGATTTGTGGAATTTGTAAGAGTTTTCCTTGCTACGGTTAAGCATTCTTTACTTTGCTATTGATGTTCATGAATGTATGAATGTGAAATGAGGCTAATCCTTAGAAAAACAGTCTTTAAACGAGAAACAAACACAGCAGTATTTACCAAGGTTCATGAACCCTCATATGAATATTGACTTTGTACGTTTGAATGGCTAGATGACACAGGAAGTAGTGCTTGTTATGAAAAAAATGTGCTATTTCCCCATTTCAGACCATTCCCTAGTGTAGCTTTTTTTTGTTTAACACTTGTGCATGAGAAGACACACGAATGTGGATACAACTCAGCAAAGAATCTTATACTCAAGATGACACGTGGTCTGAAATGGGAAAATATTACGCCTATCCTGAAGAGGCCTTGCTGGTAAGCAAGTCACGTCAACATATCGTCATGTCGTCCAAAATGAGTTGTAACCGGTATATCTCCTGTATTACACTTAATTTTCTTTTTTTCTTTTTTGACTTCGCATCATTAATTAGAATCGCCCTCCGGCTGAGCTACTGGGCTACCATTACTGGTAAACCCAGGCTGGGGATCCATCTGCAGTCAAATGTATACATTTACATTACTTGTGTTATTTGTGTAGTTATATAGTGTTAACTATTGAAGAGGCTTAAACCACGAATGTGTGGGTTGAGAGAGGAAAGGAGGGATGGATGGATACGGGGATAGATGGACTGAGGGTTGATTGAGGAGGCGAGGAATTGAAGGGATGCATGGATGGCGAAAGGGAGGAAGGGGTGGATAATAAATGGATGCATGTATATGGATAGTTGGATACCGGTAATGAAGGAGGGGTTAAGGATGGGTTTGATGGATCATGGAAGGGGAAGGATAGATGGATTAATGGAATGATGGAGGGAGGGAGGGATGACTGTATGGATGAATGGTGGGTGCATTGATGGAAGGAGGGATGGAATAGAAGGAAGGGCAGTATAACGAAAAACGTTCAACTTGCCTCATCATGTTCCTCCGGTTGCTTCTTTCTTACTCCCATCCGAATGTCAATATTTGGGAATGGCTGGGGAAAAAGGAAGAAAGAAGACATACGTCAACACTCAAAATAATGACCTAAAATTTATTAAATCAAAATAACAAATAAAAAGTACATGGCATTCTTTAGCCAGTTGATTTCACCGACAACAGTAATGCATTAATTGCAACAGGAGATAAATTCATCAAGAGTTAGATGATCATTTAATATCATTTCGAAAACTAGCTTGTTTACACTATGAAAACTATTATTTTTAAATCGATAAGATATTAGCTTTTTTATTGCACGTAAAACTTTTAACTTTTAAACTGTATTTTTAACTGAATTGTTATTCCGTACAAAATGAAATTATAAAATATAATAGCTATGAACAATATACGGGCTGAAAATTATTAGTCTGAGACTAGAGTTTAAACAAAAATTCGCGGAAAACATAATAAGCTCTGGCTTAGAATATTTGAATGTCATTTGCATATATACAGTTCTCGACAAATAGAACACTTTTCGAGTTAATATTTTTGCTCTAAATAGTCTATTTTCACTACGAACTGCTCAAAAACTATGCATTGATTTTCTAGAGTCTAAACATTGCAAATAATTTTTTTCTCCGACAGAAATAGAGTTCAAATTCCCAAGCTTAGGTGATGTCTTTTAACCCAACATAATAAAGCTGAATAAAGAATATGTACAGTTTATGTTTAGAAAACCAAGCAGTAAACATACATTGCTTCAATTTGAATGTGACAAAAATATATACTAATATTATTACATTGAATTTTGAAAAGAAAATTAAAAGATAGCTAGAAACATGGATTTGATAACGAGAATTGTTCGCAAGGTGCAAGCCTTTGGTTATACCTATTGCGTTTTTATACAACACTAGATCAACCACGAGAAACCCTAATACTTCAATCGTTATAGTTGTAATAAATATAATTATGACAACGTATGTTCAAATAAGGAAAATCTTAAATATTATTAGAAGTTTAAAGTCTTAAAGGATAGGTAAAGAAAGGTGAATGGTCCGCCATTTTGGACTGAACACGCTTCGTGGGTCAAAAAGTTCGGGCAAAATATTTCAATTTCACTAAAACATTCTCATTTTTTTTATTCAAAACACTGGCTATTTCCAAAACTAGTTTTTTCGAAACATGAGAGGAAATTTAGAAGACGAGATCTACTCTTCAAATACTAAGCTTCCCTAAAAAACTGTACTCGTAGCCGAAACATGTGCTCGGGAATAACTGACAGAAGCAGGCGGTCAGCCACAGAAAGGTTAGGATATTTTGCATCAAACTTGCTATATTTATCTCTGATATAAATCATGATATAGATATATATAGTAGCACCTAAAAATATTACAGATAATATGACCTTTATGATATTAAGTAAAAACTGCATTCGAGGAAGGAATTAGGAAGTGGGGGGCTTCCAATGAAAAAATATGGTTTTCATTTTACAAACCATATAGGACACTTTTCGAGTTAATATTTTCGCACAAAATAGTATATTTTCACTACGAACTGCTCAAAAACTATGCATTGATTTTCTAGAGTCTAAAAATTGAAAATATTTGTTTTTCTCCATCTGAAATAGAGCTCAAAATTCCAAAGATTAGGTGATGTCTTCCAACCCATTACACACATGAAGCTGCAAAATGAAGACTTAACTATGATTAGAAAACCAAGCAGCAAACATTCATTGCTTTAATCCAGACGTGAAAAAAATATATACTAATATTATTACATTGAATTTTGAAAAGAAAATTAAGAAAGCTAGAAACATAGCTAAACATAGCTAAACTAGTCCTTCACTACACCTATTGCGTTTTTATACAACACTAGATCAACCACGAGAAATCCTAATATTTCAATCGTTATAGCTATATAACAAACAGAATTAGGACGACGTATGTTCAAATTATGAAAATCTTGAATATTATTAGAAGTTTAAAGTCTTAAGGGATAGGTAACTAAAGAAAGGTGAATGGTCCGCCATATTGGATGGAAGACGCTTCGTGTGTCGCAAATTTCGGGCAAATTAGTATTTAGCTTTCACTAAAACATTCTCAAGTTTTATTATTCAAAACACTGGCTATTTTAAAAACTAGTTTTTTCGCAATATTAACTAGAAATTTAGAAGAAGACAGCCACCTTATTCAAACACTAAGCTTCACTAAAAAACTACTCGTAGAAACACGTGCTCAGGAGCACTGGCCGGAACACGTTGTCAGCTAGAGAAAGATTGCAATGTTTGCATGATAAAATATAGTTATTACCTTCTAAGGATTATACAGATAATAATAAACTTAATGATATTAAGTAAAAAAGGTATTTAAGAAAGAATTAGGAAATTGGAGGCTTGCTATGAACAACTATGGTGTGTATTTTGAAACTTTACCTGTACCACTTCTTGACTTGAATTTCCATTGCTGTTACTTTCCTGTAGATAAACACATGATAAGTGAGTAAAGCACCTCAAACCTAGGAATCTGGCAATAAAGTTAAAACAACTGCATGCCACTCTGAGTGAGCCACCACACTGCGAGCCACCACACTGAGCGAACCAATTTTCCAAGCTCCCCAATCAGTGTGTTAGATAAATGCTTTGACACCGAATCCCCTAACACAAATTGGCTGGCAAAAAGAAAAATTGGGTCTTTCCTTACCATTTCAGCCTGTGTCTGTTATTTTTTTTTACTTTATCAAAGGCTCGAACAGGAATGTTTACTGATTTCGTTTTCTTTTGTGCGAGGAACTCAAAATGGCTAGCGGATCGTCAAAGGCTACGCGTACGCATGCGTAATCATATATAAATTTGCAGTTCATAACCGAGCCAAGTTGACTTTCTTCTCCCTCTGTTTACGCTGTTATTGTTGTTATTGTTGTATTTAAAGCGTGCTTTATATTTAATGTTCCAAGGGAGAGCATGAATTATATGACTTACAGAACTCAGGAAGGAAACAGGGAACCAATGAATAACCTATGGGATCAGTAAACCATTAACATATTAAAAAATATAAAATAAACCTCTTCACTCAAAATTCTCTGCACACCACATTAAGAAAAGAGGTGCTGCTTGCTTTTGATATGAGGAAATTTCGAATGTAGGCAAAATATATTTCTACGGAAATGACGTTCCGTGTAAGGCAATGTCCAAGCAATTTCACTGGACGAGCCACTATCTCAGACGCTGTTTAGCTTTAAATAATATCACCAATCTCGGACCTTTTCACAATATTTCGAAAACTACTCTAATTGATAGCATTATCATTCAAAATTCTTCGGTCGGTAGAGCGATTTGTCATGCAAAGTTTGTGTATTGGTGCACTGTTCTTTGAAGCCATGTTCTTCCCTCGAACAGATCTGGGGCTTTTGTTTAGACCATCAAAAGAATACTGAATATTTTTTTGCTTTTGGGAATGGTTTTCTCCTGTCATGATTTGTAGGAGAAAACCTTTGCAAAAATAACAAGAAAAGATTTGTCCATTCTCTCGCTCTAGGCTGTCATGACGAAAGTGAAAGTTAGTAATTGTACATTTCCAATGTTTACAAGATTGTCTTTCAAGCGAGGGATTTTGTTCAAGAATGCTCTGTCCAAAGTCAATTCGTTAACTAAATTCCTCAATAACGAGTCTCTTAACATGAACTGGCTTATGAAAGATAAAAATTGGATCTTTCTTTATCATTTTTGTTTGCTTGTTAATTCTCTAAGTGAACACTTTGAAGGGGGACTGGGGAGGAGGAAACACAAAGGAGCGCCTGCTATGTCGTCAGACCCCACATTCCTCTTATTTCACATTTTTCCCTTCCCCCAAAGCGCCGCTACGCATGCTATCGCTTTCAAGAGCATATACCCTTGAAACGCAACTCAGTTTTAATCACCGGACGCTCTAAAGGTCACAAACAACTTTCCATATGTCGTGTGGCTGCCGCTTGCATTATGCAGTAATTATATTTTGGTCTAATTGTGCTTTTATACATTTATACGTACACGAAAAAAAAACTCCTAATCTGATTGGATTAAGCTAACCTTTCGCAATTATGTAATTGTTAATTGATTGCAAAAAACAAAATCCCTCAAACTTTACTATAGCCATCAAATTAGATTTAAAATACCTCGATTTTCATAACGTATGGTATTATTAAATATATATAACTTATAGCAACTAATATAGAGCTTCTGGCAAAAAGGTGAGCACTGCGGGATGCTGAACTGTTGTATTAGCCGTATAATGAGTATATAAGTTTAGCAGTTATTATAAACTATATGGCTATATATTTAAATAATTTTTTGATCATCATTGTTTCCCTAACGACAGCGAATTCGAGACTCTCTTGAAGACAGTTGGAACACGGATCATTACACACCTTCCTTATAATTATCAATTACGAATGACTTCGCGCTAAACTTCTCGATAAGATGGCCAAGATCTGCCATACATTATACTTTTGTGTCTGCCATATACATGATACTTCGGGATACTTCTTAAATATTATATTCTTTATATAGTTAAGTAAAGTAAACTGAAGACATGAAAGAATCTGCTTATGTCGATAAAATAATTACCAATGAAAATTATTGCTTAATTATAAGTAATTAACAAACAAGGAAACTAAAATATATATTGGATAACCGGCTGTCTTGAATAAAAATCATAATTTCATCGTGCTTGTCTTACAAATGAGATGCAAAATTGCATAATTTCTGCTCATTATTGATTCTTCAAAAGTTAGCCGGATACACGGTTGATAAAGTATTGATAAAGTACTATAAAATCCACTACTACTACAACTTTTATGAAACATGGTTTGTATTATTGTATTACATAGCTTTGTTCTTACCTTTCATTAGAATCCCAGAACTTTTTGGAAGCGGTCTCTACGTGAATTCAGGGTTTTTACTTAAGCTTGTTCCAAGATAACTGAAGCATAACTATTCTTTCTATAAAGAATTTGGTTTTCCTTATTGCTTATCCAAGAAAACTCCCTAAAGAGGTCAGAAACGTCATTGGCTGGAAAGATCAACTTGTTTCTGCACATCTTAGTCTTGTGTATGCACATTAAGACAATACGTCACTCGAAGTAGATAAAAAAAATATGAAACGTTTCTTTACATGAATTGCAAATCATAAAAACACTTTATTTCTGATTCTTTCTACATTTCTATATTTTCCAGTCCTTTTTTTTTATCATTTACGATATATAGATACGATTAACTTGTAGACGTGTTTGGGCCTGTCTGGTGAATGTAAGCTTTAGCGAGTCACGCGTAGAGAAAATCTATTTTGGGCAGTGACCTTACTGTATGACCATGGTATATGTTTGTGCGTATTTAAGCCAGCCAGACTGAGTAGTAACTTTCGATTTGCTTCAGGAGAATTGTTTATTTTATATCGAAGAAAATTTTGTAAGATTCCTATCAATACCTAAAATAGACCAAAATAGAATTCCAAACTCCTGAGAATGGGAACCCATTGTTTTGCCCTCCAAATTGAGCTGCTTTTGACGTACTGCAAGGGGTATATTCCTTCTCGAAATAGCAATGTTTGCTTTCTCTCCATGACCTACAAGAATCGCTATAGAACCCTTTACAGCACTTCGGAATGCAGCTCAATTTGGAGGACAAAACAATAGAATTAAAAATATTAGTCTTCGTGGAATAGTATTAAAGAAATCATGATACTTATTCGTTCGTCTCACGATATTGAGGGCCCTTTGTAGAAGACCACTATCAAACAGCTCATGATCAATCGTGAGACAATCGCATAAGTATTATTTCTTTAATACAAAACAATTGGTTTTCAATTATCAGGAGATAGAACAAAACGTTTTTGTCCTCCAAATAGGTTATATTCACATATTTTAAAACATCAGCTTATCCTAGGGATTTTATTTTTATGCCAAATATCGTTTCAAACTATCCAAAAAATATACATATAGTTTTGGAATTGTTACATTCTCCCCTGCCGTTTATTTTCTAAACTAGTGTCCAAAACAGCCCAAATTCAAGTATTTCATTTATCAGACAAACGTTAACACATATTTACTGGAAAACATTAAAAATCGTATCAATAAAGCAGTTGAAATCTTCTGATTTAAAGTTGTTCGTTCCTTAGCAACAACGTGATTAATCTGCATTACAATGTCAAAAGCATCCTTGGGTCTATCGTGAATAAAAGCTACTGCGCTTCATTGACGTCCCGTCCAAGGGGTCTATAGGTTTAGCAAATATATAAATTGTACTCGTATCATCGAAGGACAACACAAACGGCTCTATTTTGGCAGCTTATTTACCGGAGAGGTGACTCTTTGCAGAGATTTTGCGGCATTGAACGATTCACATTTCACGTATCTGCAAGTCTAGAGAAGACGACAAGCTAACCTAAATCTTCCTATGTCATTTATTATTATTTTTAAACTATTATTAATTATTTATTGATTTATTGTCGACCTTTTTTAATTAAAATATATATTAATATGTTGTATTTTTTATTTCCTTTTTTAAATTTTTATTCTTTTATTAAAACAGTGTTTTTGATTAATCAGTGTAATCAAGTTTACCCAACAAACGCTAAACCCTCCGGCCATTTTCGAGGGCATTTTAATCGTGTTGTTGTGAAGAAATGGATATTTATACGTATACGTAAGTAGGGGCTTATCTTTACTCGAAATCCTTACTAAATTTTTATTCTTTCAGTGTTGTTTCTTTTAAATCACTGCTCAATTTATTGGCTGAATTTCTTATGATATTTCAGTTTGCAAATAAAATGTATGTCCAACTTTAGTTGTTCAGTTGCCATGGCAACACTATATGACTTCCACTTTTTTTGTTCGTCTACCTATGGTAATATCAAAGGACTATCCTTAGCCAAGATACACAATGGTATTTGTTGAATTAAAAAACAACAGTATCTACTCATATAATCATTCATAGCTGAAAATTATTTCTTGTGTGGAGTTTATCAGTATATAACCTGTACGGACATATACCGTGGTCATTGTGTAAGGCCACTTCTCTAAATAAATATTTTTTCTACGCGTGACTAGAGAAAGCATAAAGTTCACAGTACATGCCCAAACATATCCTGAAAGTTATCGTATCCAGTATGTTACCAGTATGATGTATAAAAAGTCTAGAAAATCTTTCGTTAAATAAAAAAAATTAGAAGACAGGTCATTTATGATTGTTTTTAAAAATATGTATATAAATATATAGAATAAACAACTTTCAAGTGGTCATGATATGAACATGTTGTCTTACTCAATGGCATTGTAATTCTTAATGTACTACAACTAAAATATATTTTTTTTATGTGTATACTCATAACAAGATGTGTAGTAACATGTTTGGATCACCTTGAGGATTTCTACTAAATAAGCACTTGCGGTAAACAAGTTAAAAAGTTCAGTTAACTTGGAACATGTAAGAGTAAAACTCCTGGATTCCCGTAGGAAATTCCAAAAAAAATTTAGGATTTAAATGAAAGGTAAGGACAAAGTTAATACTAGCTAACAGTTATCAAAATATTACTCTGTTTCCTATAGGTTTTCTGTGCCATCATTACATTATTACTATTATTATTTTTATGTTCGGTATTTAGCGTGAAAAGCCATGATACTTGGAATCACTTGGAATTGAGCAGTATTAAATCATTAAAAAACAATTGAAATGCTATTTGTTTTCTTTCACTTTTCTTCCCTTATTCATAGATACCACTGCTTTTCATTTTCCTTTCCCCTAAAGGTGACCTTTTTTCGTATAAGCTCTTTTGGTTTCTAAAGGCGACCTTGTATCACGTCTCGATTTTACTATTTACAAATTCACTTAATATATTGCTTTCTAGATTAATGCTTCATTGTAAGTAATTACTTAAACTGCATTACTTTATTTTTGTTGTAAATATTGATGTATAATTTAGTATTCTAGATTGAAAACTTAATGTAATTTAGTTATTTCAATTTGTACTATAATCCATTGCCAGAAATATTGGACATTGTCAGCGGTGTTACGCATGAATGAAAATGAAGTGGTTTTCTAGAGGAAAAATATAACTACATGGTTTCCAAGCACATATTTATATTCAACTATGATGTTAGTAAAACAATTCTTGCCAAAAAATAGTTACTTGACAATCAAAAGAACAACTATTATTTTTCTGTTGATAAGCCTCACCACAGGAAGCCCATGAAGGACAAGAAACAAGTTTCAAACGTAAATCGTTACTTTAAGCTTCCTTATTGTATCTCAGCAGTCAATAGGAGCTTGTAAAAACAAAATGGCGATATTTAGGGGGTTTTGAAGCTGTTTGGAGCAGTTCTCTGTGGTTTCTTGTCATTTTTAACTGAAAACTACGAGCTAACAACGCGTCGAATCGCTTAAAATTTAACCTAACTTCAAGCTTCTTGGGAACCTACATTCTGAAGGCATGCTGTCTATTTTGAGCGGTTTTGGATTTATTTAACACTCGTTTGGTGATATCGAGGTGGAGCTCTTTTACTTTTAAATTTTAATAAGACGATTTTGGGGTCAAGTGTGGCCAGATTTATAGACGATGTATGGAATCTAGAGCTTTCGAAGCCTTTCGAAGGCAAGTAGTCCGGGAACCAATATGTCGCATGATTCAATGATCATTTTACGCTTATTTAGTAGCTTGTAGGGTGGGTTGTTTGTCGCGATGTGGAGCTCAGAGGAAATAAAACCCTATTCGCCGTAAATAGAGGAAGCTCTATATTCCCCATACATTTCCTATAAGACTCGGCGGCTATTTTGTAAGCTGAAACGCATCATTGCGCATGGATGAGCAGGCTCATGTCCCATATTTCTGGCAATGCTGACGTATGTCTAATAGGCATGTATGTATGTTTGTATGTATGTATGTATGTATGTATGTATGTATGTATGTATGTATGTATGTATGTATGTATGTATGTATGTATGTATGTATGTATGTATGTATGTATGTATGTATGTATGTATGTATGTATGTATGTATGTATGTATGTATGTCAATCAATCAATCATTTATTTATGTATGTATGTAAACTCCATAAAACTCTTAATAGTTGTTAGATACATCTTTGTTATTCCTCCACTGATCACAAATGTAAAGCGCATTGAGAGGTCTGTAAAATAGGGTATATAGGAACTTCATTTTATCTTTTATTTTTCATTATTAGTTGTAGGATTGTAGAGTTTTCGCGCTACAGTGATGCCTCTATAGCTGGGTTTCAATCAGCTAATAAAAGTCTTTGAATCTCATTATCTGCTCCAAATGGTGGTCAAACACTGACCACCATGTGCTGTCAGCCAGAAAAAATTATATTAAAAACTTGTGATTCAGCTGAGGAACATTCCGCACGAGACAGGAAATGACGTCAAGTGAAACCCAGCTATTGCCAAAAACTTTCATTAAACGTACAGGTAAAGGGGTACCAGTATTTTCTTCGTTTATTTACTGGGAAACCAAACCTCGAAAGCGTACACTATAAAATACTGATATATATTAAGGACGTTCGCGGGCAAAAAAGTTTCCCGTGATCTTTTCTCATCGGGCAGAATGAAGCGTCATCATCCGGGACATTACTATTACAGACGCGCTAAATTCAAACGTGTAATGAGGTGCAAGTTAGTTTCTACAAAGTCTCAACTTAATATCATCAAACCTCGCATGGTGAGATAGGACCATCATAGAAGTTCCATGAGCAAATAAGAAATGGGGGTCACCGTTCTCGTTTAGGAGTGAGATGATATCAAAAGGCAGCCTTTATCTTGTCGAAAATGGCTTGCGTGCAATACATACACGTCGAGCAGTAAAGTCTTTTTTTTTTGTACAAGAACTAAATGGATTGCTAAATATTTCTTGAAACAACCGTATTAAAAAATTAGGGTCACCGATCGAAATCGTTTTCGCAACGAGCGTGACAGAGTTTGATCTTGAAAACATAGGTCATATGCTGTCACGCAATATGCGCAATACAGATGCACACAAACGATGCGTGCGAGCTTCCTTAAGTGGACACCACACATCTGCTTAATAAAGGCATCCTTGAAGCTTGAATAGACTTTCGAAACATAGGTATGAGCACAAACTATACAATCCTCATTTACAGTACAATCACGAGGAAAGCATGACAACAAATATTTATTATAAGTATATATTCAAAGCCAGCAGTCTCCCGGTTAAGCAGCAATGCTTTTCATACATATATTTGTTGCTTATTACATATAGTTTTAAAATTCTTCCATTTTTTCAGCTTACTAGATTATTCTATCTACTTAAGGCCGTGTCACACGCTACGATTTCTCGTCCAACTTTCACGTTTGACATCCCCTCGCGCGATTTGGACTTTTCATTCTTTTGCTGCACGAAAAGTAGAATCGACTTCTACTTACTGCAAAATTTTTTGTAAAAATTTACGTGTGACATGGTCTAGCCTGCGTGCATCCGGAACGTAACTGTGGTTAAGTCCGTCTGCGAACCAGTGACAGTTTTCTTGTTCTATTACCCCCAGCAGCGTACCTGGATTTGGGTACGCGCTCTGATTGGCTCTTTCTTAATTAGTTACTGATGAATTGGCATAGCTGTCAATATTTTCACAAATCAATGGATTTTTCAGGCTCATGTTGGATACTGGATCTCGTAGGAGATTTTTCTATCAATTAAATCATCGCCAGAAATCCCCACCGTCAAGCGAAAATGCTACTCGACCCAGTCCCCCTCTTGTTATCTCCAAGGACTAAAAATTGATGGTAAAACTATACGAGTCGAACTATTTCCTGTCAAATGCTCAATTACTATTAAGTAAATTAAAAAGTTATAGTTCACATGTCAAACCTTAGTATATAAGCTACTATGGTATGGCAAAAACAATAAACAAAGTGTAAATTTGATGTAGCATATTTTAATCCTTGATTCTGCCTTTCGCGGCACTTACAAATTACAAAGCGAAAGGGGAAACTTACGTGTAGATACCAAAAGTAAACTATTTTTTCTCTTACAATAAATGTATATATTAAAAAGTTGTAATGAGTGTCATGAATTTCAATAGACTAAATGTGAATTCCAAGTCGTTTTACCTCGTTAAAGAAGAAATAGATGTAGCATTTTTTCAATTTAAAATCGTCTTTTTTGCTCCAACGGATAAACACAATAACGGACTCCATATTTCCAAATTCCCGAGGCAATAGCTTGAATAATATTGAACGAAAACTAGCGAGTAATACATCAAATTGAAGCTTGTAAACAGCAGATTTCATATATATACGGCCTGGTTACAAAGTCTGAAAGCACATAGCATGATCGAGCATGATTCAATATAGAGCATCGCTGACCTGAAGAAGAATGCCTGCAGGCCAGCGGGTCAGCGGACATTTCGCGCGAAATTCGATAGGCAATATACGATGTCAGAAGTATTGAATATTTATGAACATTTAAAATTCAAATCAGCTATAACATTTTCATCGGAAGGTTGCCTTGATTATATTCGCAAAGAAACTCGTGATGATGTGTTTATTACTCTGTATATACCTAACGAATTTCTATATAAGTGGCATCAAATCAAAGTACTGAGAAAATTCCCCATATCATACGTGGAATTGCTCTATATTTCCCAAAGTATCCCAGCATGTTATCTAAAGGAAGAAGCTAAAGAACGAGTGGAAAAGCGCTTGAAAGAGTTATCTAGCTATGCTGCCAAGTCGTGTACTGGAATCCGCGAAAGATTTCGCGGGTTTATTTTGAAAAGAAAAACAAAGAAAAACAAAACAAAAAACAAAACAAAACCAAAAAAAGACCAAAAAAAAAAAAAAAATTGCCTGAAGTTCAACTTCTTATTTAGAGTTTTGGTATTGACCGCTGAAAACTTACGGCGGGCGCGAGGGTTCCGATTTCTGGCCATGTTTCTATAGGCGCTTGTTTTACTAACAGAGAAGAAAAGTTTCAAGATATATCGACTGTCTTGACCGTTGAATATTACGTCTACTTGTTTGTTGACCTTTGTTGTTTGAATCACTACTCTAATTACATATTGTCACACCATTCGTAGAAGATAATTCCTTCCTCTGACAATTCTATCCATTATTTGCATTATTTATCTTCAAAATCTTCTAAGGAAATATAATACAAAATTTCTGTAGTAAAACACCGAAACTAACGCCAAACTTGGATCGCTAAGAAAGTCGTTGAATACCGCGGCAAATCGTTACTCATCAATATTGACAGATATCTGTCAGTGTTCGGTTTATCTTTCTGCAGATCATTCTTTGGCGAACCAATCAGAACGCGTGTAAGAATGAATTGGCATAGCAGCCAATCACAGTCTATTTTGTATAATCGTGCAACCAGAACAAGGAATCTTGCGCTGATTCGCAGACCGTCTTAACCAGAGTTAAAGTCGGGCTGCACATGTCTAGCCCAACTTGCTATTAGAGCGCACGCACAATCATTCATTCACCATTGATTCAAATTACGCGTGCAACTTGCAATACTTTTTTTCGCGAGACAAATTGAAACCGAAATCGTGCTTTCGACATGGTCTCTGCAACCTGCAACAATTTTTTTCGCGAGTCAAGTTGCACGAGAAATCCTAGCGTGTGACACGACCTTTATATCGATAAAGTTAGTAAATCAAACATTTCTGATTTCAAAATGAATAATATCATACCGGAAATGTACAGTCTCTGGTCATCAAATGGGGATTTTTTAGTTTGACGTTATTTTTAACGGACGAATTTCCGGTTTCAAAATGTTTTGGTACGTTACGTTACGTTACGTTACGTTACGATAGGTTACAATACGTTATGTTATGTTATGTTAAGTTACGTTACGTTACGTTACGTTACGTTATGTTTTGTTATGCTATGAGTATGTTATGTTCTCTTATGTTAACTAAATAATATAGCTAGAAGTTTAGTTTTGTTGTTATTAGTTCAAGTTACTTTTTCTTTAACGTTTTTCTTTGACGTAACAATAATAATTCAACTTTTTCAAGTGAAATTCAAAATCTAGCGTTTTTCTAGAAGGAACTATTGGAGCTAATAACTGAGATGTCTCGAGCGGCCAGAGGGGCTCGTCGGCTTCGTGACTCCCTATAAAAGAGAATCCCCTCTGGAATCCAGGGTAGACATGCACGGTCTGGAATTTCTTTCAGAACCTCTTAAAATTTCTTAAAATTATATCTTTTTTCTTTCTGATAATACCCCTAACATTTCGCAAAATTGAAGTAATCTAGACCTACTATGGTAGCTATTGTAAAAATGAATTTTTAAAAGTTGTTACATTTTGCTGGATGTTATCCCTACATCACATAGTTAGGGATTTAGTTTTGTTTTCATAATTTTCATTTTGTTTTTCTTTAACGCAAGAATTGGAAAACAGTTTTTCATTGGTTCACGAATCTCGCTCGTTCTTGGAAGCCCAAGGTGATAAACTTAGATTGGCGCATTGAATTATAATATTACAAAATAAATCAACAATTTTATAAAATTCAAAATCTAGTGTATTTCTAGAAGGAATTGGAGCTATAAGTAATGACTAGCACTATAACAAAGATCTTGGCATATGTTTTCAGAAGCGGCCAACTTTTATGTTGTCGTTTCTCAACGCGCTGAAAAGAAACAAATTCCAGAACGCATTGCCTTAAAAGTAACGTAAGGGGGGAGGGGGGGGGGAATATAATCATTAAGATCAGGGAAGGCAGAAAACAAGCCAGGCTCAGAATCAAAGGTTAGTAGAGCAATTTTGGACGGTTCATCCAACTAACTATTTCTTATCGATTGCATAAGTATGTATGTATCTATGCAATAAGGGAAAATAATTCAACCACTTTGGTAAGATTGAGTGGCATATTCTCGAAGTATTTTCACACAAGACCAATACTTTTATCTAACCTTCAAATTTTATCAATAGCCTGAAACAGTCGCTGAGCTGATCAAAGTCAAGGCACGGTTAACTTACGGATCGAATTGAAATTTAGCGAGCTAAGGTTTTGCGGTGGCAGAAAAACCAGAGAAAAATCTTTGTATCATGGGAGAAAAACCTAACAAACTCTACTCACATGTAATGCCCTACAATTTTTTAAAAATTTGTTTTGCTATTCTGGAAATCATGTCAGGAGTACAGCATTCCTATTTTCTAAAAAAATACGTATTGCTTTTATTAGCATTTCGTTTTTTCATTTACACAAAAGCGTCGAGTCGGTTTGGGACAAGAATCTTTCTCCTTAAGGACGTTCGCGGGCAAAAACGATTCCCATGTTTTTTTCTTCAAACTTTGCATGGTGAAATAAGACCATCATGGAAGTTCCATGAGCAAATAAAAAATGGGGGTCATTGTTCTCGTTTAGGAGTGAGATGATATCAAAGTGCAGCCTTTTTCTTGTTGAAAAGCGTTTGCGCGCAATACATAGAAGTCGAGCAGTAAAGTCTTTTTTTTGTAGAAGAACTAAATAGATTGCTAAACATTTTTTCAAATAACCGTCTAATAACCTGTAGATAAATAATATGTGTAAATATTTATAAATACACACAAATAACTTGTAGTTTTGACTCGAATTTACAGCCACCATGCACCATTCGATGACGCTTTGGCAGTAATTGAGATTGCATTTTTCAACCAAATACGTATTTTTTTTATGATATTCCCATATTTTTTCTTCAAGGTTGGAACACCGACAGCTTATGTAATTCTTTATAAAATACGAAAATGAAAAATGGGGGTCACCGTTATTGTTTTCGAGATATAGCCGATCGAAACTGTTTTCGCAACGAGCGTGACTGAGTTTGATCTGGAAAAACATAGTTCACGCGCGCACGCTGTCACGCAATATGCGCAGAGCAGATGCGCAAAAACAATACCCGCGAACGTCCTTAAGTCAATTGTAGTCGACAAACTGTTTGATAAACCGCTAAAGAATAAAAGAAGAATTGTGGCTGATAATTCATTGTGAATCGCTGAAGGTTATTATATGGTGTGCACATGGTGTGCATGGTGTGCACAACTTGCTAGATACAACTTATTGGAAAAAGACTTGTCAGTAAAATACTTCTTGCTGCACTTTCATTCTTCTCATCCACCGTATTGGCCGACTAGATCCTTTTACAGACTTATAACTCTTCAGAACTATTCAACTTCCTTATAAAAAAAAAAAAACTGTCAACGCTCATTTTCATCAGTCTTCACCTACTAACCGTACCAGAATTCACCAAACCTTCCACATGAAGACCCGACACTGATCACTGAAGAATTCAAAGTTCAAGCCGAAACATATAATTGCTCGAAGACCTCGACATCTGGAAAACCATCTACTGACTGAAAACACCACTCATGTTGTCTGTTACATTGTCCATTTAGATGTTCCATTCATAGACACTTGACATGATCGTTCTGATGTTCTATTTTTTTTCTTTTTCGAAAACTTATAACATAATATCATATGTAACTAATAGTAATTGTGTAAGGGCCCACAGTAATTGGCGAAAGCTGTTGTGGTGTCCCCGCCATTCAATTCACTATTTCTTGTTTTCATTGTTTTTCCTCCCAGTTACCAATCTACTAAACTGATCACTGATTTTGTTTTTAAAAGGCGAAGTTAAATAAAATTAAAAAAAAAAAAAAAATTTCAAATTTTGGAGTTATCTAAGCAATAGAAAACTTTTTCCGTGTTTGCATAGTCTGATAGCAACCCGAGGGGAGGTTGGGAGAATTCGAGATGGTTTTGCAAACCCAAGACGTAGTCGAGGGTTTGCATAACCATCTCGAATTCTCCTTATTCTCCGAGTGTTGCTAGCAGGCCATGTAAACACAGAGAAAACGTTTTCTATAGCTTTTATAAAATAGATAGAATAATAATGTTGGTTTGTGAATGGTGATGGAATATGAAATGCATATGTGATCGTACCATACTGAATAGACTCAGAAAAAATTCTGAAAAAATTCCCATCTGGGGCTCAGAATTTTTTCTGAGTCCATTCAGTATGGTACGATCACATATACATTTCATAGATCGAATAATTAAGCAGAAAAAACATGAAACTAATTTGAATATGAAACTCCACATTCTCTTAACGTGGAAACAGACAATCTCGACCAAACACTTCCTTTGATAGAAATCCTCAACGGCGCCTTCACAATATTGAAAAAGCGACGAAAAAGTTTGACACGAAGAAACAAAAAAAGCAGTTGATTTATTCGATTTTCATAAAGTATAACCGCTAACATGAACAAAATAATCAATCAGCAAAGTACTTATGAACTGGATGGTACAGGAAATCGTTTAGAAAAAGGCATTTCGATGAGAAAGAGTCCAAATTTGGAAAACGAAAAAGTTGTGAGTCGTCTTTGACGATAAAGGAGGCGATAATGTTTAGATCTTTGCTTTTTTTACGGACACACTGAGGACTCTAAGGACACTAAGAAGTGATACGAAGACATATATTTAATAAATATTGTACAGAAGACATCCGGCAACCAAGAATTTACTGGAAATTTTCCTTAGCTTTATCCAAGTAAGAGCATTTCTTGATCTATGCTTTCATGTGTTGTTTTTTTGTCTTTGAAAGATTGTTGATAAGTTTTTGATATTTACTGCATATTTTGTGCTACTTTTAAGACTTCAATTTTCGTAATTTAATATTATTTACGTGTGAAGTAAAGTAAAAAGTCATAACTTAAGTCCTATTTTTATTTGCATTCCTGTCTGTAATCCACACAGGTGAAGCACAAACTGCAGTCTGAATTATTTTAATAGTACTTGCAAGGATTTTTCTCCATTTTTCATCAATGCTTCAGAGATTTATAACTTTTAATGCATTATTTCATATGTTACTACGGTTTTTTTTCATTTCAAAGTTTATGTTTAAGAACAAGAAAAAAAGTAAAACACAAACTCATCTCAATTTCTGACTTCACAACCGTTTTTACATATTCTCATGCAAACATGGTTATTAGCCAATGAGAGCGTGTGTATCCAATTTATATAATATATAATTAATTTATAGATTTTGTAGTTGAAACGGTATCCGCCATCTTAGCTTGAACTTGCTGCTCGAGCAGGAAAGAAAAGAGATCATTCTTGTTTGAGCATTAATCACAACTTAAAGTATAAACTAGCGAAGAAAAATGGTAAAGAAAGTTCCATTTTCATATTTTGTCACAAGTCAGATCAAGTCAAATGATTTGTTATTAAAGAAGTTGGCTAACACGTTTGCTTCGGACATTGCTGAACAAAATACTCGCTTCGTTTCTTGAGCATTGCTATTGAATTTATTCGTTGTCAATGATTTGGAGAGCTACTCACACACTATATGCTCATTATTTCTACAGGTCGACAATGCAAATAGAAGTAATGCTGAAATCGATCAATGTTCCAGTCGAAGCGAAAGCGTCGAAGAGGTAAACATTGAAAGTAATACTTGTTTGTGCAATTAAATCGAAGAGGTTCAGTATTGGAATATAGTAGCACTCTTTCTCTAGCTGAACACATATTTTCAAAAGAGCCTGGGGAAGGCCTGTTGGAAATAAGTTGTCCTGTTGTCCTATATAAGAAGTGAGAGCTAAAGATATTTCAGGAATTTTAGTAATAAAGGAGTGTCTCTTGAGTACTAGGACATCATGTAGGCAACATGGAAGCCATAATAAATATCTTCACATTTTCCAGTTTTTCAATGCTAGAAACTAAAGAGAGTATTGCAAGGAAATCATTTTCCGAATTTATTCACTGGCGACAAAGGGTCGAATATGCATGGTTGGTCAACCATTTGAGAAGTTTATCATGTTTATCCTTTTCTCTAAGACTTTAGACTTCGAATAGTAGTCAGGATTTTTACAATATGAAAAACCAATTATTATAATTATACTTCTTATCTTGCTAAAAGATTGAAATAAGAGGGTTTTCCATGTTTAAGTAATTATGGATACAGTGATGAATAGAATTGCAGACAAATATTTCTAGTCAAGGGCTGTGCCTTTCAAACACTCTGCATTGTGATGCTCTTAATAAAATCATTTTTTGAACCATTTTCCAAATCTTTTTAAAATCAAATGTCACAGAAATGTGTTTATCATAAAAGCAGAAACAAACGACCATCTTACCGCATGATTATAAACTACATACACCTAACTGCAAGAATGTTATCATATAAAATAGCAAATTATTAATTATTTTTGCAAAACAGGCGTAATTATTTCACGGTTTTGAAGGTATAGACTGATAATTTTGAGATTACCTTGTTAATATATACTAAATAGTTATTCTCATCACTGTAGGTGGCATTTAAGAATCAAAGAAAAGAAAAATATTTTTCATTTATTCCTTTTTGTTAGTTTTGCTATTTTTTATGGTCACGGTTGGCTAACACTTCCTAAGCTCATGGCTTTTGTGAGTACTGTCTCTAGTTTATGAGTAAATATTCTTCAGTATATTTGTTTTCAATGACACTTCCTATTTTAGGATTTATTAGCTTAGTTTTGAAGCTTATTCAATTTTGAAAAACACTTTCAATAACTAGTAATGGAAATTTACCTTTTTGTCCTAATTTCTTAACAGGACGAAAGGGGGTGTCGCAGTTTTATGCATGTTATTTCTAAAAACTATTACAGGATTTAGGGATTTTAAAGTAGTCAAATCTGTTTGCCGCAAACATTAGCTTACAATCTAGTGTCCTACTGATCCTCCTGCCTGTAAACATTGTCTGTAAATCTCGAGGACATGAGTCGCTCATAGCAAAATTTGGAATTGACAATCAACGATACTTAAATAGCAGTGTCAACAATGTTCCCCCAAACCACAGCGAGGATTGACTGTAACTTTATAAAACCTATTACAGGCAAGGAAGTTTATTTTTTCAATAACTTATTTATAGTATCACCCCGCTTGTCTTAAGGAAAACAGTTAATTGCCTGACTTTTAATCTACCTGATGTGTCGCATGTACATTTATAACAGTCGTTATTTACTTAGTAGAGGGATTGTATTTGACAAACTGTATAATTAGTGTCTAACAGTCTAATTAACCTGCCGTGTCTGTAAGGATCGAGCAAAGTTTGAAATGACTAAAAAATTGCCCTACTCTTACTTTGTCTCAACAACATATACCATCTATCTAAAAATGTAGTTGGTTTGGTCAAAAAATAATTTCTTTATTTTGTTGTTGTTGAGGTAATGAACTATTAATAAGTTTCAGAACTATTTAATTTTGGGTGTCTTATCTAATAGAGTTATATGGTAATCATAAATGTTTGGTGTCAAAGTCCACGAGACCAAAATTCAGTTGTTTACCGCTAAAGAGGACGGATATTGTAAGTTACTAACACGTGGACCTTTATTAATACAGTAGTTGTTGTTCTTCTTCTGGAATCGCATTCTCATTTTAGTACATTTGTCTTTGCTGTGCTTCGTCAGTTAACTTTCCTACATCTGTAATATTTTAGTCTAAATCTCAACTGAAAGATACTAGTGAAATGAAATGCGTTCGGTGTGAATAATAGAACGTGGGTTCGAGTCCTGCCAAGGGCATATGATATTTTTCTCTTAATTCTTAAATCTCAACTGGTTGCTTGAGCTTTCATCTAAGTTTCATCACTGCACAACATTACCAACTTTCACTTTCACTTTGGTTATAACAGCCTCATAGAAAGAATCAAAGCCTTTTCTGCATATTCTTGATATATTTTTCTTTCCTTATCTAGAAATCATGTCAGGAGTACAGTATTTCAATAAGTAGAAAAATGTTTATAGGTAATATTGGTATCTCGCTTCTTCATCTACACAAACGCATCAGCTATATTTGAGACGACAATGTTTCTCCCCATAACTAGTCACCTGTGATGGACAAATTGTTTGACAAATTACAAAAAATTGAAGGAAGGGTCGTGTTTGATAGAATAGGTTTAGTATTGAAACGGCACTACAAGTAAGGAGATCGACGATATATACATAAATAAAAGCAAGCGAGTTCACTTCTCGTACTGTGAAATTGCTCAGACATGTCAAGCATTGTCAAGGTCATACAGCACTGTCATGGTCGTATAGCATATTTTCAATATCACAGGGAAGAAACAGCTCTTATCTTGAATAACTTCGGAAAATAATGTAGTTTGAATTAAGAGTTTCCTCTGTTTTATTTTTTAATATGTTCGTAGTTTAGTGACCCTGTTACATAATGGGTTTCCTGTTTCCTTCCTTTAGCTTGCTAACCACTTAGCACACACAATTACTGGAAATTCAAACATTAACCACGGAGCATGGTTTTTCACAACAACAAAATAATGGCATAAAAAAATATTTTTCATTATTACGAAGTAATATTTATGTTTATCACAGTTGGTGACGTGATATGTTAAATTTGTCATTTCACGGTACGCCATCTCGGTTTGCTATATGAACTAGAAATAAAAAGATTCTACTTCCAATATTTGTTTGCACGCAGGCATGAAGTTAATATTTGACTATGTGTCTTCTGCGAAATGATTTATTTCTTAAACCAAGCTTTCGGCCATCTTGGCCATCATCAGGGTTGTAGTACACGTATTATGTTTAAAATAACGTACGTAGTTAACAATAAGCGCGCGCATACAGGAACAATCATAGAAAATACAGCAGCGCGAGCTAATAAACTGAATAGAGCGCGCGGAAGGACAAATTAGCAAGCGTAACAATGAATAGAAAGAAAGAAAGAAAGAAATATGATACCAACTGAATGGAAATCTTAAAATTAGCTATTAAATATTAGCTATTAAAAATCAGTTATTATTATTTTAAACATAATACGTGTACTACAACCCTGATGATGGCCAAGATGGCCGAAAGCTTGGTTCAAGAAATGAATCATTTCGCAGAAGACACATTAAGATTCAATTATTAAGATTCTACTTGTTTGAGCCTTAATCACAACCTAAAATACAGACAATGAAAATGTCATAATATGCAAGTATCAAATGACCGGGTTTTTTTTATGTTCCTGTAGAAGTGCTCGTCTTCCCAGATTGACAGCAGAAAAAACATGACCTTGTAATCACAGGTCAAGCTGGGACTGACAAGTCGTTTCTCGTAAACTTGATCGTTAGAGCATTAAAGCAATGTCATGTCTGAATGCAAGGCCCAGTTTTCAATGATTTAAATCAGTTTTATTATCCGGTTTGTCGTTACCAGAACGAGACGATCTTGACGGTTATTCGTCGGTGTCCATGCAGCTTAGTCCCTCGCCTCTAAGACTATCGTGGAAAGGAATATAAGGAATGCGTGGAAAATCGTTGAATATTCTGCGAATGTGAATACGAAAAGCCGAAACTTTTTTTAGGGCTTGGTGTATTTATTATTGCATGACTTGGCAGAGTTTGGCGATAATCGGATGTTTGGAAGATGCATTTTGAGCGAGAGAATTAATCGGTAATTTACTTAACGGGTCCCTGAAGGAGAGAAGAGGAACAGGGTACGAAGCTAGCCTTAATCCTATTGTTTTTATTCTGCCGAAATCCGTACTAGGTTTACGTCACTGCTATGGACAGTGATGACAGATTTTCGAGTTCGGCCAGGCCTCGTAGGTCAACAACCGTCTCTCAATGGCTGAGTTCTTTTGGCTCTTTTAAATCAGTTTATTTACTGAAAGTAAGATTTGTTGGGTACTGAATGATTTCATATTGATTTTGAAGTTCGGCAATTTGTGACGGTTGAATTTCTTGTCGACTTTAGTAAATTCATGTCAACGATCTGACAGATTAGTGGTTTCATGTACCGGCTCCTGCTGTTTTTGGCTAAACGAGCAATAGCGCAGCGCGGCCTTACTAAAAATAGATGTCACGCTATTGGACCCCCCGGATGACTCAGGCAAACAAAGCTCCAAATTTACAGTAAATGTATTGGAGATTAGAGCTCAACCTGCTATTTTTTACATTTTATCAACGTCTTTTCCAACAAATCGCCATAAACCGGAAGGTATCTAAAGAGATATGCACAGCACTAAGTACTGGTATTAGGTGAAATGTCAATTTAATTTAAGATACCGTGAAAATCTTCATATATTTGCTGGAGTATCGGTCTACACGATTCGGTCACTGACCATTATTTGAACTTGTTGCCTTAACCTAAGGTTTAGCACCATTATAGGGGAGAGTGAGATGAAATCGAATAATCTCCTAGCTATTTATAACGCATGGTATTTGTTTGAATAAATGAATATATTCGAACGAAAAGGATTCGAACGGTAAATTGGCCCACGGATACATGGCCAGTAACTCAAACAAACCAAGAATTCAAACACTATTATCATTAAGCAAAAAACGTAGATGAATATAGATATACATAGAACGGTCATATTATCTGACATATTATTAAACTTTTTTATGTAGGAAATTCTACGTTTATGCTCAAATTATTTAGATACATGTAGATAGAGCTGTAACCCCGATCTACGATCTCTCTTCTCTCCTTCGGGGCCCCGTTAAGTACGTTACAGATTAATTCCGAGTGACACACGATCGGTTCTTAATATTAAACAGACAAACATCACCAGATTGAAATCGGAGCTAGAGGTTTATTCACTACTAATGGTCAGCCGTACCAAAGCAGATTCATTAGACCATTGAAAACAAAATAAAGCGTTAGTTTTAATCCAAACGTGGAGGCGACTCTGGCGCCCGTGCGTGGATTGACTGTAATTGCATAAAACCAAAGACAGGAATTGTAGCTTACTGTTTCAATAACTTATTCATAGTATCATCCTGCATGTCTTAAGGCATGGAAAACGGTTTTAAAATTACCTGACTTTTAATCTAGCTGATGCTTTGCATTTACAAAATCTACTTCTTTATTTTCTAAAAGATTTAGGTCGGCAAAACGTACATCCTATTGTATTTGTTAAAACAAAATATAACTATAGAATAGCGTCTACTACTACAGGCCCGTCAGCAGAGTGAGGGACTTGATGTCTAGCTCCCTCCCAATAGTTTTCGCCGTACCGTATATTGAACACTGAATATTTTAGGTCTGTTACTAATACATAGGGCGTTAGACTAGGCACCCCCAATACTTTTGACGTTGGCCTGTACTATGTATAATGGTCGGTATTTTTTCACCGCCCAAGAAAAATACCTCTATCGTATATATATAGTTTATTTGGCTTCTGTGACGTCATTGCGTGATGAGAGAAGCGATGAAACAAAAATTAACAAACTCAATACTTACCGATAGTTATCATAGCTTCATCTAGTTTATCCAAAGGCTCTATGTTTAAAAATGCCTCATCAGTGCATGGTTCCTGAGTGTTCTAATCATTCCTGAGCTCAGAATTCAAATGTTAGCTTTCAGTTTACCAGCAGAACGAAAACTTGCGAAGGATTTGGCCAAATGTTATTCTAAGAAAAACCTTCGTCCCACGCTGTATTGTTATGTATGTAGCGATCATTTTACCAAGGATTGCTTTGAAGTCTCGTTCATGGAGCAGCTAACTGGTCATAAACGACCACGAAGACTAAAACCAGGATCGATTCCTAATTTTTTAGCGAGATTGTCAGCCACGAAACAATTACTTTCAAGTTAAGAACGAAGATCGAAACGTTAAAAAAAAAAAAAGGTGCGTATCGTCAAGATAACAACACCAGGTTGAATAGAATTTCATCATATTTAACGAATAGAAAACGTTTGCCGTGTTTACATAGCCTCATGTAAACACGAGGGAAGTTTGGGAGAAATCGAGAGCTGTTGTGTAAATCCGAGCAGCAGGTGAGGTTTACACAGAGCTCAAGACTTCTCCCAAACTTTCCCGAGTGTTTATATCAGGCTATGTATTTATTTGTTTTATAAAATATTGAAACTTGCCGTATTTACATAGCTTATGTAAACACGGCTATCAGCCAATCAGAGCGCGCGTTATATCTGAACTATTTTATAAAGAATACTTCTTGCTTACTTTAGTCAGACTTGATGTGTGACTATCGTAATATTACTTTTAGATGAATACAATATGATTGATTCTAAAACTCATTAATATTCAATGAGGCTAAGAGCCAATCGTGTCGCCCAAACTAAACACGTGACGTATATTTTATACTAGGATAAAGGTCCATCAAACTAAAAGTTGGGGGCGGTTTTGAGTATCTCAGGGGAGTGCAGGGCTAATTTATAATTCATATCCGTGCTGATACAATGCATTTGTGCTTGATGAACCGTTGTAGTTATAAAACTGTTTAATAAACATGAGTGTTTTAACTGCAGTTTCATTGCAGTTAAAACACTCATGTTTATTAAACAGTTCAATATCTACAACAATTCATCAAAGACAAATGCATTGTATCAGCACGTATATGAATTATTAATCAATCCTGCACTCTCCCGAAATCAGCTCAAAACGGCCCTCTCTTATGAACCTCTATACCTAAAAAATAGAATAAAATAAAATAAAGACAATTAAAGACAATCCATGCGGAGGAAATAGATTTACTAATATCAAACAAATGTGTGCAACTTTTTATCTAAATTTACTTATAACTAGCGTTTTTCTCAACTAGAAACATTGAAAATATAGTTTTATAGATTGGCTGATTGATAACAGTGTTCATATTCTAATTACCATTGTTTCTATATTGGAAAAAGTTCAATAATCTAGAACTACTATTCGAAAAAAAAAACGACAAAATATCGTCAAAACATGAAATGTGTATTCACGATAAAATATCGTGTGAAAAATAAAACTATGAGATACAAGCTCTTCAGCGGATAAAGCTCACCATTTTGTTTCGCGACTTCTTGATCACGAATGAACATCACCAGCCAGAAATCGAGTGACTGTGTGTTAAGATTTTGTATAACTGAAAGATATCTTCAACCTGCCATGGAATATTCTCTTTTGAAGGATCTTGCATGATCTTGTTTGACTCTAAATCTCTTCCAATCCTCAAAAATGTTATGGGCGCACTTTGAAGAATATTTGGTACTCGAAGGTACCGAATCTGCTAAAGCTTTCTCTTTCAGAGGTTTGTACCTTCCGAAAGCGCTGCATTGTCATTATGACACACGAAAAAACAGAACATGAAAAAACAAAGCAAATCTAAATAACAAAGCATTGATGTTTAACAAAGAAAGGTTTTTCAAAAGCGTTATGCCCTAATAAGTAACACAAATGTTAACTGAGCCCCCTGAGATTTCTATTCCTTACAGACATCATATTGTAATTTTATTCATGAAACACACGATATTCAAAACCTATAATGTGGCACCAGATTATACTGCAAAATACATTTTTTTATTATAGTCTTGAATACAAATGCTCAAAAAATGTTTTTGACTCTTCATTGGTTTTAGAAGTCATGTTAAAAACTCGCATTCGTGTTTTATCGTGAATATAAACACTCAAGCTCGTTTTTTAAATATCACATAACAAACTCAATACTTACCGATAGTTATCATAGCTTCATCTAGTTTATCCAAAGGCTCTATGTTTAAAAATGCCTCATCAGTGCATGGTTTCTGAGTGTTCTAATCATTCCTGAGCTCAGAATTCAAATGTTAGCTTTCAGTTTACCAGCAGAACGAAAACTTGCGAAGGATTTGGCCAAATGTTATTCTAAGAAAAACCTTCGTCCCACGCTGTATTGTTATGTATGTAGCGATCATTTTACCAAGGATTGCTTTGCAGTCTCGTTCATGGAGCAGCTAACTGGTCATAAACGACCACGAAGACTAAAACCAGGATCGATTCCTAATTTTTTAGCGAGATTGTCAGCCACGAAACAATTACTTTCAAGTTAAGAACGAAGATCGAAACGTGAAAAAAAAAGGTGCGTATCGTCAAGATAACAACACCAGGTTGAATAGAATTTCATCATATTTAACGAATAGAAAACGTTTGCCGTGTTTACATAGCCTCATGTAAACACGAGGGAAGTTTGGGAGAAATCGAGAGCTGTTGTGTAAATCCGAGCAGCAGGTGAGGTTTACACAGAGCTCAAGACTTCTCCCAAACTTTCCCGAGTGTTTATATCAGGCTATGTATTATTTGTTTTATAAAATATTGAAACTTGCCGTATTTACATAGCCTCATGTAAACACGGCTATCAGCCAATCAGAGTGCGCGTAATATCTGAACTATTTTATAAAGAATACTTCTTGCTTACTTTAGTCAGACTTGATGTGTGACTATCGTAATATTGCTTTTAGATGATTACAATATGGTTGAATGAAAGCTGTGATGAACGACAGGTCTTGGTAGAGACATTCGATAATGAGCAACCTAGTCAACATGCATATATCAATTTCGAGCCCCCTGGTGCTTTTCTTACCCTTATAGCTTCCCTACCTTATACATGACAAATAAACAATTCAGAACATGACGATGCTGATTCTTTATTAATATAACACAAGGTAGTTTGAATAATCAAAATATCTTACACTAGATATTTTTATTTTATAGCATGTTAATTTCATTTCTAGTATAGGTGATAAGATGAAAGGCTTTGTGAAAATTCATTTCATACTGCTATAAATATGATTGATATTCAGTTATAAACTACATCGTCCTCTGTAAAAAAAACGTTTCAATATAAGTTTACCGCTTTGATAAATAGGGGAATTTGTCTCTCTAAGACTGCTCGACAGTTAGCAGGTAAGATTTGCTTTTATCTAAAAATCTAGCCTCCTTCTCACTGTGTTGTTGTTTTTTCTGTAAAAAGGGTAAAACGGGTAGAAATTTGCTTGATACTATAGTTAGATCTTTTTTCCATATTCTGAGTGTATTTTTGAATTAATTTTATTGCGAAAACCATATAAAACCACAAGTAAACGAAAATATCGGTGATAGATTAAATTTGAAGTGATATTATTGTTCTGTCTTTGTTGATCCTAAGCTCTCTACCAGTCTTGAGTAAATAAAATCTTCACATTATTTATCATTCAAAGAAGATAACGGTGAAATTCTTCAAGCTAAGGAGGTATAATTCAACACTGATATCCAAAGCACATGCTCCGATCTCTGGCGACTCATTCAACAGCTGCACTTGAAGTTAACTTAAACTTGAAAGACATATTTGTCGCTTTTATCACTTTTGATTCTATCCAGCAAGCTTATTTTGAAAGGAAGTATTTTGGAAACTGTCTTTTTTGACAGTTATAAGCCATACTTCTCACTATAAGTACTGTAAGTTTGAACTGATGACAGTGAATTAATATGGAAATGAGTTGTGCAAGAATCGCGGCTCGGTAAATATTCACCGATATTCACTTCGCCTTCGGCGAATAGTTGTTAAATATAAGATAGACTTGTTCTTGGGGTGGAGTTCCTCTTTAAAAGGGGACTTACCTATTTACCAGCCACTGTTGCTATGGAAAGTATTTAAATCTCTAAAAGGTTTTTCTTATATTGTAACTTCATAAATAAAATCAAGTTGTGAAATGGATCATTAGTTCTGATATGTACGATGACGTCATCTCCTTACGTGATATATGACGTCATAGTTCATTAAAAAATGAAAAAACAAGCGTGCATTTGGTCGGATTGACTCACAAATAAGCGAAATCATACTTGATATAAATTGAAACAAAGTTAAGCATTATTTTTGAAAATGGTGAAAAGACCAGACTGCCAAGCCATGTTGAATTTTTTAAATCTAAATATTTTCCCACTCTCTTAACGTAGAGTAAAATCCATGCTTAACTTTGTTCCAATCCATGTCAGCTATAATTTCGTTTATTTTGGGGTAAACTGACCAATTGCATGCTTGGTTTTTAGCTTTTTATGAAATATGACATCATAAATGACGCAATAGTGATGACGTCATCACACATATCAGAAAATGGTCCATTTCACCAATTGGTTTCATCATGAGCTTAAAACATTAGAAAAACCTCCAAGACATTTTTAAATCCTTTCCTTAGCAACTGTGGCTGGTAAATAGGTAAGTTTTCCCTTAACATATTTTCTTAGCTATTATTTGTTATATGTCACCTCTGAAGTTTACTCTAATGTGAATTTTTATTTACTATTTTGACTGTTATTTTAAGTGTTGATAGATGTCCCCTATTTTCACTTTTTTCCCCTAGCCAAACATAGATGTTCATGTGGGAAATATACAGAAAGTTCCGACTGAACATGACGATGAGGTAAGTTGAACCCTTTTATTATCACTCCATCCCTCCCTCCTTCCTTCCCTTGTTCCTGCTCCCTCATCCTCTCCATCCATCCAGTTACCGGTATATAGATCCATCCAGCCATCTTTCCCTTGCTGTCTATGCCAACTCCAACCTTCCCCCTGTACTTCCTTCAGTGCAATTATCAATCCCCCAACACTTCCACCCACCAACCCATCCATCCATCCATCCATCCATCCATCCATCCATCCATCCATCCATCCATCCATCCATCCATCTATCAATCTGTTTATCCATCCATCCATGCATCAATCCATCCAACCCTCCAACCATCAAACCATCCAACCCTCCAACCATCCATCCATCTAACCCTCCAACCATCCAACCATCTAACCCTCCAACCATCCAACCATCCAACCCTCCAACCATCCATCCATCCAACCCTCCAACCTCCAACCATCCATCAATCCGAATCTCTCTCCCTTTCTCAGTTCGAGGATCCTTTAAGTATGAACTTTCTTCTTCCTTCAGTCCACGCATCAATCCATCTTGTATACCCTTGAAATAATTAAACTATGTAATTATACAAATAACATACACCAAGTAATGTAAATGTATACATTTAACAGCTGCAGATGGAGCCCCAACCTGGCTTTTCTAGCAATGGTTACCCAGTAGTCCAGCCAGAGGGCGAACATCACTGATAACTTTGAAATGCCCATAAACTCTGAAGGTTTAGTCTGAAAATCACTTCTACGTGTGAGGTGTAATGCAATGGCACAGTTTTACACGATATGGACTTCTCATTTCAGAGATAGAAAAGTTTTAAATCCTGTGGCTCTCTGAACCACATGAATATTCTCAAGCAAAATCGAGGTTGACACTGAGCAACTCAGAATACAAAGAGAAAAGAAATATATTTCAAAGAAATGTTGTATGTCTCCTTATTGAAGGGAAAAGTTTTTATAGTTGTTAAAAGTTGTAATCTAATTTGCTAGTTCTTTGAATGAAATAACAATGATTATATATATTTTATAAAGTTTGAAGTGATATTGTATAAAGTAGAAATAAATTATAAATTTTGAAGATTTTAATAAATAGATAAATTGACCTGTTGTTGTTCAAGATTTTTATACAAACCCTACTTTTAACCCTACCTAAGAAAAGCAAAACAAAAGAAAGAAAAGAAAAAAAAAGAAAACAAGAGAAAAGAAAATAAGAAGAAAAAGAAATGAAATGAAAGAAGTAAAAGAAAGAATTAAAAGAAGTAAAGAAAAAAAAAAAAGAAAGAAGAAAAGAAAAGAACAATTAGGAACTATAAACCGAATGCCAATATGGCCGTCATTGACTTTTAGAAATTAAAACCTAACCTTAAAAAATAAGCACCACTATCAAAAAGACCAAGCAATAAAATGTATTTTTTGAAAGTTTTATTGCTATAAATAACATTCAAGTGAAGCTATTTGGAATCAAAATTACAGAGATTTGTATGTGTTCAGTGATCTGTTTCCTTGCTAGCGTCGTGGTGTTTTTCACATTTTTTTAAATTCTCATGAACTTCTCAAGAATTTACTATTTTTGTCTATATTTTTCTTACTTGGTTGATGTCATTCTAATATATAATTTTAATGTTGCGGTCAACTTAAAATATGAATTTAAACAATTACAATAATGAAGTTGCGTCTATATTGGCATTCGGTCAATATATTTGGCTTTGTAAGGATAACATTACAGATCCCTAGCAAGTAAGTGGTTCTTTCCAAACACACGTACTGCTCTTCCACATATTCTATATTACTAGTCTGTCGCAGCAATGCATTATGAGACTATAAAACTCAATCCAATAACACCAAACAAAAGACGTCATTGGTTGTTGGTCTAATTTGATTGCTGCGGCAAACTAGTAATATATATATAAACCATACTTCATAGCTCTCCAAAGGTCAAACACTGAGTTTATTTTCCTAGTTCTCGAATTTGGGAAATTCCCTAATTACAATATCGTTGACACGAGAGCCACGTGATAAATGCTTAGTGATTCGTGACCGGAGCCTCGTACTATAGCCTTTATGCGTGACAAGCTAAGCGTTACGTGACAGTGGACTATTATTAGGTAAAGTATTTGCAGCACACTGGGTATTTAGCCATTTTTTCCAATTTAGATATTAACTACCAAACTAGATTTTTTAACCATTTTCTATAGCGTTTTGATTTTGGACAACTAATTTGGGATAGTATTGAATCCTCCTCTGAGGACTTCTATACTTTGATAGAGGTTTGAGTCACTGTCATGCGCAATCACTCCAAAAGAGATCCCAACATGTCGCATGCCAAAGATAGCATGCCAAAGTCATGGCTGGGGCGCTGATACACATGACTGACCTCGATGAGACTATAATTAAGACCCGATGCTCATTTGCATTAGACACCGTGCTTCGTTGGTCATTACTGGGTTGCCATGGTGGCAAACCAGTCTTAAAATAGGGTTCGTTTTTTTTTTTCTTTTTCCCCATCGCGATCATGATTGGACAAAACTCGTAACCATAGCAATTAGCTGTTCAATGGAGTTTTGGTTTGTCTATTTCTCAAATATGATTGGGTACATGTTGACAGAATAAATCACATTATAAAATTGAGCATGAGGTATTTGTCTTTGCTCGGTCTGCTCGGTCGCCATTGCATCATTCCTTCGTCGATAAATTAAAGAACTACTTAGGGTTTTTGTGATCGAGGTATTTTGTCTGTAGGCATTTGGCCTACCATTGTCTTTAGCTTTATCGGAACGCTCAAACTACTTACTAAGAGATATGATTGAGCGATTTTCGAACGGGTTGGCTCAACCGGGTCCACGTACACAGAGAGAACTATGAGAATCTATGAGCAAACTATGAGAATCTTAGAACTATCTAGCCAAACTAGCCAATCTAGATCTTGCCAGATCTCAAAAACAAACTATACGGAGACAAACTACAAAACAATTGACAAGCAAAACTTTGAAGCTGACCACAAGAACTTGAAGTCAGACGAGCAGATTAGTTCATTGCCAGAAATATTGGACATTGTCAGCGGTGTTACGCATGAATGAAAATGAAGTGTTTTCTAGAGGAAAAATATAACTACATGGTTTCCAAGCACATATTTATATTCAACTATGATGTTAGTAAAACAATTCTTGCCAAAAAATAGTTACTTGACAATCAAAAGAACAACTATTATTTTTCTGTTGATAAGCCTCACCACAGGAAGCCCATGAAGGACAAGAAACAAGTTTCAAACGTAAATCGTTACTTTAAGCTTCCTTATTGTATCTCAGCAGTCAATAGGAGCTTGTAAAAACAAAATGGCGATATTTAGGGGGTTTTGAAGCTGTTTGGAGCAGTTCTCTGTGGTTTCTTGTCATTTTTAACTGAAAACTACGAGCTAACAACGCGTCGAATCGCTTAAAATTTAACCTAACTTCAAGCTTCTTGGGAACCTACATTCTGAAGGCATGCTGTCTATTTTGAGCGGTTTTGGATTTATTAAACACTCGTTTGGTGATATCGAGGTGGAGCTCTTTTACTTTTAAATTTTTTCGAGCTCAAATAAGACCGTTTTGGGGTCAAGTGTGGCCAGATTTATAGACGATGTATGGAATCTAGAGCTTTCGAAGCCTTTCGAAGGCAAGTAGTCCGGGAACCAATATGTCGCATGATTCAATGATCATTTTACGCTTATTTAGTAGCTTGTAGGGTGGGTTGTTTGTCGCGATGTGGAGCTCAGAGGAAATAAAACCCTATTCGCCGTAAATAGAGGAAGCTCTATATTCCCCATACATTTCCTATAAGACTCGGCGGCTATTTTGTAAGCTGAAACGCATCATTGCGCATGTATGAGCAGGCTCATGTCCCATATTTCTGGCAATGTGTGATCTACGAGAAAGCGAAATGCCAAGACGGCATGTTGAATATTTGCATCGATGACAAGATGTGTCAGAGCACAGAAAATAAGAACTGTAATTCACTGAAACTCAAGGTGGAATCGTTGTTTATTTCTGTCATAATCGGTATTATTCTATTGTATTGCTGTATGTTTTAGGGCACAATATCATTCGTTCAACTCACACTGTTGACCAGTGCCTTTGTATGTCAAACAATCGATGATTGGATCGAGAATACATTCAGTGACTGTGATATCTTTGAGGAAGCTATGCATTTATCTGTAACTGTACATAGTGGTGATAATAAAGACTCAGTAAATGACTTGAGGTCTAGTTATTCAAAGTTTAATTACTATAAGCTTAATAGTGTAATATGCGAACACTGCCATGCTGTAAGACTTGAACGCGAACCAAGTAGGACTTAAAAAATTGTAGAAAAATTTCTTTTCTTTGGAACAACCATATGACTACTTTGTGAGTGGGTGAAAATGCTCTATAACCAAAATTTTATTTTGATATAAAAAAGATTATTTGGCAGTGAGCAGTTTCGATCCTGAAATAAATACAGTTATTTCATCAGACATGCTAGTCTTTAAGGTAGTCTAGGTTAACAAGTAACTTAATACTCGTTAAAACGCGTTCGTAACGCAATCAAACCTGTCGTCCTACTAGAAAAGTAAGATAAAGGTTGTTCATTCCACAAGAAAGGAAAACTCCTGCGCGAAATAAGTAAGCGGGATTAGCTTGGAGATTTGGCGAGTCTGGGAATGTTCAACATCGAGCTCTAGAATACTTGCAAAGGCAACCCAGTGAACGCTCCAAGAGCGTCTAATTATCCTTCGATTGCAGGTTACGTCATCGTGGCCTCTCAGGGGAGCGTTAGAGCCATTTAACAAAATATTTCTCCCAAAATGGCCGCCATGTTTTTGTCTTTTGACTCTCTCTTGAATACTTGCAACCCATCAATTCGAGGAAACAAAGTGGCATGTAATTCAAGGCAGTGCATTCAAAATAATAAAATGTAATAAACGCCATATTATTCAAAAAAGGAGAATTTATATATTTTTTAATCACTCGTAAGACAAAAATATAATGTTTGATTTTTCAAAACCTTTAACCATTAATATCTATGATATATGAATTACATGTTTATTAACAGCAGTAGGTTTTGATGCGCATACTCGAACATTTATCTGTAGGTAAAAACGACTCGTGTACACTGCGCATGCTCATAGCGCAAACGATATGCAGTTATTTCAAATGGGTATCCAATCATAATGCAATCCAATCATTTGGGATACTTTTCATAATTTTTCTATTTAATTGAGGAGTTAAATCTTATCAAATGATCGTTTTCCGGGTACCCCATTCAGTAAATTTCATTGTACCCTGAAACAACTTCGAGGCTGATCTAAATCTGGCATGGCTGACTCAATGATCAAACCCAGAAACGACCTCTGGACTGATCTAAGTCAGGGCACAGCTATCTCACAAATGTACATCAGGGCAGGGCTAACCCAAGGACGGAATCAAAATTCGACGCGTTAGAATGTAGGGAGAGAGGAACTATAGAGCCTGTAGGAACACCTATGAATCAAGGCAGAGACCCAACGAACTTTAATCACGTGTGAGACTAAGTCCAGGGCTGAATCAAACCCGAAACCCCATAGGTGAGAGGCAAGTGTACCATCCTTGACACGTCAATTTGGTACGCAGTGATACTACTCGCGTTTAGCTACAAACAAAGGTTCGAGCAGGAAGAAGAGTAAACAGAAACTATATGCCGCGGCTGGCGCATTATGTATATTACTAGAATTATTTACATTTTTACCGCTAAATACATACAGCCCTGCTGCATATTTCTTTGTACAAAGTTCGGTGTTGGTCGCCAAGGAGACAACCTTTCGATAGCAAGGGTATCCAGTTATACAATTTATAAAATAATATTGGTCCCTAAACAGTTTGCCGTCAAAAATCTAGATTGTGTGAATGTGATAACAACTTTTTTACTGGCTGCGAAATGTTCAAAACAGTTGATCGCTAAGCGACTATCTTTGCTATAAGTTTCCATTGGATAAACGTGGATATGACGCACCTTCTACTTGTATAGGCCTAGGTAGTATTTTGGATTCCTTTACCAGGAACTTAAAACCCTATATATATTTTTTCTATATTTGTTTTTAAAAAGAAGGTTGCAAAGAGCATTTGTCCTAATGCATCCCAAACGTCATTTATGATTCCGACTCCCCTTAGTTGACTTTAATTGCTATGTCCCACTAGCTCAACAAATTAGCTAGAAAATTGATTATGAATTGTCACAATTGTTTACTCTCCTGTAAAAATAAAATAGAATTGCTTCTTAATATTTGTAGTACTATTAGAAACAGATACTGTGTAGCTGTTTGTGGGACAAGATTATATTTCTACCGGTAAAACTGCTGCAACGGTGGTGCAAAGGTTTGCTATTGTGTGAGTCGGAACCATGAAAAATCTAACGTCATGGAATTAGACCATTCTACAAAACTCAATCGCCTCTTCAAATTATGCTCCAATATCCTTGTCTAACTTGCCTTACACATACTGTCGTGTTTGTAGCTCCATCTTTGTAGGGCTTTTAAGTGTGACGTCAATCCTATGGAAAAGGGCTTTCGGGTCCAAAACGAAAAGTTTTTTCTTACTTTTTCTTCATGACAGGATTTGATGTCCAAAGTTCTAATGGTTCCAGCTTGGGGTTAAGGCTCGGTTTAGACGTTGAATTTCAAATGTGCCAAATGAGTGCAAATAATTCAAACAATAGGTTTCGCTCATTTGCATAAGATTCGGCACTTGTTGAATTCGACGTTTAAACCGGGCCTAAGTCGTAGGTTATCGGCTAGAAACCAGAAATTTGTGGGTTCAAATCCCGCCATTTGCTCGAAGAAACACATAACAACCTCTAATACATTTACCAAGCAGCAAAAACACTTAATATCTGTCAATATATTTTAGCGGATTTTGTGAGCAGTTGGACCCGAAAATACGCCACCACTTAAAAGCTCTATACACTTTCCGTACTGCTTGAATGTACCTCATTTATATGACTGATAACTTGACATCCTTCTGAGGTCACGTGCAGCAACTCGTCTGCTTTCATTTTTGAGCAATGTTTGTCTTCTTCTATGCTTATTTGCTTCACAAGACGGGTTCTCCATGTCTTTTGTTCTTGCGAACTCGTTAGATTCACAAATGTTCTTATTCTAAGTGATTTTGGTAGGAGATCAATGGAAACACCATCCAGGTTTACGACAATAAGGGAATAATCCCGACATCGATTTACACGTTCCAGTGCCATATCAAGCTCCGTTTTGCAATAAACACTTTTTAAAAAGTTTTTAGAGACAACCGCAAGGTTCTTTCTGCACTTGTAAACGGAATCAGCCATATTCTCGTGAATAACTTTACCAGCCTCATAATCTCTAAAGTGAATAAAACACTTGAAATTGTTTTCGGATTCCAGTAATGGGATGAGCTGTTCTGTTACCCATTGTTCGTCGAGACTGCTATACAAGATTGATGCGTCGTACTCAAAGTTCCCTTGATCTGAAAATACAAAAATAATCATTCATTTGACAAATCAGTTCATCATTTGATTGCAATGGATAACTTGATATGGATAATTGCTTTGAGTTCACTATCAATCTCTTGTTATACTTTGCGCAATTCTTTGCGCAATTCCATATTCGTCCCTTGTTTCTCTCAAAAACTTAAATTCAACACTCAAGCAGTCTGATATTTTTTCCCAGTAAGCTAGCGAGTGCATCAGATTCAAGTCTAGACCTCAGTTAACAAACAGGCTTATGAACTCGATATTTTTTCACAGAGAACCTTGCTTGAAAATTTGCTGGATTGGAATAGACCTCTTTAGCTTGGGCGTTTGTTTTGGTCCATTTCAGATCACATGTCATTCCTTTGAGACAAAGATTCTTTGTTGCATTTGGGTTCAGACAAAGAAACGATCAAGGGACACGTGGTCTGAAATAGGCAGAACATTATGCCCAAGCATAAGAGGTCTATTATATTAGATAGTGTTTCGGTATTGTTGTCGCCACTAAAGTAGTATTCGCCCTTATTCTCGCAGTGATAAACAATTATTACATGAGGTTGAGCATGGTATCCTAAATTACCAAGACTACAATAAACTACAAACTACAAACTGCAAACCGAACCCAAAACTTAAAAGGTGTAATTGATATAAGTAATCTACGACACTTTTAGCTCTTTGCATGCAATAGTTTTCGAGATATCAGTTTTCAAATTTCTGCATGGGTGGCAAAAACGCTAAGCCCATACATTTTCTGTAAAATTTAGAGATTTTAAAATCGTTTCACGCAAAAACTATTTCATGTGTCAAGTTCAAATTTTTAAAATAAGCTAATTTTGATCACGCCCTTTCGATGTTGAGAACGGATTTGGTGTAAATTCCTATGCTAATGAAGCGAAATGTAAACATTGACCTCAGCAAAGATCCGTCTATTTAAAGCCTTAGTTCTTAAATTGCACATAAGGGTTCGCCAGTTTGTGTTTAATATGAAAGTTCTGACCCTAAAAATCACATAATCAATAAATTTTTTTTGATTCTGCTGCGATTTCATTATTTTTTTGACGGTCAAAGTTGGTAAAACGAAGTAAAAAGCCGGGCGACCTTGAGGGCCTGGGACTAGTTGTTGGTGATGTCATTTGCGGGACTCGTTCATTGAAAACACTTGAAATCTATAAAGAAGATCACTAGCTTCCCTTCGATTTTCCATTTCCACTATTTCAGATAACGTTTTTACGTTTTTGTAAGACTACGCTCGATTCTACTGAGAAAAACCCTTGATTTCTTCAGCAAATCCCGTGAATGACGCCACACGAGCTAGGTACCATTCTCCTCTAACTGTTCCGAAATGTTTCTAAAGGTTGCCCAAAACACGCATTTTTACCAACTTTAACCGTCAAAAAATTAATGAAATCGCAACAGAATCAAAAAAAAAAAAAAAAATGATTATGTGATTTTTAGGGTCAGAACTTTCATATTAAACACAAACTGGCGAACCCTTATATGCACTTTAATCTTAATATGCGTTCGTAACTTACTTTCTGATAATGATTTAATACGGTTTCTGTAATAGGCTCTCCATCCATCTGGGTATCGCAGTCTCCAAGCAACTATCACCATAGCAATCAGAATGAGACCCGCGCAGGAACCGACGAAGATAGCGGCAACTATCTCGGGTGAAACTTGAAAACAAAGCAAATAAGTGTTTCCTTATATCACCAACCCTTTTATTAGTTTATTTTTAAAATATAAACTAGCATAAATAAAATAAAAAAATATATATAAATTATTTTTCTTCATAAAGAATAACTGCAAAAAGATAAACTCGTGGTCATTATTTAACGTCTCTAGTTGATTAGGGAGGGGACCGCCATTAACGTAGTCAAACGAGCCATGCGAAGGTCTAACCATTTGCAGATGTAGTTACAAAGCAAGCACCTTCTGAATATTTTAAGACCCTCAGTTCTGGTCCGGCCGGGAGACGAACCACGACCTCCCGCACAACAGACCGACGCTCTTACTAATTGAGTAAACCGGGTGGCGGAGGCAATTTAGATATAAAGGTTAGGTAATGAGAGTGATGATGATGATGATGATGATGATGATGATGATGATGATGATGATGATGATGATGATGATGATGATGATGATGATGATGATAATGATGATGATGATTATAATGATGATGATGATGATAATGATGATGATGATGATAATGATGATGATGATGATGATGATGTTTATAATGATGATGATGATGATGATGATGATGATTATAATGATGATGATAATGATGACGATAATGATGATGATGATAATGATGATGATGATGATGATGAAGATAATGATGATGATGATGATGATGATGATGATGATGATGATGATGATAATGATGATGACTTTCATGACAGTGACGGCAACGGTGACAACAACCACAACGATGAAGATAGAAAATTGCATGTTCAGCGACCTCCAAGTAGAGTAAAGCGAGAAAGAATGGAATGAAGGCTGTAAAACCAAAAAAATCACTTACTTTTATTAGGCACTTGATTAGGCACTGGTGCAGGTAAGTTCATCACGCCTAAAAGCACAGATAGAATATAATGGTATCAATGAATAGTTTATATATATCATTTAAGAAATAAAACATTTTCTCCGTGCCTTCATAGCCTGGTGAAAACCGAGGCTACGCGTTTGGGAGAATTCGAGAGCAGATCCGTGAAAACCCTCGACTTCGTCTCGGTTTTCACCAGGCTATGAAGGCACGGAGAAAATGTTTTATTTCTTTAAAAAAATACTTTTTACCTTGCCCTTGCTTGTTACGTCATTTACGTGCCTTCATAGCGTGATGAAAACACAGCTCTCGACCAATGAGAGCGCGCGTACTATCTTAAGTATTTTATATTATATTATATTGTATTTTATTTTATATGAAGAATATCTTAATGAAAGGGGTCTTAAGGGTGAAATGGGCGTGGTCTTTTTATGGTCGAAAAAATTGGCAAGCTGATAATTCAAACACGGCTCAAGAAATGGCTTGAATGCTAAATCGTGACATCAAATGGGTCTTAGTTGATGAGACCCATTTTGAGTAAATATTCTTCATATATATAAATATAATATATACACCTAATTGCAAGAACGTTGTCATATAAAATAACGTTGTCATATACAATCAAAAAAATGTTATTAACTTTTTTCTTCGCTTTTATTTTTGTCATTTTTGTAGAAAAAATGGTTTCGCGATAATGAACTACGTGTTATTGTAAAGTTTTTTCTTCTGTTAATGAATTATGCAAGGTTCTTCTAGCTGATGTGAGAAAAAATAATAACCGATCAGAATAGAGACTTTTTTTAAAACTGAGTTGTCATCCTTTATATCCCGGAGACTGTTTTCCCACTCAATAATGAATATCATAGTAAATGTATACAAAATATCAAAAACCTCTTCCGAAAATCTAGAGAAACCTCAGTTTTGCAGTGATTTATTTTCTATACGTCACTATTTCAGATAAGCTGGTTTTGGCCCTGTTTTCCCTATGCACTTACCCCTTCTTGGCCGACCTTCTATTTCAAAGCGATACCCAGTATTTTTCTTTAACGGATACGTCGAAACCTGACATGAACGAAAATTTACTGGATTAATAAGCTCGGGGCATATCTAATCAGAGATGGAAGAAGTCACTTCAGCGATCTATATCAATAATTTTTAATTGATCACTGTATTATTTAACCTGAACAAGATAATTCGAAAGTGGAAAGGAAAGGAAAGGAAAACTATTTCGAGCCTCCTTAAAATGGTTTAATTAAGTCACGGACTTTGGACTTTGATCAGCCCAGAAGCTGTTGCAAGGTCTTAGTGCAGGAATATAGAGCTATTTTAAAGAATGTTGAATACTGAATACTGTATACTAAATATTGCATTCCAAGACCGAAGCGCATTTTGGGTCATGTAATATTGTCTAAAGCAAATTAAAATATTTTATTTTTGATGCATTCCATCCGAAGCAATATACTAGCTTAATATAGAGAACAAATCGCTGTATATTTAATTTTATTTCATATTATCACCAACGACTGCTGTCAGCCAATCAGATCTTAAGGAAACCATTTCAAAGCGCGTGATTTTGATGTTTTCTTGTTGTTTTTTTTTATGTATAGCAACTTTATTTTTGAATGAAAATGTTCAGTTTATTGAAATTCTCACTTTTGATATTGAAGACTTTGTAAAATTTAGTATTGTATATTAATGATATAGTGATAATGAAATGACTTTTGTCGTGCATATTATTCATTTGTGGCCCTTGTAGCATCGTTTACAAAATTGACGCTACTCGGGCCACAAATCAACAATATGCCCTCAAAAAGTCATGTTATTTATTGTCCTATTACTGAATGAGAACCACAATACCCTTTGGTCTTGAAATGCACTATTCAGCATTCATTATTTAAGATGAATTAATTCCACTGCTGTAAAACGGGAAGACGCTAACAAATCTCGATATTTTACGATAACCGAGTTCAATAATTGTTTTATCATTCAAATATTTTTTTTCTAATCTTTGAGGGGCATTGGCACGAGTCAAACAACAACAAAGAAGTCAGTTCATTTTTTTCAGGGAAGCGAGCCATTGTCAAATACAGCGCATGAACAGACCGTTAATTGTAGGCAGTTATTTGCAGTTCTCAGTTATTTGCAGGCTCGGCCAATCAAAATGACGGAATTCGAAAATGACATTTGGGCGTGAAGTTACATCACAAACTAGTGCGCATGTGGTATTCTATCGTTGTGCCCATTTTCATGTTTGTAAGCAAAAACTGAACAATTGCCATATTTCATTATGACGTCACAGCTTGTTTCTGAGGTGGACAGAATCGTCTAGAACAATAGAAGTTTGAAACAAATTCTCTCTGCTAAGAAAAGTTTAATCTCAAATAGTCTGGTTTCCAAACATAAGGTGAATGGATGTTTAATAAACAATACTTATTGCATTTGATAACTGCTAACGCTTTTCAGCGTTCTATGAAACTTGTGTTGTTGTTGTTTTGTCCCCCTCTCACGACCATGATCCTTAGTGTTTATACAATAGATTGTTTTGATGTGACGTCATAATGAAATAGGGGAATTATGCACCATATTTCTGCAGTACTTGATAAAAGGTGAAAGTTTGAAGGAAGCTTACATTTAAGTATATTGGTTTAGGGTATTTCCATCCATCCTCTGTTTCATTAATGATGAAGAACGTCCGATTCTTTGAACGAAAAAAAAAAAAAAAGTGAATGAGAACAAATCTGTGTTACTTTGAATCTGGTCGTGCATTTGTTATTGCCTACCTTGGATATAAGACTACAGCCTCCCTTATCATCCAGTGACGACTTCCATTGAATGACATAGTGAGACCAGTTCTTGGATATTTTAGGGTCTATTAATAAGTAAATACAGTATTAAAAAGGTATTTTAAAGACGAATAAATATTCCATCGAGCAAACAAGCAAACAAAAAATATGCGCTAGCGAGCGAACAAGCAAGGAAGCAAGGAAGCAAGGAAGCAAGGAAGCAAGGAAGCAAGGAAGCAAGGAAGCAAGGAAGCAAGGAAGCAAGGAAGCAAGGAAGCAAGGAAGCAAGGAAGCAAGGAAGCAAGGAAGCAAGGAAGCAAGGAAGCAAGGAAGCAAGGAAGCAAGGAAGCAAGGAAGCAAGGAAGCAAGGAAGCAAAGAACGAAGGAACCAAGGAAGCAAGGAAGCAAACTCCTTTTCCGATAAATCAAATACATTATGTCACGCTAGCATGATAAGCAATTTAATTGCAATGTATAAGCAATTATTGGACGAGGTTGAGCAAAATATCGTGATTTGTTAGTGGCCGAGCAAGCAATAATTTGCCGATGCCGAAGGCAGAGGCAAATAATTGCTTGCAAGACACTAACAAATCTCGATATTTTACGATAACCGAGTTCAATAATTGTTTTATCATTCAAATTATTTTTTTCTAATCTTTGAGGGGCATTGGCACGAGTCAAACAATAACAAAGAAGTCAGTTCATTTTTTTCAGGGAAGCGAGCCATTACCTGAAGAACTGAAAAACTCACAAACTGTTGATATTTTTAAATCGAAATTAAAGACATATCTTTTTAATAACTAAAGATTAGATTATAATCATTATCTTAGGCCTTTAGAATGGTTGTTCTTAATTTATTTTTCTCTACCTATTTAACAATTTTCTCTATATTTTATCTTGGTTATATATTAGTCATATATTTAAATTTGTAAAAAGCTCACAATGCGTTTTTAAGAAATAAAGTATTATTATTATATTATTATTATTGTCAAATACAGCGTTACTGCGCATGAGCAGACCGTTTTTTGCAGCAAGATGGCTTTGCACCGTAATGCGCATGAGCAGACCGTTAATTGTAGGCAGTTATTTGCAGTTCTCTCGGCCAATCAAAATGACGGAAAAATTATTTGAATGATAATAACTATTGATGACTAGTGATAGTTGTAATTTATTTTGTCTCACTCACCATTGAGTGCATCCCACGTTACGTTGATGTACCAGAAGTTTTCTTTACGAAGAAAATACACCTTGACTCCTTTCACTAATCCAACAAAGTTATTTGATGCCTTGTCAAACATTTCGTCACAAACTAATAAATAAATAAATGTATTCCATTAGTGCATCTCCCATACTGGGTCTGTAAGCTAGCATATTCCCAGTTATAGATCAGGAGCCCTTTACTAGGGTCACACATCTCCCATATTGTGTCTGAGAGCCAGCAGTATATAAATAAATATATAAATAAACTCTTTATTGATGACACGGAATAGTTAAAAACTAATAAACTAGTGGCCCTCTAAGTAAGACAGCTTTTTAAATTGTGGCGATTACTTGATATTTTCAAAATCAAAATATATATTCAGAACTCCTCGTCAACTACAATGCAATGCGTGCCGAAAACAATGCAATCCGTTATTTTCTCTGCCAGGCCAAATTGGTTTTGTAGTCGAAGTTTGGGAATCCAGTTCCATCGGTCTTGTTATTCAAGCTAGAAGTTTTAAAACCATCAAGATATAATGATAAGTAGTTATTCTATGCTTTTAGTGAGATTTTATAAATTTTTGCAACGAATCTATGGTAAAATTCGTATGTAAACAATGATATAGGCGCACGATGCATTGTAGTTAACTAGAAGTATTTAACATCGCTGCCTTAGTCTGCTGCATGCATGGATACATGCTTACCTGGTGGAACTGCAATCTCTTTCGTCGTATTTGTTTTTTTGATCTGCGGTTTGTAGCATAACTGTTCCTGAGTTACATTAGCATCTAAAATGATGGCATGAAATAACATAAATAGAGGATATGACATGTGCGCGCGGAGATACGAATTTTATCTTCGGGTGTTGAAAAGATCTCTCACGAGTGAGAGCTGCGAAGCACGAGAAGATAAAATTCGTATCTCCATGCGCCCATACAATATTCTGTTTATTATATAATTATCAATGAAAAAGAAAAGAAAGTTTTTTTCTAGCTTTTTTCTGCTATAAAAAGTATGTAACCATAGTGATGATATTTCTCATGTGAAAATATCAACTTTTTGAAATAAAGAATTATAGGTATTTCGTTGATAATTGTATAATAAGAGAAAATATGACATGAAAGGAGGGGGAAAAAATCCAATAAACAGTGAACAAGAAGTAAATCAACTGCAAACATGTTAAAAAGCCTCATAAGGTATTCTAGAACAACTTGGTAACAATTGTTTTTGTTGAGAAATGACTGAAATCGCTATCCTATATATTGTATATATATCGCAAAAGTGTTAAAGTTTTAGGGATATATATTTCTTGTTTTCTTTTTTACCTGAAGTTTGGAATTGATTTTTGAGACATTCCTGGCAGTTTGCAGTATAGTTCTTTCCAGTCTGTAAAATGATAACAGAAATGGGGAAATAAAGAATAAGGAGTCAATTTGATTCTTCAGACGAATTCTCTGATATCAGTGTGTATCTGTCTTATAGCATGACTTGAGGGTGATTATTGATTAAATGTCTTTAAAATGATAACAGAAATGTGAAAATAAAGAATGAGTCAATTTCATTTTTCAGACGATTTCTCTGATATCAGTGTGTATCTGTCTTATAGCATGACTTGAGGGTGATTAGTGATTAAATGTCTGTAAAATTATAACAGAAATGTGAAAGCCGAGGGAAGTTTTGTTGAAGTCCCGACGCCGTAGGGAGGCTTGAGGGGACATTTAATTACTAATCACCCGAAATGTCATGCTATTAGTTTGTAATATTAGGATTGCCGAGGAATAAAACTGCTGTTAGGAAATATGTTAATTTTCGTACGATGCATAATTTACAGGGGGTAAAGTATCGGGTATGCTCGTCGAAAATTTTCAAAAATACCCCTAAAAGATACCGGAAGTTTTTTTCAAAAAGGCGTGGCTTGGCAAATTTTAACCCATAAGAGATACCACAAAAACAATACTATTAAAAAATACATTAAATTACATTGAGTAATATTCTGAGTTTACCGCAGGCATACGTCGGTATTGCGTTATTATGCGATGGGCTAGTTCCTTTTTCAACACCCTAAAATATACCAGAAAGTGCTGATTTGCTAAACCTCAAATTGAAGACCCTAAGTTAAGATATAAAATCGCTGATTTTTACCCCTAAGAGATACGACGGGCATACCCGATACTTTACCCCCGGAGTTACCCCTCCCCGTCCCACCCCCCCCCCCCCCTCGGGTCAAGGCGACCCAGCCATGGTCCTGGTGATTGTCATATGAGGGACCATGCCTCATGAATAGTGATAAGGGATATTTAGACTAAATATCACTCATCTCTATTCATCCAGGGGGATGCTAGACCTTAAACATCCCTCTGGAAACAATGGATCCCGAGGTAGTCATGATATTATAATAATAAGAATTTAAAAGGGTGATTGTCTAGTTGAGGCTGAAATCTATGCCATATAATCCTAGCCGCACAACAGTGGATGGTAATGACACAGATCAATCCTCAACCAGCCAACCAATTTTAACTAATGCGATATTTAAAATATATTAGCCTTTAACTAAATGCTCTAATCATAGTTAACATATCATATTTTAATTTTAAGACATTTTTATTTAATAAGGCTTTTTCTTAATTGGCTTTTTAAAATTATTAATAGACGTACAGTTTCTTATGCCAAGAGGCAAAGTGTTCCAGAGTGTGGGACCAGCCACACAAAACGCCCTGTCCCCTAATGTTTTCAACGACTTACATGTAACCAAACTTAACAATATACCATTATTATTGCCACAGAGATCATATCTACCGCGCTCTTTAATCTTAATCTCACTACATAGGTAGTGTGGAGCCATTCTGTGAATAACTTTGAAGGTTTACAATAGCATCTTAAAGTCTATTTAACAATTAGTCCTCGAGTCCGAATGGTCTACGAGTCAATAGCCCATGAGGCCGAAGGCCGAATGGGCTATTGACTCGTAGGCCATAAGGGCGAGAGGTCTAATTGTTTTAGTAAAAACCTACTAATCGGTCCAATAAAAGGATGCAAAAAGTTTTGGATTTTGCTTTAGATATATATTTTTTGGTTTTCAAAACCGGCGCTTTTCGCTACTAGAGGTCTATCACTAATAGACCCCTAGTAGCTCAGCCAATCACAGGGCTCGATTGGTGATAGACCATTAGTAGGTTTTTTCTAAACGGTATTGAACTGGCAGCCAATGCAGACTTTTTAGCAAAGGTGTAATATGGCAATACTTTGATTCCTGAAAAACTAAACGAGCTGCTGCGTTTTGAACTCTTTGGAGTCTCTTTAAAGTGCACACAACCCTTTTTTCAATGCCTTCAAGACTGACTCTACATGAAGTAAATAATCGAATGGTAAAATATTTCTTGATTTGAGTGATGTGTCTTTAAGATATAGAGTTTCATACTTTCAATATGCTAATGACTGTGACGTCCACTAAGGTATTTTAGTGCACCAGACGTCACAGCCATTAACATATTGGAAGTATAAACATTCCTATCTTAAAGACGCATCACTCAAATCAAGAAATATTTTACCATTCGACTATTTACTTCATGTATGAAGGCATTGAAAAAAAGGTTATGTGCACTTTAACTGGTAATTAGGTATACCATACAATAAATTATTACGGTAATCCACACGCGAAGAAATAAAAGTATATGAATAAGTTTTTCTGTGGTTTCTTTCGATAAATACTTTCTAATAGTTCTAATATTATATAAATAATAAAAAGAAGATGAGCATGTCTTAGTAATATGAGTGTCCATAGTCAAATTAGAATCAAACCAAACGCCCAGGTTTCTTTGCGACAGGTTGGGGAACGACATCAGTGACACCAACAGTGTTGTGGTTAAGGTTGATCTTTGCTAATTGTTGCTTTGTTTTGAAGGTATAGACTGATATTTTTTTAGCTAATCTTGTTGTTATGTTACTAAAGAGTTATTATTATTATTATCTTACGCCCCTCGAAGCCTAGCTAACAATTAGGAACGTCGAGATTTGACGACGAGGTATTGCATTGGCGACGCTATGTTTGCGGCGAACATGACTAATGACGCTAGACAAGGTTGGCATATTTTGGCCACGCTAGTGGCCGTTTATTAACCTTTAAATAAGACATTTGAAATGTCCACAAAAATTGTTACAAATGTTCACAGCAAAGGTGAGGGCAAAAGCGCCATCATAAAGTACTTTCCCTCAAAGGGGAAGTGAAGGGGAAGGTGGCGGGAAAAAAAAATTCCTACGAGGTTGTTTCTTTTGAGGTTGCGGCAAGCAAAAGAGGTTCGATGCTACGTCGAGCAAACTCAAGTCTTGAGAAATTACCACGTGACCGGAAGTAGCGCATCGGGAGCATAAAACCATTTAACTCCGTTTTGAATTAAATATCCTATTAATCTAGGGGGCTTTAGAATCAAAATAAAGAAAAATATTTTTATTAATTCCTATTTGTTATTTTTTATTTTTATATGACAACTTTCTTGCAATTAGATGTATATCATTCCTCTGAGTAGTAATCCTTTGTTTGTATCGTATCGTATGTAACTGAATTAGGTATCTAGAAAGAGGAAGACGAGGAGCAGAAATAGAAAAAAAGGACATAATATTGCCTTAATTTGACGTTACAAACATTTTTGCGCGATGTTTTTTCTTAAGAATTTCATTATTCAACAAGTAGGTGAACGTGCTCAAATTAAATTTCTATTCTACTTCCAACATGGCACTCATGACAATATTGTTTATACTATCGAACAGCTGTGTAAATACCGAATAAATAAACAGCTTTAGAAATTCAATCACTGAACATGTAAAAACTAGAGAAAGGTGAGTGGAGTGACTTTTTCTATTTTAGTGCATCGTGGATTAGTCGCTCTGATCAATTTTCTTTACTTAAGCCCCATTCACACCAACTAACCTTGGTATTTATTAATTTATATATCGCATTCCCTTCGTCATTTGGCTGCCATCTTTATACAGGGTTAAAACTACATCCCCAAAGTAGTTTAGTTAAAGAAAGTTTGAAAGTTGTTTAGTTAGGCGTACAGGCTGATAGAAGGGCACTGGTTTAGTTAAACAACCTTTAAACATGTTTAAAGGTCCGGTGTGAATGGGGTATAAATTAGTGTTTATTAATGATTAATATAAGTTTCGATACTAATCTGTACTGGGTATTGAAACTTACTGCGATTCTCAATATTCTGCGAACTCGGTAGTTGCGAGTTTCCCGTTGGAATTTGGTTTTTCGCTGCCACAAGTCAAAAATATAAAAGGTACCGACTTATTAGTTTTGATTGACGGCAGCGAAAAACCAATTTCACAACAAGCAGTTGAAATGTCTGAGTTCGCAGAATATTGAGAATCGCAGTAAGGCCTAGTTCAAATGTCGATCTTCTCATGAGTCGAACATAATGACACCAAAGAAGATTCATTGTAATTAATGGTTCTGTTCATGAGAAGATCGACGATTGAACTGGGCCTTAGAGAGATACATAATTCACCACAAATTGTAGTATCAAAGAACTGAAGAAAAACAACAAACCATATAGATAATTAAAACAGCACTTACACAAATATACAAAATAAAAAAAAAAAAGAAGGAAAAAAAATGAAAATAGAAATAACTAAAGATAAGAAGTGAAAAAAGGACATCCAAAATGCAATAATAAATCAACAATGAAAAATTAACAAAACGAATAAAAATTCGATTCCTGGACTCGACATCCCATGTGAACATAGATTGTCGAGGCTAAGCCCATGAAACTTTTTCCCCTGGGTTCTCCGGTTTTTCGGTTCCTTGTTTGTGTAGAGACACAACAGAGAACACAGTTAACGTAATTCAATAGCCACAACAAAATACTCCAAGTTATACAATAGGCAATGTGCATCAAAGCTCACAAAGCACTCTGGGAAAGTGAGTTATTTAAAAATGTAACAGGGAAATCAAAGGAACTATCAGAAAAAAATACTCTGTTATTTTCGCCTGCTGAAGTCCTTTTATTTCCATAGAAAATGTCGAAGGAAAAATTATCAGATAAATTTTTAGCGGAGCCAAAAAAGCATAAGAACTCACTTTCCCATCATGCTTTGTGCTATAATTTCGAGCTCATGCACATTGGTTATTCACTGGTTTTTCGACCTTGAGGCATATAGATAAAATACCTTGTTATTACTGAATTCGGTAAACCGTGACACAATCGATTTTTAAACGCTGCTTGTGTTATTCCAAATCAGGTGATCACGTGATCACGTACATGCACTTTTGGGCACCGAGTGATGCTCTTTTGGGCACCATGTGATGCACTTTTGGGCACCGAGTGATGCACTTTTGGGCACCATGTGATGCACTTTTGGGCATCATGTGATGCACTTTTTTAAAACCTCGTGATCCCTTCGACAAACAGTCCGAGCACTGCAGCCATTAAATTTGCCCGTTTCTATGCAGAATGCTGACAAAATTGATCCTATCGGTTTACTGAATTCAGTAATATTCTCCACTGTACATGAAAACTTTTGTGTGCATGCAAAGTGGCCAATCAAATTTAATGCAAATGAGCCAAATCGAAATGCTTCATGATCGTGAGTGATAAGAAAGCAGCGTGGTATAGAACAAAACTAACGAAGAATACAATAGGTTTATGTTGAATTACGTACACATAACATACTCCAAACATTCCACCATCAGAAAACTTTCTCGGGTGCGAAGACCTTCATGGTTTAGTTGGACGGCGAAAGGGTGAATGGTGTTTTGAAAACACTACTATATGTTTATAAAGTAGTTTGATTAAACCTCAAGATTAAAAAGGCTTTGTGTTTTTGAGTCATGTTTAAATCTACTCAAAGTTCCGTATAGAGATTCCAAATGACATCCGGTCACAAATGTCACACAATCTATTGACGCCTGTCTTCTTAAATTAAGAGCGTACTTAGAATCTTTCAGCTACTCGAGACGCACCATTTATTCATCTTGTTTAAACTACTTTGATTTACAGGAATTAATGGAGTTACCTAGTTACTACACTATGTGAAGGTCAAATCAATAACTGCCATTGTAGAAGCACAGACAAATTAGATCACGAGTTTCTCGTTAGAAAGTTTCTTGGAAAACAGATGTAAATCAGGCTCTAAAAATAACTTAGATAAATTATAATGAATTGCATACTAATCAGCGATTTTTTAGCTATTAATTTAATTATCTACGGTATAGCTGTTTGTACTTTTGATCTATCATGGAATAAAGCTCCTTTTTCGTGTATTTTCAATGAAATAATGTTGATATTAAGAATAGAAAGTAGAATATTTGCACTTAACGATCGTTGAAGGGTTATTCCCATGACTACAGCTCAACAATGGCGTGTGCACGCTCTCAGTCATGTCTAAGAAAGGTGTAGCGAAAATAGCTCATTTCCAAGTAAATCTTTCAAAAATTGACGCTTATATCATCTATATTCACTAAACAAACCATACACCTACTAAAATTCTGTAAGATTTGATCTTATGGTTACCAAAGTATTTTTTGTTTTAACTTTTTGTGGCCTCCAGACATACTGAGATAGATAGATAGATAGACAGATAGTTATTAAACTACATACTACAATTAATTTATCTTACCTCAAAGTTGAGACCAAATACAGTTCGGTTTGTAGGTGTGGAACAGCAAATTTCCTGACAAGACTTTAATGAACTTCCTCCGACAAAATAGGCTGCGTTTATTACCAAAATCCACCCAAAGACGCTGAGGCGTTTCATCATGTCGTGTTAATTAGCAACGATCTTGACAGATTAGCTTCGCGTACCTTTAGCTCGATTGTAAACCTTGTTTTCCAAACTTCTCTAGCTAGTTCATAGGTTTTTAGCAATTCTCTTAATGTTTGGAGATTTTGTCTTGGATTTTCAAGACCGCTCGATGAACATTTCCACGCGGAAAGCTTATTCAGTAGCTCATCTTACAACCGTTTCATGAAATTTCATGTGTTGTAACACTACACCTATAAAATGTAAGAATGGCTTCGAAATGACGTAATTTCGATTCCTTGATCCTCTGACCTGTGACTCGAATAAAAATAATTCTTTGTACTGTGGTGGCTTTGATTGTTCAGCTTTATTATAGCTTATATCAACTGATACAATAATGGAACCTTTTTGAATAGACCGTTGACGCTCTCACATAAAGAAACTGTAAATATTTGAGCTAGGTCTTTCCGGCACTTTCCAAAAGCCAGTACCGTTTTTTTTTTTATCAGTGGGTAAATTTAGTTATTTATTTATAACGCATTATCTATTAAACTTTTCTGTGAATAAGAGAAAAAATGTCAATTTTATTGCCACCATGTATTCGGCAAAAACGTACATTTCCGAAGACTTGCTTGTATTAAGATCTGAACCTTAACAATGCAGTGATATATAACTGGACGAAATTTCTCAATTTATTTAACAAGAGCTGTGTTCAGAATTAAACTGTTAGACTACCAAGAATATTTACAAGTTATATAATTTAGCAAAACACTATCTAACAGCTTCAGCAAAAAATATCTTGAAAATAACAATATATATACATCTAATTGCAAGAACGTTGTCATATCAAAAAATAGAAAATAACAAAATAACAAATAGGAATTGATTAGAATTTTTTTGTTTTTATTTTGATTCTAAACTCCTCTAGATTGATTAGAGAAACTGTTTTAATACATACTTACATGATTATCTCAAAAATATCAGTTTATACCTTCAAAATAGTGAAATACTGAATTACGTTTTTTTGCAAAAATAGTTAATTCCTATTTGGTATTTTTATTTTTATATGACAATCTTCTTGAAATTAGGTGTATCATGATAAAAGAAATAAAACAGAAATAGGTAAACTGTTTATGTCCAGGCCCATATGCATCCCATCGACATTCACACCCAGGCTCCAGGCCTCACGTGAATTTCATGCTCAGCATCGCTGCCATTTCCCGGAAACCCAGGTCAATTTCATTATAATCATTTATTTATATACATTCATTTCTTGTTCTTACTCTATATACCTATTGGAGCTGGTTGGAACCCTTTAAGATGATTGGCATATTGTTATAGCTCTTGTTATAGTGAATATTCTAGTATTTCGTATGGGAATATTTTTATGTCGCTGTTGTCCAGGCGAAGACACTTCGGATTACGACAACATCGACAATTACGAAGGAGATACGAAGCTCGGACAGAGACACGGCAAAGGAGTCTATTATTACGGGAATGGTGATATATATGACGGACAGTGGCAATGGGGAAAGAAACATGGCTATGGATCTTACACTTATGTCGGTGGAAGAAAGTAAGTTGATGCTGTAAAACTTTCTGTTAAAATATTCATCAAAATGCATTTGACCTTCACTCGAGATATCAAATGTGTCACGCATCAACTAGTCTCCCTTTTTCTACCTTGTCATGACAATTGTTGAAGAATCCAATCAAAACTCAAGCTGATAATCTATTCTCAAGTTTTGAGTCAGAGGGAATAACAAACTCAATATTCGAATAATTAATTATTTAATGGATACGCTTGATATTATTTATATCCAACCTAATCTTAGTTGTAATCTAAATTTCTGACTTCGCAAACTATATTTATTTACATTTCGTAACTATATATTTTCTGCCGTTTCAAACTATATTTTACTGATTTGAATACTACTAGGGTGCAGGATCCTACCTAATTAACGTCGTTAACCCTTTGGTCTACCTATTCCTGTACTCGACCACTATAAATACACATAAGTTTATAAATGTATATGTTGTGATCAACTAGTGTGGAAAATAACAACCTTTGAACCTTTACCCAAACAAGCTATTCTCATCCCCCGAGAGAAGAGTTAGAGGAAAGGAGAGGAGAAAGCTGAAAGTTAAATGTACTAAGTAAATATATTTGAAATTGAGAAATACAACTCAGATCTAATCTATTGATGTATATTCATTCGCTTTGGACATGTATTCGCTTGTTTATCATTTTGTTCTCTAATTATCGCTCACAGACGAACAGGATTCTTTTTCAATGACGAATATATTGGAGATACCCCCGGGAAATTATTTTCCGAGGAAGTAAACGAAAGGGATCCAGCAAGGCCGCTAATGCAAGAGAATTATCAAACGTTCAGGTAATACACTTGTTACTTGTTATCTTTAACTGAATTTACTCAATGCCCCTATGCTGAATCCCCAACTACGTACCTTCCTTCCCATGTACTACCTACGTACCTACCTACGCACCTACCCACCTACTTACCTACCCACCTACCCACCTACCCACCTACCCACCTACCTACCTACCTACCTACCTACCTACCTTCCTACCTTCCTACCTTCCTACCCAACTATCAACCTGCCTGCTCCTCATTGCAAAAAATAAATATATAAATAAATAAAAATACAAGGAATCAATGAAAGAATATACCATCACAGCAAATCATAGTTAACATGGTATATAAATAAATAATAAAAATCACTTTTTTACAGTGGTATTCAAATTCAGTAACTTCCAGGTGATTTGGAATCTAGGCGCACAATGCATTGTTTGTCATAGCGAAAATTTCCAAGTGTTTTCTTTTATCTCTTGTCAAAATGAAATATTTTCCACCAACAACGACGAAATATGCTTTTCCTAAAAGGTATTTGGTGAATCTTTGCACGGATGAGTTTTATTTTCTTTATTTTCGAGTAAAAGCTGTTGTAAATCGAGCCGAAAACCTGGAACTAGGAAACATTGAGCTATGAACAAAATGTCCGCTGATTGGCTAATTCCTTCAGCCTGAGAGAAGCGAGATCACCTGGTTAAAACTGGTTACAATTTGGCCCACTGTCTCTCACACAATCTACCACTTCATTATATATTTTATGCATACAACTCAACTCACATGTTGATTTTTGCGGAGGGAGGAAACCGGAGTACCCGGAGAAAACCCTCGTGGCACAGGAGAGAAAAACACATCAAACAAACTCAACTCACATATGATCAGACCGAAGCCGGGGCTCGAACTCGGACCACAGCGGTGAGAGGCGAGCGGTAAACCACTACGCCACCCATGCCACCCATAAATATGGTATCTGCATGTAAGTCTATTTTGATAGTTTTCCTTTACATACACAATAGGAACATTGTTGTTTCTCAAGAACCAAGTGAAGAATTAGAGAGAAGACGAAGGGAGAGGGAAGAGCGTCAGGAAGCTCGCAAACGAAAACGCGAGGAAATAAGGAAAAAATACAATATTTAGTTCAAAGAAATAAGAAATGTCATACTTGCTCTGTGGCGTAGGGATGGTGCCAAAGTAAGTTAAATGGACAAAAATTGGGAGGGGGTGGGGTGGCGGAAGAAATGGGTCTCGGGTTTTTGAGTGAAATTTCCCGCCAAATTCACAGGAATGCCATGAATTTGCTCGCGTTGGCCCTTTTATTTATTCTTATATGAAATACAAGATTTCTCTAACATATTGTGCAAAAACTAATGAATAAAACAAACAAAAAATGAGTTTACGAACATCCCTCTTACCGCTTTCTACGCCATTGAAACCACTTTTAACACTCCAATCCAGCACTAACATTTTAAAACTCCACGGACCTTTACAGAAACAGACGTTTTCCTAAAATATTAATAATTCAAGGGCCTCTACGTAGTATTTATAAAATGACAGGCTGGTTTGTATTGAAGAAATAGAAGACGCATGCATGTGCAGTTATAAAGCACGAAGTGATTGGCAGAACACAAGAGAAGTATTAGGAGAAGCACGACGCGTAGGGAATAGTATTCTGGCAATATCCAAGTGCTTTATAACTTCACACAGCACACTTACAGCAAGTAAATTGTTTTTATTTCTTTTATGAAATTCATGTAAGAGTTCTAGACTTGAATCATGCTTGAGCAGAAACGGTAATAACTGAGATAATAAAAAAAATTCAAAGTTAAGTTATATGAATTTGTTTATTCATTTATTTTGAGTTCAATTTGGCAAAACTAGTTTCTACGTACGTTATTTAATATGGGCTTTTATACTTGAAGTTACAAGTTCTCTGCTTGAAATAACGATTTGTTGTGTTGTTACTGAAAGAATTGAATAATTATACCAAATGATGACTAACTGGACCAACTTTTTCTAGGTTTTTAGTAGCACGTGTAGGTGATCTTGATGTACTTGCCTGTCTTAAGGCACGGGTCACCAAGCTCTCTATTCGATGCATACAAATGGCAATTATTGCGGCCGCTGCATAACGACATAATGAGTCCCCAAGAAACGTTCGAAACGCAATTTGTTGTAAAAACGTTTCCAAAACAAGTGTGATCATCGGTTCGGCCATAGTTCGCGGTCCATATGACCAATGTCTTGCCCGAAGGGCAACTTAGGGTGCCTTCTTTTTCTTCGCATAGTGTAAAGGTTTCTAAAAATGTAGGTTAAAGTAATATTTAAAAAAAAAACTCGTGCTTCGTGTTGAATCACAGGTTAAAAATCCCGAGAAGCAATTGAAAGCATGAGACCTTCGGTTGAGAGCTTTTATGGTTTCGAGGTGTTTGCATGAAACCTCTGATCTTCTGAAGCACGAGTTTAAGAAATGCTATGTCAAAATCCTTTTAATTAGTGAAAGAAAGTAAATATTTTTTACATAATAATACATCTACATAAAATACTGATTAGCTAATTAACTGATTAGCTGATTAATCATATCCATTTTGAAATCATTAGCAAATCCTGCAATCTGATTGGCTACAAAGTGTGCGATTTAAGCATTAATTGCACTATATCGAATCATTAATTGCATCATTTTGTCAAACAATCACTTTTGAAGCTACATATAACTGTTGAGTATTTTGATATATTAAGTTTCAAAATGGAAATGATTAATAGGTAATAGAACTGAGTGTCTTGCAATTTTGGGCAGAAATCACACTCGTGATTAACAAATTGCACTCCCGCTGCGCGGTCGTGCAATTTTGTAATCACTCTTGCGATTTCAGCCCAAATTGCACTCAACTCAGTTCTATTACCATCATTAATTGTGATTTTTCTCTTATCCAATAAAATTGATATTTAAATGACTGCTAAAGATTGAAAATAAAAGATTCAAAAATATTTTTTCCTGCGAATTTAGTCGTACGCATAGCGTAGGGGCAAGCGAAAACGGTTTAATGAAATTCCATTGGAAGTATATAAGTAATGTTTAATAAACGAGCAGGAGTGTTTTATCAGGTTTAAAACCACGAGGCGTAGCGGAAAACTCAAAAACTCAAGAATAATTCAAAAACTTTTGGTCGAATTAGAGCGACCATACACGTCACGAACATGGACTTCTATACATCAATAGAAGTTTGTACGTAACTTTCATGCGCAATCGAGGTTTATACTTCACTGTCATGTGCAGTCAGCTGGAAATAGGCTTCCACATTTTGAAGATAGCATGCCAATCTTAAAACAGGATTCCTAGTCGAGCAGATTTCGTGGCTCGTCGGTGATCGTACGTTAGACTGACCTTGATGAGGCTCTAAGTCTTCATCTAAAACTTAAAAGTTATCCTGATTAGTATTCTTTATATAAATAATACTAATAAGGATGATAACTTCATATAAAGTACTCATCTTCATTAGTATTCTTTATATAAAGAATACTAATGAAAAACACTTTATCGGGTATAAAGGTCCATGCACGTGACGTGTATGGTCGCTACAATTGAACCCAAGGCTTATGAATTATTTATGAGTTTTTGAAACCTTTTTAACGTAAGGACGCAACACTCAGGATTCCTAGTCGAGCAGATTTCGTGGCTCGTCGGTGATCGTACGTTAGACTGACCTTGATGAGGCTCTAAGTCTTCATCTAAAACTTAAAAGTTATCCTCATTAGTATTCTTTATATAAATAATACTAATAAGGATGATAACTTCATATAAAGTACTCATCTTCATTAGTATTCTTTATATAAAGAATACTAATGAAAAACACTTTATCGGGTATAAAGGTCCATGCACGTGACGTGTATGGTCGCTACAATTGAACCCAAGGCTTATGAATTATTTATGAGTTTTTGAAACCTTTTTAACGTAAGGACGCAACACTCAAATGAAATTAAAAGAAATATCTTTCACCATTCAACTATTCACTCACTGAAAGTATTGTATCAGAAGTTGATTTGGTGCACCTTAAGGGGGGACTTACCTATTTACCAGCCACGGTTGCTATGGAAAGGATTTAAATCTCTAAAAAGGTTTTTCTTATATTATAACTTATAGATAAAATCAATTTGTGAAATGGATCATTTTCTGATATGTGCGATGACGTCATCTCTCTTACGCAATTTATGACGTCATAGTTCATTAAAAATTAAAAAACAAGCGTGCATATGGTCGGATTGACTCACAAATAAGCGAAATTATAGCTGACATGAATTGAAACAAAGTTAAGCATTATTTTTGAAAACGGTGAAAGGCCAGGCTACCAAGCCATGTTGAAATTTTAAAATCTAAATATTTTCCCACTCTCTTATTGTAGAGTAAAATCCATGCTTAACTTTGTTCCAATTCATGTCAGCAATAATTTTGTTTATTTTGGGGTCAAACTGACCAATTGCACGCTTGTTTTTTAACTTTTTATGAAATATGACGTCATGAATGACGCAAGAGTGATGACGTCATCACACATATCAAAAATGGTCCATTTCACAACTTGATTTTATTTATGAAGTTATAATATAGAAAAACCTCTTAGACATTTTTAAATCCTTTCCTTAGCAATTGTGGCTGGTAAATAGGTAAGTCCCCCCTTAAGACTTAACTTAAAATGTATATAAGTGACTTTAGTACTTTGTAGTAAACTTACCGGGGGTACATGTCCTCTTTTGCAAAGACTCAACCAAACCATCCTAAAATAAGGCATAAGGCATGGTTAATAGTGTAAAAATAAACTTCCAGCTGATCTGAGCTGATCCAGCTGATCAGGTGTCATATTTAATCATATGCGCCGCTTTAGCACGAATGAACAAAAAAAACATGTTGCAACAAAAATATAAAAATCATTAATTATTGTTTTTACTGTCATCAAGCGCTTATAAGCAACTTTACTTATTTCAATTTGGTGGCATGGAAATCCACAATTTAAAGAGGCAAGCCTGCTAAGGATGATCATGACACCTCAGTTTTGCAAATTTTCTAGATTGTAAGTTGGCTAACCTTTTTTTTTCAGGTCAGCTGGTTAAATCTATAGCTTGAGACGCCTGTAGTTTGCCATTTGTGTTTGTGAACTGTTTTGTGATTAAATATTAATATGATGTTGAAATACAATTCGTTCTATTTTCTATTTCTTGCAATATATATCAACCAACCAACTTATCCACCCATTTATCTATCCATCTATCCAACCGAATCCAGGGGAGGGATGCAGGGGATGCGCATCCCCCTCAGACCTACTTCCCCCCCTATGTTCTCTTTCTTTGATTCTGAGGGTTGCACCTCCCCCTTGGCGGACTTTGTGCCCTGCTCCCCTCCCTGCTCCCTCACTCCATCCATCCATATATCGAATAACTCCTTAAATGAATGAATGAATGAATGAATGAATGAATGAATGAATGAATGAATGAATGAATGAATGAATGAATGAATGAATGAATGAATGAATGAATGAATGAATGAATGAATGAATGAATGAATGAATGAATGAATGACCATCTATCCATACATACATCCATCAGTTAATCAACCAATCAATGAATAAATACTGGAATAGAGGGAATTTTTCGATAATGGCTTTATTATTGGCCTATACAGTAGTAGCTACATGTAGTCATAGACTGCGTAATTTTATTCTTGCCATTCTCCGCCTAAAAATCAATAATGAATCAGTAAATGGCCCCTATAAATGGCCATTCACTTAATTACCTAATGCAAACAAAAACTTTCTTTACCTTAATCTTTGACTTAATTACTACTAACATAATTGAATAAGTAGCTAAATTCTCAAAACTTCTAGGGACCGTTTTTATTTTAAGTAAGGCATTGAACGCTTTCCCTGCTAGAGACTTTCGAGTCTTGACGTCCTTGTAGGAGTCCATTAATGAAAGTTTCCAGGTATTTGAAATCATCTACTTGTTTGATGTTCCTTCCTGATAACGATGTTTAAGGTGAATTTGAGATAAATTTTGTTTTAGATTCGTTGCAGTATTTTCATCGGGATTGACCACGGTAGCTTTGGTGTTAATGTATAGAGCACCTATAGCCTTCTATGAAAATCGAGTCAAATTGTTGTTTTTTAATCTAGAAAGCATATTACATTATCCATATTGTGCTTTTTCAATTTCTCGATGATCCTTCGCAGTGTTAGTATTTGTGCAATAGTATATCTGCCTCTCGTGAAACCATTCTGATTTCGCGAAGAATAGGGTCCATGAATGGGAAGAGACGATTAAGGATAAGCTTGTAATACCTCTTGGCAGCTATAGACCCATTTTACGTCAAAATATGCAGCTCAATATGGAGGACAAAACAAAAAATATCATTCTTCTGAGAATTGGAACCTAGGGTTTTGCCTTCCAAATTGAGCTGCATTCCAACCTGCTGCAAGGGGTCCATTGCAATGAGCGAAACGCCTTCAAAATAGCATGAGTTCGTGAGGTCTACTCTCTTTTTGGACTGGTATGATGCCTGAATGGTATAAAAGTTAAGAAGGTGTGGTCGCAGATGTTCAGGAGCAGCTAATGAAATATTGGGTCTTTCCGAAGTATTGCTGGAATATGGTCAAGGCCAGGAGGCTTGTCGTTTTTAGTCTTTTTCCCAACCACAAGTACTGAATTCCTGTGAAGTGAAATTAAAAGGCTCCGCTGATTGATAAGTAAACTTGGCCTCGTCCAATTCGTTCTGCAACCATTACTTCTTATTGTTATCACTTTATGATCACAGACATAATTTTATAGACTCCTCTCTATATTACTCCTATTACTACTGATAATGTAATGTGATTTATTTTTCGTCAAACATGCAGGAAGTGATTGCGTAGGTATCCGAGTCAGAGGCTCATGACTAAAGTACTCGACGCCAGATCGAATTAACTTAGGTGTTTATTAATATCACAACTCGCCTTGATATCACATTTGAATTAAATGACGCGCGCACAAAAGGTCAAACAGTAAATGACGGGAATGTGTTTGACAGGCGCGCGTTTGACAGGAAGAATTTTGTTTGAGTGTGCGTACAACTGACAATGCCCAACACTTCCAAATGGAAAAAGATCGAGGCAAACACTTTTTGTACACTAGTGCGTCTTTGCCCTAAAAGTAATTTGTTTCAAAAAATGAAAATTCGTTTATAAATAGTTTTTTTGATAGCATAGGTAAACGTGTTTTGCATAATGCAATGTAGTATAAGTTATCAAACGCCAGCCAAGTTGACCCTATATTTCTCTTCTGACGACAAATACTTACTACCATATACCATTCACGTATTCGAAATTAGTAATTAGTAATTAGTAATTAGTAATTAGTAATTAGTAATTAGTAATTAGTAATTAGTAATTAGTAATTAGTAATTAGTAATTAGTAATTAGTAATTAGTAATTAGTAATTAGTAATTCATGTGGTTGTCCTTCAGTAGAATATTCTAGACCATCTATAGTAACGTTGGTTTTGTCTCTTTGGTAGATTTTGTCATAGTTATATAAGTCAACATATGGAAATAATAACCACAAGGGTGCAGGAACTGGAAGCATTTCTTGCATGTATCGAAGGGCTTTCTCGCTAAACAGTTCTGACTCCGATACAAAGGAATAGTTGGATATATGCTTCATAAAAGCATTAAGGTGTGTAACAAATCCATAGCCAAGGGTGATTTTGCTTTTGTTATGAATTTCGATTACAATGGCTCGATTGTATTTGATAAAAAAACATATTCGTCGTGATCTTTACTGCGGTTTTGATAACCTAATTTCTTTGTAATATCAATATCTACCTGTGATTTGCCATTGTCTATCCCTGACTCCAAGTGTAAACGGTGAAACATTGACGGGAATTTCTGTCCAAAATACTGAGTGATGATTAAAGATAAAGCACATAACAAAATCAGTAAAAAAAAAATTGTCCGTATTTCCAACTAAGCAAAGGCGTTCCAGTGCCCAGAGACGTCATGCTTGAAAGAGTCAGTCTGAGGTGCTGAGGTTGTTATTCAACTCATTAATAAGGAAACCCAATCTAGAAAACTGTTCCTATTTATCTGACTCTGTCACAGTTCCCGCCGGAATTCCCCAGGGGACAACAATTGGCCCGTGACTCCTTGGCTTCTTGGCAATGATAAACGATCTCAGCACAACTGGCGCTTCGTCTGCGAAAATTGTGGAAATTCGCCGATGAAGCTGCAGAAGCGACAATTGTCCCGAAATCAGGCATGAGTGTTCTACAAGATATAGTAAAAGAAGTACTTTGCTGGACGGCTGACAACTCATTCCATCTAAACCCAATTAAGTGCAAGGAACTCCGTATAGACTTTCGTAGGAAACCCAGTATAGTCAACCCCCTTAGAGTCTAAGGGGAATCACTTTGAGGTGTTGAAATTAGCCAACATTCTTGGCGTATTTGGGGCTCCGAAATTCCGCGGCAGGTTCTTTTAAAATTTTGCAAATATAAGGCTTTATTGGTATATAAATTAAACCGTTTTGAAATTATGGAGATGTTAACTTTTTAGCTACATTTTAAAGAACGACTTGCTCCACGCAATGAGCTAGAAATAATCATGTCCTATTTATGTCCTATTGCTATCTTTACTGCTGCCGTATTATTTACAGATGAGGACGTCTTATGCCTTTCATGCCCCTGGGGTTAGTTAGGTTCGATAATAAGGTAGGCATCGCATTTAAAATCAAAAGCGCAGGTCCTTTTACTTTTCGAGAAAAAAAAAAACTGAAACGAGGCAAATAAGTCACAATGATCATGAGTCATGAGTCAAATAGGAAAATAACCATTATTTCATATTCCAGTATTTAGAAATCAATGGAAACTATTACCACCAATTTCCTAGCAATGGTGGTAAAAATACGCGTACGACAACCTTAACACTTTGTTTAAAAGCTTAATACACAGCTGATAGAATATCAAAGGCATCCAACAGCAACAGTTGGAAAATGTTTAAAACAATGTTTTCCATGCGTTAATTAGAGGGTTAGAGACTGATGAGAGTGTTGTTTTTTTTGTTTTTTTTTACAAGTACACATGATGTACGCGCTGATTGCAGAATCAACGAGAAAACTTTCAATACTGCAAGAGGCGTAGGCGAGTACAGTATGTAGAAATTCGAGTTAGAGAATAAGTTAAATATGCTGAATAATGCAAGTAAACAGGCAAATTAATCAAAAACACTGTATTCACTTACGGTGTTCTAGGTAGAAATATGTTTTCAAAGTAACTTTGGCCACCGATCATTCGCTAAGGCACATATGAACCACGACTGCTTTCATCATATCTTGCACCTTGAACTCCCCCAAAAAAACTTGGCCAATATAGTCCCTGGAAAGGCTAGGGGATTTATTTTGTTTGAAACTCTATAGACTCAATAAGCTAGACGAAAAACCGGCAGAAGATCGTCCACGTTCATAAATGATGTACAAATCGTCTCCATATTGTGTCAAAAAATGGGGACAAAATCACTCTCGGTTACGGGGAAAATTAATTCAAAACGAGCAGATCAAGCATGACTTTTCTTCCCCAAGTGATGGGTTTGTCTTTGAAAATAAGAAAAAATATATATGGATGGTTTAGCAGCTTCGTTGCTTTATTTTACTGCTGAAAATGGATTTTTTCACCGTATATATGTTTTTTTCTTGCTTTTTTAAGATTTTGCGTACATTTTGAGGACTCAGGCAAAACCTTCTTCGTAAGTCAATACATTTTCTGCAACGTTAAACCTCTTGATGTCCTGAACTTGGAACTGAGGACGAACTGATAATCAGTACTGATAAATATTTGCAGATATAATTATATCAGTAACCTTTTTACTGGCGCCTGCTGGTGTGCCAATTTGCTCCGAATCTCGTCGGTTTTTATACAGTTAATCCAACCCGTTTTATCAGCAAGATGATAGATGGTCTGAACTTTGTACTAATGCAAATTCGAATGTTTTTTTCTCAATTTCACTTTTTTTGTCTTGGTTTTAGAATGAAAAGATACTTTTGCGATAGCATAACAGATTCCCGTGAAGACTTTGAGCAGTCCTTGTCTGGATAAAATCTCCTAGTTTGAAAAACAAGACACAAATGAATGCTAAGTAATGTACCATTTAATCCTACTTTTAGTCTTACAACATGTTGTTCTTTGTATCATATCATTAACCTTTTGGGTTATAAGCCATCCGATTTATAGATTTATAGAGTTATAGTTAATAGTTACGGTTTATCTACTTCAATCAGCAATAATCAGTTAGCAATTTTCACTCATTTATCACTTGTTTGGTCCTGCTTCAGTCATCAAGTTTTCAAACGCATTTGTAGTAAACCTTGATGTATTTGAATATACCAACGCACGGGTCACCGAAAACTTCATTCTTTGCGGACAAAAGACAAGATTTGCGGCCCTGGCAAGCACAGCGAATCAGACGCGAAGAGAAGGACGAGATGCAGTAAATGTTTCTCATGCCACTACGAGGACAACTGTATCGCTCCGTGCGGCCGTAATTTGCATGTAGTATCTTCAGCCTCTTGTTTCCAGGACATGTCATAGTGCCACTCTGATATTCGCAGAGAACAAATGTCGCTAGAAAAAAATTATGTAGAAAAAAGGTTGTTCTTCAGTAACATATTGCTAGGATATTTATTGAGGTATCCTATATTTATGTGTCTCATCACTTTAATGTTTATCGGGGTGCATCCGTAATTTGCCATTTTTACACATTTTTGTTTTCATTTTTATGTTTTTTTGGGAATTTTCAACTTACCAATGTGCCAATGTGCTTTTTTGGCCAAAGCGCCATTTGCACCGGCCTAAAACAAAAAGGAACATTTTATTAGGAGATGGTACTGCAGTTCTTGAAGTGTTTCAAACTTTTGACCAGTGAAAAAAACCTCTACGCAAATATGCAAATTAGTCCAAATCTTTCTCTTGTTATTGTAAAGATAAACGGTATGCAAATTGCCGTCTAAACTTTCATGCCTGAGAAATTACCTTTATAGAATAAAGCAAAACTAAAAGTCTTGAAAATAAAGGTTATTCTTTTGACATTGTCTTTATTAGTAAATTTACTCTTAACCAGAGTTAGAAATAATAAATCATCCAGACTAAATTTACAACCGGTTAAACTAGTTTTCAAGAATGGATGGTAGACTTTTGAATTCGCCGATTCTTTACAGTATTAGGGACATATCTAAACTCTGCAATTTCTGTGTAATGGAAAAAGAATAATCGTATGCTGAGGTCCAAAGTCTTTCTAAATCGAAATAGATTCATGCTAACAATTCTTGCGTATTTAAATGCAATTGTAAATTTGATTTACTTATAAGCCTTCTATTTCACTTTTTTCAACACCATCCGGAAAGTAGCTTGTGTAAATTTTTTTTTTAGCTCTAAAAATTCTTCTTTATTTCTTTCAATTCCATTTCCTCATCTTTTTTTCATTTTCATTTTATCATTTGGTATAAGTCTTATATCTATTAAACCATGTTGATTGTAAAACCGCTTGCTTGCCTCGATTAGATTTTAATTTTCGCATCGCTGAAGATAATTAATTTAATATAAACAATACTTTTAACAATACATCATTTCCTCCACCAATGTGCGATGCGTGACTTTAAAAAATAAAACTGAAAAGCTTGGATAGGATAAGCTGTAGAAGTTTCCCCACATTCTAGATATAGCTATGATCTATTGATGTAGGAATTTTAATGAAAAAACTTGGCGCCGTTTTAAAGAGTTCGGCGAAATTGTGATTTTGGGAACAAAAACTCTCATTTTGACGTATCTAACGGTCTTTAGTAAATAAATCTTTATTCGATGAGTTATACAAGCAATACCTAAAAATAGATATATCAAAAATTCAAGACAATTTCTTAAATGGGAATCTTTCTACAGCCCAATATTTTGCATGCGTCAAATTTTAGGTATTATTTTAGACGGTCGTGATAACTTTTTTCCTGCACAAAACTTGCCATTCAAATTCGTACAAAAGCTGTATTTGTAATAGATGATAAGATTCTGAAACTTTCAGAAAAATCGTACACGAGGATGAGGAGAAAAAAACCAAGGTCTAAAAATATGATTTTTTGAATTTCCGCCGTGAAAGGTCATCCACTTAAAAAATATGGAAATAAAGTACACTGATAGAATTTATGATAATCAAATTAAATTATATAAAAAATCCGGTTAAATTGACGCTATAGTTTTGTTAAGCGAAAGAGAATAAAGTTTAGCAAAAATTGGTACTGAATAAGTTGGAAGTCCGAACTAGACATTATTGTTTACTAATCAGCAAAATGTCAGCAACCAATCAGAAGTCACGATTTCGTGAACATGATTGACGGTTGATTTTGTCATGAATAATAATCTCCGCCCACTGATGTCCTAAATTTCTCGCCATGCCGCCTCATTTATTGGGGGTTAACCTCATTTCAACGTCAATTAATAGACTAACGAATGCATAACTTCAACAATATAAACACTTTAGTATTTCACTGGAACACATGTATGATCTATTGGTGGATTTCACCTACGTCAACCTCAATTTCAAAAGCGTAATTTCGAAATAAAGGTATCATAATCTTGTAAGGCGTTCAAAAGTACATACACTGCAAAAATGTCAAGGCTGTAGAGCATTTAGTTGCCGAATTATAGGCGAACAAACACGACAGGATTTTTGGTAAAATGTACTGATAGCGGCCATGTTTGTGCTCCACTGAAGGACGAAACTTCAAAGGCTTAATTAAGATGATGGGATATTCAATATTTTTGATTAAACGTACCTAAAGCAGAATCTTTCAATTTGAGTAAATTATTCTTGATTTTTATAGTTATTGAGATACACGTAACGTTATTTCGTGACACAAATCCAATCTTCAAACCAAACATCAAAATGACTCGAGACGTTTTCCTGTGACTTTTATCACTGATTTCTAAAACATATTTTAGAAAAGTTTTTATACGATGAATTATTTTGGTTTTGAGTTTTTAATGACGTCACATGAAAGCCAGCAATATAATATTGATGTTAACTGAAAAACAGATAATATTATTAGGTTATTGAAAGTCTATACTACCTGTTTCAAGTTGGCAGCGACTTGAGAAACCAGTACAACAACGCACAGAATACCCAAACTCTTCATGGTTGGTGTCTATTCAACCTAAAAAAGTGGATAAAATTATTGAAAATATTTGTATCAGGCATTGGAATAAGCGTGGCAAAGCAGTGAATTGATACATTAGATTTTGCATGTCTGTTAAACGGAATGGTACTCTGTACCAGTGTCACGCAACAGGGGCGTAGCGAGGTCTCGACCATAGAGGGGATGTACCATTTTCCAGCTATATTCACAGGAATCATGTATGAATCAATGATATTTCGGTGCCAAGATCAAACTTTCGGAGGGGTACCTCGCAGCTATGCCACTGTCACGCAATGAACGTCCGGCAAACCATTCGATCGCAGTGGAGGATATAACTGCTATAAGTTCTGCACAGCTTTCACAGCATACGTTCGTACCATGAGCTTTGTTCAAATATACTAACGTTTCTAGTTTACCATATTCTGTATTGTTCCATTAGAATAACTAAAAGCAGAAGACGAAGAAGATGAAGAAGAAGAATAATAATAGAGCAATAACAAGAAGAAGAACAAGAAGAAGAACAAGAAGAACAAGAAGAACAAGAAGAACAAGAAGAACAAGAAGAACAAGAAGAACAAGAAGAACAAGAAGAACAAGAAGAACGAGAAGAAAAATAATTAAGAAAAAAAGAATAATATAGAGAATCAAAAAGAAAGTTGTTTCAACTCACTGAACTGCTTGGTCAATAACTGAACACAGATGAACTTTTTTTTTCCTTGTTGTATCTTCTTCCTTTATAGTTACTCGTTCGTTGTCTTCGTTGACTGAACTTTCTCGTTTGTACCGGCAGCATTAATGTCATCTTCAGTCTAATGCAATTCAAAAGCAATTCTATCGTAATCAAAAGGAAAAGCTAAACATATCATCGGTTATAGTGGATAAATTACTACAGCAAATAAAAGTTGTCGTGGTGGGCAGGAATAACATTACAGATCAAAAAATATCCTGAAAAAACGTGAAAAACCTATGCAAAGTAAACGATTAACTAAGAGACGAAGAAAAATTTACTTACACATCATTGCTGTCATAGAACTAAAAATAGCAAATAGGAATAAATCATTTTTGCGGAACATTGGTGTAATTATTTCCAATAATATTGTTTATATTATTGATCTGATGTGATTGTTTTATGAACTACCAAACGACTGGAAACTTTCTACATACCATAGAGGTAGACTCAGACACGGCACTTAGAAAATTAACGCGTAGATCGGGGTTACAGCTCTATCTACATGTATCTAAATAATTTGAGCATAAACGTAAAATTTCCTACATAAAAAGCTTAATAATATGTCAGATAATATGACCGTTCTATATCTATCTATTTATCTAAGTTTTTTGCTTAAATAATAGTGTTTGAACTCTTGGTTTGTTTGAGTTATCCACGTATCCTAGGGCCAATTTACCGCTCGAATCCTTTTCGTACGATAAGAATGAATTCAAACAAATACCATGCGTTATAAATAGCTAGGAAATTACTCGATTTCATCTCACTCTCCCCTATAATGGTGCTAAACCTTAGGTTTAAGGCAACAAATTCGAATAATGGTCAGTGACCGAATCCCGTAGAACGATACTCCAGCAAATATATGAAGATTTTCACGGTATTTTAAATTAATTTGACATTTCACCTAATACCAGTACTTAGTGCTGTGCATATCTCTTTAGATACCTTCCGGTTTATGGGGATTTGTTGGAAAAAACGTTGATAAAATGTAAAAAATACCGAGTTGAGCTCTAATCTCCAATACATTTACTGTAAATTTGGAGCTTTGTTTGTCTGAGCCATGCGGGGGGTCCAATAGTGTGACATCTATTTTTAGTAAGGCCGCAAGTGAAGCTTGTTTGTGTTGTTGATCATGTTCTTGTGAGTTCTTGTAATAACTTTTTCGCTCGATAAGCTAAAAAATAAATTCCGCAGAAGATTTTTAAAGGCCAATTATTGACAAAGAAAATAATTATTTTGCATTAAATCTGTTTCTTGTCCTCGAATGTGAAGTTCAACTGAATGTAAGTATTTGAAAAATAGTATATATTTTTCTAGCTCTAAAATTGAACTAGTGCCTAAATTTATATATTATCTAAATCTGGCATCATCTTAGTCTTAGATTTCAGATTTCAGATCTCTGACCGACAGCGTTTTTAATTAAGTATATACTCAAACAGTTATATTTTCATCAATCTAGTGGGCTTAATGAATAAAGAATAACTATATTTTTTAATGGTTTTGTTATTTTGTTATTTTATATTTTATATGTACTTACTATTTTGAAAATAAGTCTTTCATGGGAAAATGCTCTTCTCTATATTTACTTCTTTATTCTTTTCTTTTCTTTTCCAACATTTCCTCTCCGTTTTTAATTAGATCTTCCCTCCTTCTTTCTTGTTTTTTCTTGTTTCTTTTTGCTCTTCTAAATCTTTGTTTTCACTTACGACAGCGACAGCGTTTTTAATTAAGTATATACATAAGGTGACTGACTACTTTAGCAAGGAATAATTACAAAATGTTCTTAGAAAGATATTTTACACAGAATTTAACGCTGATTCCAAAAATGAAAAGAAAAATGGGGTGTCCCGAGCTCGTTTTTGAGATAATGAATTTTGAAAATGACCATCTTGACAAGTTTTCGAAAGAAAAATGGCGGAAATCAAGCTTTGCACACAAAAAAATCATAACTCAAAAATTAAAAAAGCTTTGGAAGCAATTTTCTCAGGAAATTTACTTTAAACATTTTTTTTTGGAAGACTAACTAAGAATATTTGAAGAAAGTTTTAAAAATAAGCTAAATATTCAGCATCTTGTTAACTCAATAAACCGAAAATCGTACTCAAACGACAACAACAAAAACACATAAAACGCTTTTTTTATAAGTTCTAATAATTATTTTTTTCAAACTTTCTTAAAAGATTGATTTTTACGTGTTGTTTTAGGAAATTTGCCCTGTTGAAGTTCAAAACGTGTATGGTTCCTCAATAAAATATTGAAGGTTGTTATGCGGTTTTGCGCGGATTTTGTGCGCGCGCACATCGTGGGCTCAAATTGAACGTTCAAAAGTAGCCAGTCGCCTTAAACAGTTATATTTTCGTCAATCTACTGGGCTTAATGAATAAAGAATAATTCAATTTTTTTATTTTTTTTTTTTATTTTGTTATCTTATATTTTATATTTACACCTAATTGCAAGAACGTTGTCATATAAAAATAAAAAAATAACAAATAGGAATTAATTATTTTTGCAAAACAGATGTAATTATTTCACTGTTTTGAAGGTATAGACTGGCATATTTGAGATACTCTTCCTGGTATATTACTAAACAGTTATTCTCATCAATCTAGGGGGCTTTAGAATCAAATTAAAGAAAAATATTTCTAATTAATTCCTATTTTTTGTTTTTTATTTTTAATTTTTATATTATATGACAACGTTCTTGCAATTAGGTGTACCTACTATTTTGAAAATAAGTTTTTCATGGGAAAATGGGGATTAGATTCTCTACTTTTAATTTTTTTTTACATTTTCTCTACTTTAAATGTTTTTTCTTAAAGGCTTTTTTTTTTGTTGATTTTTGAATCAACAATAGTTCAATTAGTCATTTTCATTCATATATCGCTTAGTTGGTCCTGCTTCAATCTATGAGGATTCAAACACATCTGTAGTAAACCTTGATGTATTTCTCTGTACCAGAGCACGGGTCACCGAACACTTTGTTATTGGCATACAAGTGACACGAATTGCGATTTTGGCAAGCACAACGAATCAGACGCGAAGAGAATGACGAGTGGCAGTTAGTGGTTCGCATGTTACGATGAGGACAAATGAATCGCTCAGTGCGGCCGTAGTTTGCATGCAGTATCTTCAGCCTCTTTCTTCCAGGGCATCTCAAGGTGCCACTATGGCTTTCACAGATCACAAATGCCGCTAGAAATAGAATATTTAAAAAAGATAGGTTCTTCTTCAGTAAAATATTGTAAGGGAATTTATAGAGGTGTCTTATCTATGTGTCTCATCATCTCTTATCGGGGTATACTCGTTATTTGCCATTTTCACATTCCCCATAATACATTGCGGTTTTGGGGGAAACCAGCGGAACAATGCACACATTATGCTGAAGATGGTGTTGCGAATGCATCTTATGACTTATTATATTTAATGATGTACTTGCATGAAACCTCAAGAGACAAAACGAAAAAGAAAGAAAGAAAGAAAGAATGAAAGAAAAAAAGAAAGAAAGAAACAATGAAAGAAAGAATGAAAGAATGAAAGAATGAAAGAATGAAAGAATGAAAGAATGAAAGAATGAAAGAATGAAAGAATGAAAGAATGAAAGAATGAAAGAATGAAAGAATGAAAGAATGAAAGAATGAAAGAATGAAAGAATGAAAGAATGAAAGAATGAAAGAATGAAAGAATGAAAGAATGAAAGAATGAAAGAATGAAAGAATGAAAGAATGAAAGAATGAAAGAATGAAAGAATGAAAGAATGAAAGAATGAAAGAATGAAAGAATGAAAGAATGAAAGAATGAAAGAATGAAAGAATGAAAGAATGAAAGAATGAAAGAATGAAAGAATGAAAGAATGAAAGAATGAAAGAATGAAAGAATGAAAGAATGAAAGAATGAAAGAATGAAAGAATGAAAGAATGAAAGAATGAAAGAATGAAAGAATGAAAGAATGAAAGAATGAAAGAATGAAAGAATGAAAGAATGAAAGAATGAAAGAATGAAAGAATGAAAGAATGAAAGAATGAAAGAATGAAAGAATGAAAGAATGAAAGAATGAAAGAATGAAAGAATGAAAGAATGAAAGAATGAAAGAATGAAAGAATGAAAGAATGAAAGAATGAAAGAATGAAAGAATGAAAGAATGAAAGAATGAAAGAATGAAAGAATGAAAGAATGAAAGAATGAAAGAATGAAAGAATGAAAGAATGAAAGAAGGAAAGAAACAATGAAAGAAAAAAAGAAAGAAAGAAACAATGAAAGAAAGAAAGAAAGAAAAAAAGAAAGATAGAAAAATTTTTTGGAGCAGTTAAAGCAGTTATAAGCTTCTTCGTGAGTCAAATATATGTTTCAAAATATACGTGTAAAAAAAAAAAGAAAAAATAGGTGGAGGACGAGGGTGGGCTGGGGCTAGATTTTTTTTTATTTGGTAATTTTGATTCCTCCAATTGCAATTTACTTGTTCGAGCACTTCTCAATAGAAATCTTAAAATTTTTCTTAATATTTCTCTGGTTCCGTTTTTTATACATTTTACTTTGTTTAATATGGCAAGAACTACATCTAATTGGAAGATCGTTGTCATATAAAATGAATATAAAAATAACAACTGAATAACAAGTAGGGATTCTAATTAGAGACATTTTTCCATTTTGGTTCTAAATCCCCCTTGATGAAAATAACTGGTTTGATATATATACCAACAATTACTTATTGAGCTTTGTCTGAGGCCCAGTTCAAAGGTCGTTCTTCTCATGAGCTCACAGGGAGCCCACAGCCACTGGTACAATCAGTGATTAGAACAAAATCTATCATGCGTAAATGCACGTGCTTTCTCCCGCACGATAATGATAATGATAATGACGATAATGATAATGACAGTGAATATATTCTACGCTAGCAACGTAAGCAGCTGATAATTTATTTAGACTTGAAGCTCGTGCGGGAGCTAGCACGTGCATTTACGCATGATAAGTTTTGTTCTAATCACTGATTCTACCAGTAGCTGTGGGCTCCCTGTGTGAACTGAACGCATTGAAAACAATGGATATTAGATGGTCTTCTTTGATGTCATTAGGTTCGGCTCATGAAAAAATCAATGGACGTTTGAACTAGGCCTCAGGCAAGGCTCTCGTCTAATATAGTCTAATATATTGGGAATTTTTCTGAAACATATTTGGAATTAAATTTTCAACTTACTAATGTGCATAACCCTTTTGACCAAAGCGTCATTTGCGCCAGCCTAAAACAAAACATTAAAAGGAACTATTATTGAGCTTGAACTAATAGAAATGCATTATTTTTAAATCTTGGAAAACGGTTATGTGTAATATATATTTGAGAGTTAGCTTAAAACTGATAAATTAGTTTAGCTGACGAGAACTGAATGACTATATTATGTGTCTTCTTGATGGGAAAAAGTCTTTTGGTTCGTTATCTCCCGCCCGGCATAAGTTTCGGAAAGATACTAGACTTATTTCGACTCACTTCCTGAGGGTTAGCCTCATTTCAACGTCAACATTTCCGGGGGGAGGGAGGGGGGGTAGTTGGGGTCGTTTCATATGGGGATGCTCCGCCTGGACGCTCGACCCCTTACCCTTTCCTATACCAAATTTCAGCATAAAGGTACCCCTTTTTTATACCTTTTTTGTCTGAAAAGGTACCCCTTTCATATACCTTTGAAGAAAACCTACCCCTTTTTATACCAAAACTCATAATTTCCCCACCCCTTTTCTATACGTGCGGCCTGAAAAAAGTTCCCATTTCGGGCGGAGCATCCCCGTACAGTCCATTATAGGGAGTACCCCCCCACCTCGGCAACATTTTCGCAAATTCAATCAGCAAAGTAAAGAATGCAAAACTCCAACAATGTAAACACTTTGAAATACAATATATATAATATCAATGTTAACAGAGGAACAAATAATATTATTAAATTAGTAAATGCATACCTGTTTGAAATCAGCAAGGACTTGGAAAACCAGGACAACGAGGCACAGAATACCCAAAATTTTCATGGTTGATGTGTTTTCAACCTAAGAAATTGGATAAAACAACAACCACAACAACAATTTATTTGTACCCAGTATTGTAGCTATACAATAAGTTTTGACAAAATATGATAATTAATTTAAAATAATAAAGGTACTGGCCCTAACAAATAACTTAAAACCTGAAGATCAATTAGGACCAAGTTACAGGTATTGATTTAGAAGGAGTAGGTGGGGCTTTTACAATTTTCCAGGACAAATTCAGCACACAACAAATTTGCACACATGCACACACAACACACACATTATTTTAAATTCAGTATTTTGTATCAAGCAATGGAATTGAGCGTGACAAAGCAGTAAAGTGATATAGCTGGGTTTCACTTGACGTCATTTCCTGTCTCGTGCGGAATGTTCCTCAGCTGAATCACAAGTTTTCAATAGAATTCTTTCTGGCTGACAGCACATGGTTGTCAGTGTTTGACCACCATTTGGAGCAGATAATGAGATTCAAAAACGTTTATCAGCTGATTGAAACTCAGCTATAGTAGATTTTGCATGTTTTTTAAATAGAATGGCACTCTGTACCAGTGTCACGCAACAGGGGCGTAGCGAGGTCTCGACCATAAGGTGGATGTACCATTTTTCCGTTATATCCACAGGAATCCTGCATGAATCAATGACAATTCGGTTCCGAGGTCAAACTTTCGGAGGTGCCCCCAAGCTACGCCCTTGTCACGCAACGAACGTCTGGCAAACCATTCGATCGCAGCGGGCGATATAACAACTAAGTTCTGCATAGTTTCCATAGCAACGTTCTTACCATGAGTTTTGTTCAAATATACCTACGTTTCTTTGCCATCTGCTGAACTAAATTCATAACGACAAGAAGAAGAAGAAGAAGAAGAAGAAGAAGAAGAAGAAGAAGAAGAAGAAGAAGAAGAAGAAGAAGAAGAAGAAGTGAGTACGAAAAGAACAAGAAGAGCAAGAAGAAGAATTTAAGAAGAAGTAGAAGCAGAAGAAGAAGAAGAAGAAGAAAAACATGAATAATAAAGATAATTAATAAGAGGGATGTTTCAACTCACTGGACTGCTTGGTCGATAAATAACACAGATTGACTTTTTTCTCCTTTTTTGTATCTTCGTCCTTTACTCGTTCGTTATCTTCGTGGACTGAACTTTTTCGTTTGTATCTTCAGCATTTATGGGTTCGAGGGAAAATGTCAATCCGTCAACGTCTTTCTAATGCAATTCAAAAACTTTTCTATTGTAATCAAAAGAAAAAGCTAAAAATATCATCGGTTATAGTGGGATAAATTACCTGACAGCAAATAGAAGTTGCCGTGGTGGGCAGGAATAACATTACTGACCACAAAATATCCTGAAAAAACGTCAGAAAAACCTATGCAAAGTAAACAATTAAGAAAGAGACGAAGAAAAATTTACATACACATCATTGCTGTCATAGAAAAATAAAAAATAGCAAATAGGCATGAATCATTTTTTGCGGAAAATTGGTGTAATTATTTCACTGTTTTGAAGGTATAGACTGGCATTTTAATTATCAACTATTATCTATATCTGAAACCTGAGACCGAAATTAACTGTTGAATCTGAACTGTGAATTTAAATATGAAGGAAAGTGAAGCTTGCTTGTGTTGTTGTTCATGTTCTTGTGAGTTCTTGTAATGACTATTTCGCTCGATAAGCTAAAAAGATAAATCCCCAAGAAGATTTCCAAAAGCTAATTATTGAAAAAGAAAATATTTTTTTGTGCATTAAATCTGGGTTTTGTTTTTGTTCAATTTTTGTTTTTGTTCAATTGAATGTAAATATTAAAATAATAGTTTATATTTTTCGAAAGCTTTCGACGGAAACCGTTCACTTTCCGACCTCAAAAAATATAATAATATAACTTTTGCTTAATGAAATCCTTTCTTCTATACTGGAAATACTTATTAGATATTTTTCTTTGAATTGTATAAGTTTTCTGATGTAAACCACAAGGAGAGCTGGTCACGCTGTTTTACTACGCTACGTCACACATGTCACGCATTTAGTACTAATATACTCTTGCTCGAAAAAATGAACTGGGAGCTTCGCTTTGAAATAGTGCCTAAATTTATATATTATCTAAATCTGCCATCACCTTTGAGTGATGACCTTAGTCTTAGATTTCAGATTTCAGATCTCTGACCGACAGCGTTTTTTTTTTTTTTAAATTAGGTATATACTAAAACAGTTAAATTTTTTTTTTCAATCTACTGGGCTTAATGAATAAAGAAAAACTCAATTTTTTTTATTTTGTTATTTTATATTTACCTACTATTTTGAAAATAAGTCTTTCATGGGAAAATGAGGATTATAGATCACGGGCGCCAGAGTCGCCTCCACGTTTGGATTAAAACTAACGCTTTATTTTGTTTTCAACGGTCGAACGAGTAGTTAATAAACATCTAGCTCCGATTTCAATCTCGTGATGTTTGTCTGTTTACTGACAGTAATAATAAGAACCGATCGTGTGTCACTCGAAATCAATCAGTAACGTACTACTTAAGGTAAAGCAGTTGCAGTTCGACCGTTGAAAAAAAAAAAAGTGCTAGTTTTAATTCAAACGTGGAGGCGACTCTGGCGCCCGTGATTAGATGAAGGGTTTTTACTTTTTTGTTTACTTTAATTTTTTTTTACGAAAATGATATAAAGAGGACCCCAATTTAGATGAAAATATAGGCACTAAAATAATACCTTGAAAATATCGTCTCTCGGCCTCAGATGAAAAAAAATATTCTAACTTTTTCCTTTTTCCTTCATTATTTTTAATTTTTAATTTATATTTACTTCTTTATTCTTTCCTTTTTTTCTTTAATTAGTTCTTCCCGTCTTCTTTCTTGTTTTTTCTTGTTTCTTTTTTCTCCTCTAAATCTTTGTTTTCACTTACTTTGCCTTTAAACGAATAAATTATATCAATTTTAATTTTAAAATCTACTTCTAAAGATTAGGTAGCACTTTTCATTTGCATTCATAAAAAAACATTGGGCAGGTACAAAAATGACCTTTATTGATCTATTCATTAAAAACTTGAGAAATTTGAGACAACTTTAGGTCAGGTAATCGTACCACAAATAAACGAGGACTAGACCAAAATGAATACTAACATGACATTTTTACAATTGTTACTAAGATGTATAATTATAATTCCTTATTCAATGTCAACAATATTGATTGACACTTATGAAGTTAAGTTAAGTAATGTTTACATTGGTCTCGTAAATTTTGCCCGATATGATGATTAAATTTATCACAATAGTCTTCACATTTATAGAGTTAGCGTTGGAAATACTGCCGACTACTGGTCTACTGCACTCTGTAAAAATCGAATTAAATACACTTTACTGTGTATAGTTCTTATCGGAAACCGGCTAGTCATTTTGAAAGAAACTGTGCGAACTGTCGAGTGATTTGATTACATTGTATTTTGGGAGTTTTGAGACTCGACTTGCTTTTAAAAAAAAGGGAACGGTTGTGAATTCAAAATTCTTGACGGAAAATTATGTTTGCTTTTACATATTGTTCATCACCACAAACGAACGCGTGACATCGTAACTCGATTACTATAGAATATTAAACAGTGTTGTGCCATTCGCACGCGTATTATATGTCTTTTTCTATGGGTTTTTCTATGTGTTTTTCCTGTCTATACACTTAAATATGTACAGAGCGTTGATCAGTGATCAAAGTACACGAAGAAGTTTCAAAAATGACTGTATATCGCAAGAGTATTCTAAACATCAAACTGATGAAAGGGTTCCGTAATGTCATCGGAAAATGAAATGTAAGAACGCGCGTATAGCACAGTACCTTAGGTTGATAATAGTTTCTTGATTTTTTTTTTTTCTGAAGACATTAATTTGGAAGGGAAGGTATTTGATTTTAATGGCTCAAATATTGCGAATACGATGATTATTTATTCTTTGTTATAAGGTTTTGAGGCGGAAAAGTAAATAAGCACAGGAACAATAATCAAAAAAACAATAGTTACAACACAATGTATTATAACATGTGGTAGTTTTGTTTTTACCCACCCCACCCCCTATATTTTTAGTAACTGAAGTTTTGTTTCCCCACCCCACCCTCCTCCATTCTAAAAAATAAATATTTTTGGAACGAGTCCATGTTTTATCTGAGTCCATGTTTTCTCGAGTCCAGTGCAGTCCATGTTGTAGTCATTGCCGTTCTTAATCATTCAATGAGATATTGAACGCCAAATACCAAAGGAAACATGTGCATAACGAAGTGCTTAAAAGTAATATTACGATCCAAAGAGAAAAAAATAACAAGCCAAAAGTCGATGCGACAATGATTTATTATCCAACTTCAGTATGGCCCTGAAATCTCATGTGTGGGAAAACATTTCTAACAGAGTATAGAGCTGTTAAGTGTGGCGTCATTCGTATGGAAAAACAACTTCCGGTTCCGAAATCATTTTAATGCTCCAATTAAATAATTAAAATGCTCCAAACTTGTGACAAAATTCTTTCAAACGAGAGTAACTACTTGGATATACATTTACGGAAATGTCACTTTTTCTGCTGAACAAATTATCATTTTTCCCAAAGTACAAGCCGCTATATCTCTAAATGGCATTCACTAAATTTTGGTCGCATTTGATTTCATGGCTTTACAAGAGCGTATTTACAAAAATATTGAGATTAAAAACGTATGGCTGTCCTTTTATCGTGGAGCCAAAAACGATTTTCTGCGGCTAGATTATAACCTGAGTTTTCCCTTATATCTTTAATTCTGATCTTTTTCTATACGTTTTACAGTGTAAATCGAAAAACCGTGGGGACCCAGAAATACTTCAGAAATCGTATATTGTGAATTGTTCGTTGAACAATCTGAAATAGTTTTCTAATCAACTGAAACTAGTTCGACAGTAATCAGATAAACTTCCTGTAGAGGGGGACATTGAGGTTCACGGTGTTGCGGTGTTAGCCATTTTTTCGCGCGGTGATGCGGTGTTTTCGGATTTTTTTTGGATTTTAAACCTTGCGGTATACGGTGTTTACGTTATTAAATGTGTGTGCTTAAACGATCTGATTGATTGCGGTGTTGCGGTATCCTGTTAAAGATAAATGTCAAAGTATTTGGACTTTTTCTTTGCGTTGTAGGTGTTTTCTTGATTTTTCGTACGATGATGAGATGATTTCAGATTTTTTTTGCGGTGTTGTGGTGTTCGAGACCCCCCAATGTAGTTAGAGAGTCGATCAGTTCAGATTGCTCAACAAACGATTTCTGAATCATTTCAAGATATCCTCGGGTTTTGGATTCGCACTGTAAATGTTTATCTTATTTAATTAATTAATTTTTTATCTAATTGATTATTTTAATAAAAAGCTTTGTTTGTCATTATGCGGTAACCGGAGCAGTCTGGTACTATTATTTTCCAACGGAAGCAGAGTTGACCCTATCTTTCTCAGCTGACGACATATACTTACTACCATACCATTCACGCAGTAATTCATGTGGTTTTCCTCCAGTCGGATATTCTAGACCATCTATAGTAACGTTTTGTCCCTTTGGAAGATTCTGTCATATATATACAAGTCAGTATATGGAAATACTATCCACAAGGGTGCAGCAACTGGAAGCATTTCTTGCATGTATCGAAGGGCTTGCTCACTAAACAGGTCTGACCAGTAGCGTAGCGAGGGGGGGGGGGGGGGGGGGGGCAAATTTTGAAATTAATGTTTCAATATATAAAAACGTTTGGTTTCTGTTTTTTGGTTTGCTTTTTTATACTGGGTGCCTGGGTGCCAGAAATTAACATAGTCTAGTTTCTTGTCTTGAACCAACATGATTTCAGTTTTTGTGGATGATCTTGGCTTGGATCGTGTTTCAAACCATGGCAAGTAGCTCCGTCGTACTGAGGAAATTGCTGTATAATCTCGATTAAATGATGAAATTCTTTATTACGAACGTCGATTCTCCTGGGTCGGTTGGACTCGACGAAAACATATCCGATTTTATCTTTGCTGATGTTTGGACGACCTAATTTCTTTGTAATATTAATATACACTTGCGATTCGCCATTATCTAACCCTGACTCCAGCACTAAGGCGCAAACGGCGGGAAATCAACGGGAATTTCTGGCCAGAATACTGAGTAGTTAATAACGAAACGACATATAGCAAAATCAGAGAAAATAAGAACTCTTTTTAACCAGTATTTACCACTGAGCAAAGACTTTTTAGTCTTTTTAATTAGTGAAATAATGTTTTTTTAGAAACATTTTACCCGCAAAGGTCTCCAGTAACCTTAACCAAATATTGAATGAGTATCTTAAAGCATTCGCCTTCGTGTTGTATCAGATCTAGAATTACTCGCCTCGCCTCGTGTTTTGTATATCTGAGTGGACACCTATGTCCCTGAAACAAAAGCAAAGATGTATTGTCTAATAGAGGTTTTGCACAATTAACCTTTTTAGCTTCGTATGCAAATTGTCATTTCAGACCACATGACATTCCTTTGAGAAATGTTCTTTCGTTAAAATATTTACACGTGAAAGAATCAACTCCCAAGAGTGGCATCACATGGTCTGAAATGGGCAACAAAAAGAAGCAAACGAAGTTTGAAATGTATATTATATGGCCGCTACTACACCTAATTGCAAAAACGTTGTCATACAACATTTGAACATTTGTAGTTTCAAGATTAGGAATGAATTCAAAGTACAAAAGAAAGAGTTCTGCTTCAATGATCTTCTTTTGTACTTTTAATTTATTCCTAATCCACTAAACTACAAATGCTCAAATGTTGTATGACAACGTTCTTGCAAGTAGGTGTATGTTAGACGAATAACAATAATATCCCTTTGCTCACGGAAATTGAATTTTAATCTCATTTATTTTGTCGATTGTACTGTTCCGGTGATCTAACATAGCTGACCTTACAAGATGATGCAAAACCTCTCAAATATCCCTGAAGCAGAAAATTAGGAATACCACGACATATAATTACACGTCTTTGGTTCGTGCCTGAATGAATGGATGATAATGATAATAATATAGAGTTCTTAAAAACAAAAGGGTCGGTGCTTTTAACAAAAGGAACAGACAGACAGCAGGTTACAATAAGTAAATGAAGAATATAGTTTAAAACCTCCTGTTAAACAGGAAAGTATTGAGTGTAGATTTAAAGGTAGGAGCAGAGTCAAAGTACTTTACAGCATCAGGCAGATTATTCCAAAGTACAGGTGCAGCTTGTAAAGTTCTTGATTTTAGAATATGGAGAAGAAATTTGGAAGAAGACCGCAGGGGACGGCCAGGCTGGTAGAAATTGAGCAGGTCAGTGAGATAATATGGAGTGAATGAATGCTTAGTTAGTTGACAACTATTTAGTCTACGTACTAAATAATCAGTAATTGTTTCGCGGGTATATGTCGAAATTACAAAAGAAATTCATTTAAATGAACCTGACGTTACTTATTTCGTATCAGTTTCGATCTGATCTGGTTAATTGCTACGCGAAACATTTATAATGCATGAGCTTCACATCGCCAATTATTCCGGCCATGCGCCCGCGATGCGTCAGCGGTAATCATAATAAATGCTTTACAAAATGGCTACTGAATTTTGTAAGGAAATGTATGGGGATCATGATTAATATCGCAAATAGGAATATAAATAATAAATACCTGCAGTTTGCCGGAGTGAAATCTTATTAAGCAACATGAGAAGGTCTCAGAATCATAAAAATTCAGTAGTAATGTTAACATTTTACTTTTCGTTTCAACTTGTCTTCACGAAGGCCTTTCATCCCATACATTCCTTTGTGCCTATAGTGAAATTTGATGAAAATGACGAAAAAACAAGTCTGGTAAGTATACTTCAAGGATTGGAATTTCATTTGCCGGACCGGATCAATAAACTAGACCCGTTTGACAGCCAAATACCAAATTTTGAAGCTCAAAACAAGAATATTTACTTTTCGGTTTTTTCGTCTAAAAACGCATAAAAATTGAAAAGTCCCAAACCTGGCTGTCTCTTGTTCACGTCACAGTCCGAAATCATGAGCGACTTTTTACCCGAAAAAAACGAGAAAAGTAGGACACTCTTGGTACCAAAATTCACATCAGAAACTCAGCTTTCCAATGCCGCAATTCATTCTCGGATCGCTGCAAAGCGAATTACGTTGTTAGCAGTTAAACCTGTGACAATTTTACTTCCGGTGAAAATGCCCGCGAAATTCAGAGACGTTTGCGGAAAAATTTATTTTTTTCAAAACAGCACTGCCTTCTTCATGTCGGATTTCTTGACAAATTTAGATCTTACCAAGCTCCAGAATGCTTTAAAAGATGAAGATATTAACAGCCTAGAATATGTAAAAAACAGGAGCAATCTAGTGCATTTATTATGATTACCGCTGACGCAAAACGGGCGCACAAGACCGGAATAGTTGGCGATGAGAAGCTCAATTCAGTCACTGAACTTTTACCTCGTCGAATCCAATTGTCTTTGAGGTTAGGCGTTGTTTTCCTCGAAGCTAGTAGAGGTATGTAAACCAAAACACATATCGTCTCCTGGCGCTAAGCAAAAGAGTTGATGTCTTATATGGTATAACGACGAAGGCATAACGACGAGGTATTGCATTGGCGACGCTATGTTTGCGGCGAACATGACTAATTACGCTAGACAAGGTTAGCATATTTTGGCCACGCTAGTGGCCGTTTATTAACATGTAAATAAAAAATGTGTAATGTCCACAAAAATTGTTACAAATGTTCACGTGCACAGCAAAGTTGAGTGAGGGCAAACGCGCCACTGCCCAAAGTACTGCCCATACTACTACTACTACTACTACTACTACTACTACTACTACTACTACTACTACTACTACTACTACTACTACAACAAATAATACTACGTACCACTAATACTACTACTACTACTACTTCTACTACTACTACTACTTCTACTACTACTAGTACTACTACCACTACTACTATTACTACTACTACTACTACTGCTTCTACTACTACTACTACTACTACTACTGCTTCTACTACTACTACTACTACTACTACTACTACCACTACTACTACAACTGCTTCTACTACTACTACTACTACTATTACCACTACTACTACTACTACTACTACTACTACCACTACTACTACTACTACTACTACTACTGCTTCTACTACTACTACCACTATTGCTACTACTACTACTACCACTACTACTACGACGACTACTACTACTACTACTAGTACTACTACTACTACTACTACTACTACTACTACTACTACTACTACTACTACTACTACTACTACTACTACTAATAATAATAATAACAATAACAATAACAATAACAATAACAATAACAATAACAATAACAATAACAATAACAATAACAATAACAATAACAATAACAATAACAATAACAATAACAATAACAATAACAATAACAATAACAATAACAATAACAATAACAATAACAATAATAATGATGACAATTATAAACGATTATCCAGGTTGAAACAGCAACACCATTGATATTAACTCTGGACACATATCAGTGCCATTCATAAACAGAGGAACTCTGGTCCATAAACCCCCCTCCCCCCAACCTCAAAGGAGGTGTGGCGGGTGTGCTAACAGAGCGGTATTTACAAATGCATGAATGGCTCAAAAGCTGAAACAGCAAATGGCCGCAGGTACATGATATACCGTACATGGAACCAGGTCCAACATGAATGATAATATACCAAATCATGGTGAAAATACAGTCACTTGGTTAATACCAAACTGTGACTAGTCTCCTAGTACTGCAAAATACAGTCACTTGGTTAATACCAAACTGTGACTGGTCTCCTAGTACTGCAAAATACAGTCACTTCGTTAATACCAAACTGTGATTGGTCTCCTAGTACTGCAAAATACAGTCACTTGGTTAATACGTACCAAACTGTGACTGGTCTCCTAGTGAAAACTCATATAATTCATAATCTATGTCCTTGACTGGTACATACTTGGGAATACTGTACCCCCACTAAATTAAAATTATAACAATAAGCATGTCTAATAGTAATCATAGTTGTAGTAATAATAATAAAATTAATAATAGTGGTCCTCCCAAAACCCGTGAAATACACTTTTGTGCATTCAGCACTACTTTGCTCTAATTCTTTTGATTTCAGTTGTGTTTATCTGATTATGGCACTCTCCCTGTTAATGAAAAGAACTCCAGTATCAGTAATAGTAATACTAATAGTAATTATAATAAGTCCATTTAAATTTATTAAACACCGGAGTCAGAAAGCAAAAAACTTCTTTATACTGAAGCTGTGTAATTCCTAGTGTCATGGAAACTAATAATAACATATAATAACATCAATTCTAAAAAATTTAAAGAAAGTTTGTATTATATTTCCTTAGAAACATATAAAATAAGATTTTGAAGATAAATTATGCAAATAATGGATAAAATTGTCAGAGGAAGGAATTATCTTATACGAATGGTGTGACAATATGTAATTAGAGTAGTGATTCAAACAACAAAGGTCAGCAAACAAGTAAATCCATTGATTTGTGAAAATATTGACAGTTATGCCAATTCTTTCTTAACTAATAAACAAAGAGCCAATAAGAGCGCGTACCCAAATCCAGGTACGCTGCTAGGGAACAAGAAAACTGTCGCTGGCTCGCAGACGGACTTAACGACAGTTACGTTCCGAAAGCACGCAGTAATGTGACAATAAAGGGGTTCACAACCTCTGTATCAAGATCACAATATGCTCGCCAGTAGCAGTAATGTCAGAGATCTGTCTTAAAGAACACTTAAAGACAATCAAGACAAAAATCGCCTTAAAATGCAACCAAACCGTCAGGAAACCACAAAACATGCAATAAAACATTGATATACCGGTAAAGAAACAATAAAATATGAAATTTATTTTATTTTAAAGAAATTTTTTAATTTGCCATTCTCTCTATATATATTCAGAACCATAGCTTGGGCTACCTGTAGCAGGATGACTGGATTACTGTCCGATGAACGGCACACAAAAATTTTCCTTAGTTGTTGTTGTTTCTTTTGAGGTTGGGGAGAGCGAAAGAGGTTCGATGTTGTGTCGAGCAAACTCAAGTCTGGAGAAATTACCACGTGGCCGGAATTAACGCATCTGGAGCATAAAACCATTCAACTCCGTTTGCAATTAATATCCTTTACTCTCTAGCTTAGTCGAACACGTTGTGACATCTTTAAATTTATTCACCATCGACAGCTTTTCTGGTTTGAATCCCTGTACGGCACAAATTTCAACTGATATACTGTCTTTACTTTCTCACAAACCACGAAAGTCACTGCAGATTTGGAATATCCATTTCCCAAATGAAATATATCATTACTGTGTACACTGCAGCAGACACCATCTACAAGGCGTTCGTTATACCAATTCTGGACTATTGTGATAATGAGAATAGATCACTATTTTCGTGATCTGTGATGAGCATGCTCTAAACTCGTGAATTTTCGTGAATTTCAACGTTTGATAAATTCCGTGAGTCGTGATCGTCCTTTATAATTTTTTTGAACCGTGACAACCCCCTCTTCCTTATCGCTTTTTTATAACTGTCTGTTATTCGGTTTCATCTTTGAATTATAAATACGTCATAGTTAAAAATTAACATATCTGAAGGGTTGCCCTCTCCCAGCATCTCAGGTTGCGACTTGCAAGCATGACGTTTCTGGCAACTCAAAAGTATTTATTCAGTAGTAAATACTGGTCTAAAAGAGTTTTATTTTCTCTGATTTTGCTATGCATCTCTTTATTATTCATTACTCAGTATTTCTACCAGGAATTCCCATTGATTTTCCGCCGTTTGCGCGTGAAGTCAGGGTTAGACAATGGCGAATCGAAGGTATATATCAACCGCATTACCAAGGAATTAGGTCGTCCAAACATCAGCAAAAATCTAATCGAATATGTTTTCGTCGAGTCCAATCGACCCAGAAGAATCGACATTCGTAACAAAGAATTTATTCATTTAATCGAGATTATGCAACAATTTCCTCAGTACGATGGAGCTACTTGCCATGGTTTGAAAGATGATTCAAGCCAAGATCATCCACAAAAACTGAAATCATGTTGGTTCAAGACAAGAAACTGGACTATGTTAATTTCTGGCCCGAATGGCAAGAAATATCACAGAAATGGAAAGCAAAATCTTCCATGGCTATGGATTTGTAACATGGTGGAATTTCCTTTTGTTATTCGACAAAGCGTGTTCAATCGGATAGGAGGTTTGAACCAGTCATATGGGGAAGCAACGCTGTTGGACTTCTTTCTACGATCAAATGGAACATTAAGAATTGCAGTATCTCAAAAATGTGTTTTTCCTAAGAAACAACCGAAAATGGAGCAAAAATCACCCCAGACTAAACATCAAGCCTCTATGGATTACGGCCTTCTAGGACATAATTACAATATACTGCGAATTATCAGACCAGATTCGATTACTTGGACCAAATGTTCGTATCAGAGTACGTCTTGTCCTGATATCCCAGAACAGCAGACTAGAGCAGACAATATTCTGTTGCCGTATTGTTGTAAGACCTTGGTAAATGAGCTCTTGATTCATACCGTCAAAGCCTTGAATCTAAAAGGAATTGAATATCGAGTGTGCTTCGGTACTTTATTGGGCGCCATTCGATCGAAAACTATAATACCGTGGACGAGAGATGCAGATATTTGTTTAAAATCTGAGGACTCGAAAATACAAACCTTCGAAAAGCTAGGGGAAGCCTTAAAGTCAAGTAACTTTTCGCATGCATTTCTCTTAGGTATGCACCGTGTAATTCCTCTTAATGCTTTTGTCAAATATATATCCAAACATTCTGTTGTATCGGAGTCAGACCTGTTTAGTGAGCAAGCCCTTCGATACATGCAAGAAATGCTTCCAGTTCCTGCACCCTTGTGGTTATTATTTCCATATGTTGACTTATATAACTATGACAAAATCTACCAAAGGGACAAAATCAATGTTACTATAGATGGTTTAGAATATTCTACTGAAGGAAAACCACATGAATTACTGCGTGAATGGTTTGGTAGTACATATATGTCGACAGCTGAGAAAGATAGGTTCAAATCTGCTCCCCTTTGAAAATAATAGTACCAGACTTTTTTTACTCTCTACACATGTCGGTTTTGGGTTTGAATTCAATAAATTTGAAAGGTAACAAACACGTTTTCGTGAGGGAACGTCCCGTCTTACTGATTGACTTGGTTTCAGTTCACAATTTTAAAATGTCTTTTTCTACATGTGGCTATTCTCCAATAAAGATAAAAATCAGGATATACAATATTCAGAACACCTTCTAACACGTTGGCAAAACTTTGCCCGGGTTTTTTTTACGAGCGCGTAAAAAATGCCCATTAAATTTTAAGACATTTTTACGCTACACCCGACCTTATTATGCAAATTGGCTTTGTTTACATTTGCCGTACATCTCTTTACGCGTGTTTAAGAATGAAACAGCTTTTCTAAATCATTTCTATAACAATCAAAAGATTAAAAAAATAGCTAGATCAAAACAACAAAAAAATACAATCTACCTTAATGAGAGAGTGGAAAAGACTATATTTTTTATTTCATGCGTACTAGAGATTTTGTATTGCTTGACGACTAGATAACGTATTGTCTGATACTTGGCTTTAAGGTTGAGCTTAGTTCCTTGAGCAGTGTTGTTGCACTATTGACTTTAGAGTCCAGCTTAGTTCCTTGAGCAGTGTTGTTGCACTATTGACTTTAGGGTCCAGCTTAGTTCCTTGAGCAGTGTTGTTGCACTATTGAATCAAAGGCACTAGGACACCCGAAATAGTCATTTATATATAAGTTGTTCTTCGTTGATGATTCGATTACACATGATCTATATTCGTGTTCTCTATTAATTGTACAGACTTTGTTCCAAAGGTCAAACAAATCATATGAGTAAACAACGGTTGTTTGGCTATACTGGCCAGTAATTGGAGCTTTGGTTCTTGAACTGTTTGAATAATACAGACTACGTGACCAAAATTAAATTATTTTGACATGTTGGGTGGCAGTTTGTTTACACACCGATGACAGATTTAGCCGAACTGGGAAATCTGTCATCAGTTTCCATAGCAGTGACGTAAACCTAGTACAAACTGAAAACAATAGGATTAAGGCTAGCTTCGTACCTGTTCCTCTTCTCTCCTTCGGGACAAGTACGTTACCGATTAATTCCGAGTGACACACGATCGGTTCTTAATATTAAACAGACAAACATCACGAGATTGAAATCAGAGCTAGATGTTTATTCACTACTAAAGGTCAGCCGTACCGAAGCAGCTTAGATCTTTGAAAACAAAATAAAGCGTTAGTTTTAATCCAAACGTGGAGGCGACTCTGGCGCCCGTGCTTGTGTTGCAGTTCAAATTCACGGTAAGTTATTATGATATTCCATGATGATTAAAATGCAAAATTGTGCCATATGTATCATGATACAAATGGACATCATTTGATAGATCACAACAGTAGAAAAAAGTAGTTACTGCGATTCTCAATATTCTGCGAACTCAGACATTTCAACGGCTTGTTGTGAAATTGGTTTTTCGCTGCCGTCAATCAAAACTAATCAGTCGGTACCTTTTATATTTTTGACTGGCGGCAGTGAAAAACCAAATTCCAACGAGAAACTCGCAACTACCGAGTTCGCAGAATATTGAGAATCGCAGTAAAAGAAATCTAAACATACAAATATCAGAAGTTTTATTTCAATAATTTGTTGTTCAGTATACTCAAACCTCGAACGATTCAAAACCAGCCAAAACGATCCAAGACGACACAGAACCATCCAAAAACGAGCCAAAAACAATCAGCAAACAACCAACCACCAGAAAAAAGTGGCGCTTTAATCGAAAACGAGAGCTCGCCCACTCACCAATCCTATATACTCTATTATTTCTTACCAAAGTGTTCCTTTTGGGTTCAAAGTCCCCCTTTATTAAAAACATTTTAAATTCTAGTAAGGCATTAGTGTTGCGTTACTGACTTGTCAACGCGTATTAGATTTCTACTTGACCTACTAGAGTACCTTTCAAGACTAGCTGATGAAATAAACATATCTATTTCAGTATCGAAACTGTTCGCTGCAAAACAAACGTTTTATCAATGTAAATACTCTTAGCCAAAATGTGTTTAACTGGTCATTTGTTTTTCCCTCAGTTTTTGTTTTCTGTATTTTCATAAATGGAAATATTCAACAAGGAGTCTTGGCAGTTCGCTTTCTTGTAGATCACTATCAGCTCGTCTGACTTCTACAAGTTCTTGGAGTCAGCTTTCATCAAAGCTTTGTTTGTCACTCGTTTTGTAGTTTGTCTCTCGTTCTGTAGTTTGTCTCAGTATATTTTTTTGTATCTGAGATCTGGTAAGATCTAGTTTGATCATAGCTAGGTAGTTTATAGATTCTCTTAGTCTATTTTGACTAGTTTGTCTAGTTCTACGATTCTCATACCGTAGTTTGCTCATAGATTCTCAAAGATAGTTCATAGATTCTCAGACTTCTCTCTTTGAGTATGTGGACCAACCCGTTCCAAAATCGCTCAATAACATCTTTTAGTGTGTGTCTACCACGTACGGCGTGTGTGTTTGTAAGTAGTTTAAGCGTAGCGTTAAAAAACCTAAAGACAATAGTACGCAACATGCCTACTGTACAGACAAACTAGTACTTCACGAACCCTGAACGAATGAATTAATGGTGACACAACACTAAAAACTATAAATACATCGATGTCGTGTGGCAACTTCATTGGACATTGGACATTGTTTACAAGTTCTCGACCAATCATGACGTGTGAAATTATGGTCTACCTGACGCCCGAAAAACGGATCTCATTTTAAGACTGGTTTGCTACCATAGCAACCCAGTAATAAATATTTCTAATATTCATGAAAAGTAACAGTACCGGACGTATTTTCAACAAAGTTGTACGCTTAGGCGTTACGTCTGCATTAGACTTGCCACAAGTCCACTACTTTTTTTCTTTTTTTTTGATTCGGCATCGTAAAAAAGAGAAGGAAAAGAAAAAAAACGCACTTCGAAAAAGTTTACGTTTCCATAGAAAGGCTGTGCTATCAAAAGCCCACATCCCTGCAAAAAGAAAAAAAAAAAAAAAAAGAATATAGGGTTATTTGTAAATGATATGTGCTGACATGGTCAATTTTTTGAAAAACCACTGATTCACAATATGCATTTGTGTGGTTACTATTTATGCATTTTTATTATTTATTCAGACTGAAAATATCTCGGAGTTTTTATCCCAGTTTGCCCCGTATTTTTGCTGCGAAACTAGCTACTTAGGTAATTTATCTAAAAAATATTAAAAATAGAATAAATCAAAATATTACAACGAATCACGGCTGTGTTGGACCTTCAACGAGTTCTTTATCAGTACCAGATAATAACGCATTACCCATTGGTATGAGGCTACTAAGTTGTGGTTTTAAAAAGTGTGTCAATTTAAACCAAACCAATATATTCCGTATCAGGGGCAGTAACGTATATTTTCTTCCAACACCTTCAATATAACCCCCCCGGGGTCCTTTTTTCAGGCCGCAGGTATAGCAACACCAGGGGTGGAAATTTGTGAGGTTTGGTATAAAAAGGGGTAGCTTTTCTTCAAAGGTATATGAAAAGCGTACTTTTTCATGCAAAAAGGTATATATAAAAGGGGTACTTTTTCGCTGAAATTTGGTATAGAAAAGGGTAAGGGGCCGAGAGTCCGGGCGGAGCATCCCCGTATGAAACGACCCGAAGTACCCCCCCCCCCCCTCCCCGGGCATAACCCGTATATATTGACGACTGAAAATCGCAATAAGTTTTGTATCGCTCCTAGAGTGGTTTTCATTAACCCGTGAAACAAAGTGTACTTATTGAAGTCAATAAGTGTGAAAATTGGCCTTCAAGTTTGCGAATGAGTATCGAAGACAACAGGCATCACACGTCACTCATTCAGACCAAGATATAGTTTTATTAGCGCGTACCTTAAAGTATTTTAGATTTATATCTGCCTTTGGATGATTTCTTAATTTAAAACTAAAATAAAAGTGTGAATAAAATATACTTTTCGCGTTATATATGAATTCAAAACGGCGAAAGTGGTCCCTAGCCGAGCGATTTCTCTTTGTAGTCATCCATGCAAGAGATCAAGTAGCCTGCGTAGCAGGCCCTTGTGAGGTGAGGTGAGGTAGACTAGGGAGGAGGGAAGGAAGGAGGGGCTAGAGGTCACATCAAACTGCTCTATCTCCTTTGTGTTTCCAGCAACCCCAGATTTTCCAGAAACCATGGTTAAATCACCATGCAAAGGAGACTACGTATTTGTTTACACTTCGACATCTAGATAAGATGCAACTGATGCAAATGCGATTAAACAATTCAATTTATCCACCCTCTGGTCCACTCTGGTGCTTTGCTTTTTGTCAGTAAAGATTTTGAACCCAGTCTCTGCTGTAACACATTTGGAGGAGAGACACTGGGACTGTGACACAAACAGACCAAAATTTGCATTCTAATCATCACCAATTATCATGATATCGTATAAAGATTTTCTCTTGTAATATAGCTATAGTGTACGAACCACTGGCGAGCAGGACAGAGAATAACACGATCTCTCTCGGCCCTCACTCGGCCCCGAACGTTAATAGTCGGTGTGTAAACAAACTGCCACCCCTGCTTTTAAAAAAAATTCTGGGTTGCCTGTGGCAAACCAGTCTTAAAACGGGGTTCGTTTTTTTTTTCTTTTTCCTGGTCGCCATCATGATTGGATAAATTAATCACATGATATTGAGCATGAGGTATTTATCTTTGCTCGGTCGCCATTGCATCATTTCTTCGAGGTTCCAGACAGCTCCCCAGCCAGAAGAGATGGATTACCGAACTACTTAAAGAAGAACTAGAAAAGAGATTTTTGGTGAGATTTCTGAGTGATGAATTTCTGAGTGATGAATTACTCCGCTCATACTCTTGCTGAGACTTTAAGCCTATTCATATTTCTCTATTCATATTAAGTCATATCTTAGATATTTGATCCATACTTTTCCTTTCCTTTCTTCTTCTTGTTTTCTATTACTATATACTTCTTTTTCACTATCAATCGTATTAACTATAACTTTTAATTTTATATAGACCTATGTAATCTTTATATATTTTCGTAAAAAGCTATCTACCTAGGCTACCTGTTACGTTAATACTTTTGTACTGTTAAGTTAAGTATTTTGGTTATATATACTTCGTTGCTGGCGGCTTAACTGTGTGTTAATAACTTGTTCTTCTGGGGGTAAACTAGCGTAATGATAGTCGTACTCGGTCAGCGTGGATAACGTAATCAAACCCTGCGAGCGGCCGAGACTTGGAGTAACGAGAACGGACTTCCTGACTGTTAAAGAGTGTACTTTATTGGTCAGCTTCTGGCTTCATGTCCCTCTGCAGTGCAGAGTTTCTTTTCATCTTGCTTAACGTCCCTCTGTTCTACTTACCGGGACGGTCCCTCTGTCTTACAATATTTTTTCTATCTTATTTATAGAGACTCATTAACAATTCATAGCTTAACTTATTGAACTTATGTCACAAAGAAAATATCTAAGCTTAGCAATGCGTTAAACTAAATAGCGAATTACAATAGAACATGTCATTCGTCAAAGCAATCATTGGTAGACTAAACTATGACTACATGTCAGAGATTTCTAACATACAGGTTGTAACATGTGACCATCAATAATCAATTACTAAAATCACTGATAACATGATAAAAATGCATCTCGTAAATATCTTAACATATAAAGGTAGATTATTAGTTTAGCAAGGTTCGAGTCCCATAAACCGTAAACTGGTACCAGTAGTTTCCAGCACTAGGCTACAGGTGATTCCTGGTAAACCCGTCACTCGTTCCTTTTGACTAAACTTAGGTTGATATGTGTCACTTCTATTGCTCTTTAAGATCTTTCCAATAAATCGAATTTTATTCCTTTACATAGCCCTCGTGGTTATTGTAGACAGCTTGTACCGTGTATTTAAGTCTCTAATTATACTTGTAATTCTTTTTTTATTTAATTATTGGTAATTAATAAACGATTGTTGTTGTTGTTGTTTGTTGTTGTTGGTTTACATATACTGGAGACTATCTTTATATTATGTAACATTATACGAAAGCCACAAAAACGTATTTTAATTGATTAGTTAATTTTTTATTTTAAATAATATATATACACTCGATTGCAGAAACGTTGTAGTATACATTTATACATATATACAAATACATAATGAGATGCAAAAATGGAAAAAGTCCTAAAATATGATCCTGTATATGTTAAAAGTTACCAAAAAGACTTCTGTGTCTCGCTTTGATGGAAGACACGTCAAATACATTAGATTTTGAAGTATCAGATATTAGTAATTTATATTTATTGATATATTTCCGCTTTTTAGGCCTAAAAACTCTCTAATATACATTTAATAATATCTAATAGCGCTCAAATAATATTTTTCATGTTCGTTATTGATAAAACATCTTGAAAAAATTATTTAGTAAGATATGCACCAATTAATACAGAGTTACTAATTTTTTTCATGTTTTTGCATCTCATTAGGCATTTGTATATATGTTTAAATGTATAATACAACGTTTCTTTAATCGAGTGTATATATTTATATATATACAGCTTTTTGCAAAAAATATGGCCGTTTCAAGTACACTATATAAGTATATCAAAAATGCATCAGAAATTATGGGATATCATTCCTGATATTTTTTTCAGAAAGCCCTAGTGATAGGCAACCCGAAAAAAAATAATTTTCTGCTTTTTTAATGAAAAAACGTTTTTGTGACCCTATGATTTATTTTTCATTATGCGGTAACCTAAAAAGTCTGGTACTATTATTTCCAAAGGGAAGCAGATTTGACCCTATCTTTCTCAGCTGTCGACATGTATTTATCACCAAACCATTCACGCAGTAATTCATGTGGTTGTCCTTCAGTAGAATATTCTAGACCATCTATAGTAACATTGATTTTGTCCCTTTGGAAGATTTTGTCATAGTTATATAAGTCAACATATGGAAATAATAACCACAAGGGTGCAGGAACTGGAAGCATTTCTTGCATGTATCGAAGGGCTTGCTCACTAAACAGGTCTGACTCCGATACAACAGAATGGTTGGATATATATTTGACAAAAGCATTAAGAGGAATTACACGATGCATACCTAAGAGAAATGCATGCGAAAAGTTACTTGACTTTAAGGCTTCCCCTAGCTTTTCGAAGGTTGGTATTTTCGAGTCCTCAGATTTTAAACAAATGTCTGCATCTCTCGTCCACGGTATTATAGTTTTCGATCGAATGGCGCCCAATAAAGTACCGAAGCACACTCGATATTCAATTCCTTTTAGATTCAAGGCTTTGACGGTATGAATCAAGAGCTCATTTACCAAGGTCTTACAACAATACGGCAACAGAATATTGTCTGCTCTAGTCTGCTGTTCTGGGATATCAGGACAAGAAGTACTCTGATACGAACACTTGGTCCAAGTAATCGAATCTGGTCTGATAATTCGCAGTATATTGTATTTATGTCCTAGAAGGCAGTAATCCATAGAGGCTTGATGTTTAGTCTGGGGTGTTTTTTGGTCCATTTTCGGTTGGTTTTTAGAAAAAACACATTTTTTAGATACTGCAATTTTTAATGTTCCATTTGATCGTAGAAAGAAGTCCAACAGCGTTGCTTCCCCATATGACTGGTTCAAACCTCCTATCCGATTGAACACACTTTGTCGAATAACAAAAGGAAATTCCACCATGTTACAAATCCATAGCCATGGAAGATTTTGCTTTCCATTTCTGTGATATTTCTTGCCATTCGGGCCAGAAATTAACATAGTCCAGTTTCTTGTCTTGAACCAACATGATTTCAGTTTTTGTGGATGATCTTGGCTTGAATTGTGTTTCAAAGCATGGCAAGTAGCTCCGTCGTACTGAGGAAATTGCTGTATAATCTCGATTAAATGATGAAATTCTTTATTACGAATGTCGATTCCTCTGGGTCGATTGGACTCGACGAAAACATATTCGATTGGATATTTGCTGAGATTTCTTTGAACTAATTCATTTGTAATATCTACATATACCTGCGATTCGCCATTGTCTAGCTCTGACTCCACGTGTAAACGGCGGAAAATCAACGAGAATTTCTGGGGAGAATACTTAGTAATTAATAACGAAACGACATATAGCAAAATCAGTGAAAAGAAAACTCTTTTAAACTTGTATTTATCACTGAATAAATACTTTTGAGTTGCCAGAGACGCCATGCTTGCAAGTCGCAGTCTGAGAAGCTGGGAGAGGGGAACCTTTCAGGTAAGTTTATTCAACGCATTTATAATTCAGGACTAAAACAACCCCCATACCAGTTAGTGCAATTCACGAAAAATTAGAAAAGGATGATCATGGCTCACGGAAATTCACGATTTTAGAACATGCTCATCACAGATCAGTAAAATTAAAAAAGATATAAAATACTGTTCATTTGGATTTCCTAAGCAAAATCTTAACGATATCTTAAAAAATTCAACACAAAATAATATTAGGTACCCAAATCTTGATTGAGTATTTTTTAGAATATATGATAATGTTATGGAGCTCGTTGTATGCCTTTGCTCCATGGAATGACTTTGACTTTCTTCTGAATTCCGTTCTTACTTTTGGAAGCACTGGAATAAAGTCAATGTTTCTAGTTCCATAGCTGTGAGCAATTCATTGGACAAGCTGCGACAGTTCAGCAGGTACAAGCCTATCCAAGGACTTAAAGATGAAGACACACAAGTGTGTGTTGTTTCCGTCGGATGTGCAGTTTTTCCCAACCAAGTTGTCTCGCTGGATATTCGCTAGACTTGTCCCTTAGCACGATCTTTGCCGCCTTTTCTGTAACCTCTCAATCTTTTCTGACAGGGCGTGACTTTTCTGGATTTGACTGGGGGCAAACAATGGTTGACTAGGGGGCAACTAGTGATTCTTAAATCAAATCACATCAAAATAATTCCTCAAAGTATTCTATCTGACTATTTGTACAACATGAAACCAGAAAACAAGATACACAGACAACCTCCAACATTCTCCAAGACAGTCAAAACGGAGATTCTACCGGAAGTGACGTCTATTGATAGTAAGCAAGAGTTGATAGAACGAACGCCTTGTAGATGGTGTTTGCTGCTGTTTACACAGTAATGATAGATTTCATTTGGGAAATGGATATTCCAAACCTCAGTGGCATTCGTGGTTTGTGAGAAAGTAGAGACAGTACATCAGTGGAAATTTGTGCCGTACAGGGATTCAAACGAGAAAAGCTGTCGATGGTGAATAAATTTAAAGACGCTTATGTTCCGTTATTAAAATTTATTTAAGGTTTTTATTTCATCTAGCTAATTTTAAGATTTCCATTCAGTTGGTGCCATATTTCTTTCTTTCTTTCCATTTATTGTTACGTTGTTAATTTGTCCTTCCGCGCGCTCTATTCAGTTTATTAGCTCGCGCTGCTGTATTTTCTATGATTGTTCCTGTATGCGCGCGCTTATTGTTAACTACGTACGTTATTTTAAACTTAAAAAACTCATTCATATTCAATAGCCATTTTGTCCAATCCGATACTCATCGGTAGTCATGTGGAGAGCACTTTATACTCTATAAAGTACTATACAAATTTAAAGCGCGGGGAGGGATTTGAATTCAGCCCAGGGGAATAACGGGGTATAATACACAGACAATGGTTTTTAATGAGCTTTAATCTATATCTAAAGTTACATGTGTCTTTATATAAAGGTAAGTGTGGAGATAGATAAAGAAATACAACGTTCTTATATTATAGTTCCACAGTATTTATATCATACGAATTGCAAATCATGCTATTTATCTTTTAACATAACTGTATTTGTTGGTAACCTAATTTCTTATCTTATTTATGACTATGCTTGACTATGTCAGTTCAAGTTCTATTAGCGAGTGAAATGAAATACGCAATTATTAAATATTCCACCGGGTGCTGACAATGTGCTTTCAGGATTAGCAGAGCTAGACGGTTCTGATATATTTGCAAGTATATCATCGGGAATATCTAAATCTAAATCAAATAAGGACTGAAAATCACTAGCATTATGGCTATTGAACATTAATGAGATTTTTTAAGGCATTACCATTTCATTGTTATTGCTCAATAAAGCAAATTCCCAAGTGAAAACGACGCATCTCTTTTTATTTCAAAAGCATTTTTTAATCATTGTTTTCTATCGATATTGAACAAAATGGCTATTGAACATTAATGAGCTTTTTTAAGCCATATAAAAAACTCGTAGCACGTGTTTTATCAAGGATCAAAAACCCTCGCTGCGCTCGGGTTTTTATCCTTGATAAAACACTGCTACTCGTTTTTTATATACTACATAATACGTGTACTACAACCCTGATGATGGCCAAGATGGCCGAAAGCTTGGTTTAAGAAATAAATCATTTCACAGAAGACACATAGTCAAATATTAACTTCATGCCTGCGTGCAAACAAATATTGGAAATTTAAACATGTTACAACGTGTTCGACTAAGCTAGACAGTAAAACACTTATTTTCGTCTACGAATAACCTGAATAATCACAATCTCAAAATCCGTCTGTGCTGGTGCCTCTTTCATGACATTCAATGTTCGTGGTATATAGTATATATAATTTCTGCAGTGATAAATAATATTAGTTTTTAACATCCAACTTATCCTTAAATATTTCCTCTTATGTTGTATTATCACATTGTTTAAATTCACACGAATTTACAAAGTGTTCAATAAATCTATTCTATTCTATTCTATTTATTCTATAAATAAAATCAGTTCCTCGTGACCATTTTCGCTTATACAATTTTCCAACGTTACAAACCTTTTATCATGGTATTCAATTTTATTAATGGCAACATATAGTTTATTGACCGCCCACATTGCTAAAAACTGAATTCGCTCGTGTGATAATTGCTATAAAATACTTTAAATATATAACTATACAAAAGAATAAAAGTTTAAAATGTAACGCAAGTTGAACTGTGAAAAAAATAAAAAAATAAATAAGAACTTCCATTTGACGATGGAATGAACGGTTTCCTGAGTTTGAATTCACTTTGTATTATACTTTTCTCCCTGACTTGAAATACAATTATTGAGCTGTTATTTTTGGTACGTTTAATCATTTTAAGAGTCCAGTACCCCGTTCACACTATAGCTTAAACATGTTTTAAAGTAGTTTAACTAAACATGTTTTGAAAATTATTTACAAACATTGTTCCCTCTTTGATGAAATAATACATATAAACTATCCTTCATATTGTACTGAACAGATTAGAGATAAAATAATTATATTGAAGCTTTCTAGTCTTTAAACATTTTGTTTAATAAAAACTCAGTTTAACTAAACAGGTTTTGGTGTGAATGGGGTACAGGAGTTCGTGGTCGTTCTCTAATAAATTATTGTCAATTCATTGTCAATCAATATTCTTTTCTTCGGTGTAGTCCGGTTACAAGAAAATCGAAAGAACGCAACTGTATCAGCTCCATTGTCATACGACAATTGAGAAAACAATACAACTCTCGATCGCGAATAGCCACAAATAACTCCATGAAACCACAAGTTTAAAACCGAATCATACTGCGAAACAGCAGTCTCACACAGAGCTGAACATGCGAAATGCTCAGGACACGAAAAATCTTAGGTCCAGTTCAGACGACTTGAACATTTGCCGCGTCGAATCTTATTGCCTGAGGCCAGCGGTTAAGAAAACGCCAATAACTACCATATAAGACATCAGCTCTTTTGCTTAGCGCCAGGAGACGATATGTGTTTTGGTTTACATACCTCTATTAGCTTCGAGGAAAACAACGCCTAACCTCAAAGGCAATTGGATTCGACGAGGTAAAAGTTCAGTGACTGAACTGAGCTTCTTGACGCTCATGCATTATAAATGTTTCGCGTAGCAATTAACCAGTTATACCCCTCTAATTTTTGTAGTAGACATTGCTACAAAGCCGATATCATTTTTGAGGACCAGATCGAATTAATAGTCTAAAGTTCGGACATATGAATCGTTGCCTCACTAGATATCAGAGGTTTTACTTGTTTACAAATGATTTATAGTTACAGTGCAACGCGCCTTACCGTAGCCACTCAACAAACTTTTGTACAAGCTAAGTACGATAAATCACTTCTTGCAAAGAATTTCCACATGAAAAAGACTACCTACGAGTATCAAGTGTTAGCAAGTCAAAAGAGCAAAACTGGTATTAGAGATAGAGATTTTTAAGCAATTTCTTCAAGTTCTTGCTCCGAAGTTCAAATCTTTGCGGTAACAACAAAGCAAGTTTACATGCAAATTTACAGATTCTCGCTTTCTGATTGGCTAACTTGTAAAAAAGTTTGTTGGGTGGCTACGGTAAGGCGCGTCGCGCTGTACGGTCATCAGTAAACGAACTTGTCGAGCCATTTCGCGGCGTCCACGCCAATCTCGTGATTTCTTCTCATTTCTGGTACCTGTCAGTAAACATATATGATATAAGTAACGTCAAGTTCATTTACATGAATTTCTTTTGTAATTTCGACTTTAAGTAAGGTTTACAACATATGAGGCGTTATTTAGAGTACATACCACATATCCGTGAAACAATTATTGATTATTTAGTACGTAGACTAAATAGTTGTCAACTATAACTAAGCATTCATTCGCTCCTGATTATCTCACTGACCTTTTCAAGTTGTACCAGCCTGACCGTCCCCTGCGGTCTTCTTCCAAATTTCTTCTCCATATTTTAAAATCAAGAACTTCTACATGTCGCACTGTGCCAAAGAGCGAATATTCAAGAGTATTCATGACGAGCATTTCCAATCGGTACTTTAGGTATTCTCGGATATTCAGGGGGGTGGGGGGGTACTCCCTATAATGGACTATACGGGGATGCTCCGCCCGAAAGGGGTACTTTTTTCAAGCCGCACGTATAGAAAAGGGGTTGAAATTTGTGAGTTTTGGTATAAAAAGGGGTAGATTTTCTTCAAAAGTATATGAAAGGGGTACCTTTTCAGACAAAAAGGTATAAAAAAGGGGTAACTTTTTGCTGAAATTTGGTATAGAAAAGGGTTAGGGGTCGAGAGTCCGGGCGGAGCGTCCCCGTATGAAACGACCCGAAGTACAAACGACAACAACAAAAGCAACAAAAGATTGATTTCGTTTCTCTTCATGGATATGGGTTTTATTTACGACTTTAGCATACTACTTTATATCGGCGATGAACTAATCAAATTAAAATCATAAAATGTTAAAGTTAATCATAGTATTAGCAGTAGTTTCGTTTTTCAATAATAAGCAGCCACCAAAGGTTTACAAAGTTTGTAAATCTTTGGTGGCTGCTTTTTATTAAAAAACGAAACTACTACGCTAGCTACTACTCTACGCAACTACAACGTGAAACAGAACTTGAACACGGGGCAAAATCCTCATACATAGGAAGGCGTTTGGGGAAATTTTTGGGATAATTTTTGCTCTATAGTAGGCACTTTTAAAAAAAATAATTATAATGAAATGTATCGAATTTCCGCTTTCCGCTTTCCACCGTTTCATTTTCCACACTTTACAGCGACTCAGTTACTGGCCAGTATAGCCAAACAACCGTTGTTTACTCATATGAGTAAACAACGAACGCATTTCATTTCACTACCGTTGTTTACTCATATGAGTAAACAACGAACGCATTTCATTTCACTACCGTTGTTTACTCATATGATTTGTTTGACCTTTGGAACAGAGTCTGTACAATTAATAGAGAACAAGAATATAAATCATGTGTAATCGAATCATCAACGAAGAACAACTTATATAATATATAGATGTAGGCACTGCCTAAAAGCGGAGCTCCCATAAATAGTTTATTTAGTGCTAAAAACGTGACAATTGTGTGACGCGGCATAACGCTGGTTATAGCGTTACCACTTCGTTTGATTTTACCAGAACCATAGTTAATGGAGTGGAATGGTTTGGAAACCTATTGTTCTAGGTTTTTGTTTGGCGAGCGATGTTGAAACGTACCATCACGTGATATTGATATTGCACAATGAACCAAAGCAAGTATGGCTGAAAATACTAGTTTCCGTACTATTTTCATGTACGAACATTTTGAAAGTGTAAAATTTTCATTCTAAGATTACAAAGAAGAGGATAAATAATTCCCCGCAGATACAGTTAAGTTACGAGATGATAAATAAGAAAGCGTTCAAAAAGGTGATTACCCTTTTCAGTAAACAATTAATCTCTATCATATAGGATTAATTAAGAAATATCTCCTATTTTATAACATTTTTGAGGAAAAAAACGTCTATGTTCCCTAATTTACGATGAACAAACGCTGCAACTTTTCCTTCTCTGTGCACGGTCAACGTCATATAACAATAGAAAAGGTTGAACAAAAACCTAGAACAATAGGTTTCCAAACCATTCCACTCCATTAACTATGCCAGAACCCAGAAGGAAAAACTAAAAGAAAAACCATTATTTTAAGCCTTCAAAAGCATTAGAAAACTTTTCAATTCGAAGAAAAATAATTATAGATTGTAGAACATATGAATACATGTATAGAACAAAGGATTTTATTCAACAAATCTTAGTAATCAAAGTTATAAGTTTTTTAGGTGGAAAGTGAACTACACTGAAAATTGTCGAAAAATATTACTGATAAGCTTAAGCTTACATTCACTTGAACTTCACATGTAAAAAGAGACATATTCATTAATGCAAGATAATAACTTTCTTTGTTAGTAAGTTGGTCTTTGAAAAGTTTTTTTTTCAGATTTATTCTTAACTTTATTATTGAGCGAAATATCTTACAAAAACATAAGCTTATCCATAAAAAAAAAACAAGCTCATCATTTTTGCGATTGTGTAATAGTAATAGCTGGAAAAGCTCGATAAATAGCAAATGTTTGGTGTGATAGAGTGCTTACACTATGTCCATGAAATAAGAAAAAGGAATACATAGAGTGCTTACACCATGTCCATGAAATAAAATCTAAATAGTTACTACCTAATAGTTTTTATTTAGTGACTATTAGTCACTATCACTCAACTGGAACAGCGTCAGTAACAATAAAGTATGCCTCTATTAAATAAAGTATTATCTTTCTATTGTCTTGATTATTTGATTTCCCTTGTGTATTGTTACTAAAGCTGTTCCAGCCACATGTAGAAAAAAAATATCTTAAAAATGTGAACTGAAACCAAGTCAATCAGTAAGACGGGAAGTTCCCTCACGAAAACGTGTATGTTACCTTTCAAATTTATTGAATTCAAATCCAAAACCGACATGTAAAGCGAGTAAAACATGTATTCTATCAAAATCCAGTGTGTGATTACCTATAAATGTGCTACTTTTTTACTGAGAAAACGTTTTTGTGACCCTATGATTATCGCGTTATTTTTCATTATGCAATAACCTAAATAGTCTGGTACTATTATTTTCAAAGGGGAGCAGATTTGACCCTATCTTTCTCAGCTGTCGACATATACTTACCACCAAACCATTCACGCAGTAATTCATGTGGTTTTCCTTCAGTAGAATATTCTAAACCATCTATAGTAACATTGATTTTGTCCCTTTGGTAGATTTTGTCATAGTTATATAAGTCAACATATGGAAATAATAACCACAAGGGTGCAGGAACTGGAAGCATTTCTTGCATGTATCGAAGGGCTTGCTCACTAAACAGGTCTGACTCCGACACAACAGAATGTTTGGTTATATATTTGACAAAAGCATTAAGAGGAATTACACGATGCATACCTAATAGAAATGCATGCGAAAAGTTACTTGACTTTAAGGCTTCCCCTAGCTTTTCGAAGGTTTGTATTTTCGAGTCCTCAGATTTTAAACAAATGTCTGCATCTCTCGTCCACGGTATAATAGTTTTCGATCGAATGGCGCCCAATAAAGTACCAAAGCACACTCGATATTCAATTCCTTTTAGATTCAAGGCTTCGACGGTATGGATCAAGAGCTCATTTACCAAGGTCTTACAACAATACGGCAATAGAATATTGTTTGCTCTAGTCTGCTGTTCTGGGATATCAGGACAAGAAGTACTCTGATACGAACATTTGGTCCAAGTAATTGAATCTGGTCTGATAATTCGCAGTATATTGTAATTATGTCCTAGAAGGCCGTAATCCATAGAGGCTTGATGTTTAGTCTGGGGTGATTTTTGCTCCATTTTCGGTTGTTTCTTAGGAAAAACACATTTTTGAGATACTGCAATTCTTAATGTTCCATTTGATCGTAGAAAGAAGTCCAACAGCGTTGCTTCCCCATATGACTGGTTCAAACCTCCTATCCGATTGAACACGCTTTGTCGAATAACAAAAGGAAATTCCACCATGTTACAAATCCATAGCCATGGAAGATTTTGCTTTCCATTTCTGTGATATTTCTTGCCATTCGGGCCAGAAATTAACATAGTCCAGTTTCTTGTCTTGAACCAACATGATTTCAGTTTTTGTGGATGATGTGATGAATCATCTTTCAAAGCATGGCAAGTAGCTCCATCGTACCGAGGAAATTGTTGCATAATCTCGATTAAATGATGAAATTCTCTATTACGAATGTCGATTCTCCTGGGTCGATAGGACTCGACGAAAACATATTCGATTCGATCTTTGCTGATGTTTGGACGACCTAATTCTTTGCTAATATCAATATATACCTTCGATTCGCCATTGTCTAACCCTGACTCTAGGCGCAAACGGCGGAAAATCAACGGGAATTTCTGGCCAAAATACTGAGTAATGAATAACAAAAAGACACATAGCAAAATAAGAGAAAAGAAAACTCTTTTAGACCAGTATTTAACACAAAGTAAAAACTTTCTAATGGCCCGAGACGCCATGCTTGGAAGTCGCAACCTGAGACGCTGAGAGATGGCAGCCCTTCAGATATGTTGATTTTCACTATGACGTTTTTATAACTCAAAGATGAAAGCCAGACAATTATAAAAACGGCGATAAGGAAAAGGGGCTTGTCACGGTTCACAAACGTTCATAAAGGACGATCACGGCTCACGGAATTTATAAAACGTTGAAATTCACGAAAATTCACTATTTTAGAATATGCTCATCACAGATCACGAAAATAGAAATAAAAACCGTTCACCGGCGATATCACGCGAAAACTCGTTATCGCCCCTGTTATAAATGTGAAAGGTTTTCTGATTCTCGGATACAAAATTCTGTTCATTTGGATTTTCTTAGCAAAAACCATATTATTTGTCTTCTTCTATGTGTTTTTTTTTTGTCTATACACTTAAATATGTACAAAGCGTGCGACCGTATACCGCAAGTATATTCTAATCATCAATGATACATGCGGTCTTACATTTCATTTTCCGATGACATTACAGAACCCTTTAAGAGCGGATGCCCGTAACAGTCAAGAATCTCAAGTCAGATGAATAAATTCGAATTTTTTTTTATTTCACCAAATGATCCCATTTAGTGTTCCTATCATGGGAAAAATACTAAAAAGTTGATGCGAATTTTTTTTCTGGCGATCTTTACGAAATTTTGGTTTGGCGGTAAATTAGCCGATTTTCACACCCGAACTGACTGATTTATAAGCTTACTTTGTGGTACTGCTGACGGCTAAATATAAAACCGATTAATCTAATATTTCTCTCACATATTAAGACACTCTTAAAGTTTGATTTTGCATTAGAAGTTTGTTTTTAAGTTGGCTATTTATTTTTTTATAGTTTTTTTTGTGAACCCCATTTTCGTGGTCTTGAAAAACATGCGAAAATTGGCTAAGTTTAACGGCCAAAAACCTTTCCTGGTACCTAAAACTTCGAGACAAAAATTATAGTCAGCCAAAGCCTGGTTATTGTTTGTCATCTCACAGAAGTTTCATGCTTGGACTCGAAGTGGTTTGGTGTTGACAAACCAAAGTTTGAAGTGAAGTGTATCCGGCTAAAGGGTCACGCCAACCGAAGCGTTACGCTTAACGCGTCTATAGTACATCGAAGAAATTACATTCAAAAGGTTCCCTCGACTTGAATTTTATTGGTTCATGATCTAAAATACAAAGAATGTATTTTGAAATGCATATACGGCATTTCCGCATTTTAAAGTGAGTCGGAAACTGGAGTAATATTAAAAGCCGATTAGACGAATTTCATGTCAAACTAGTACAGATGTAAACAAATAAGCCGACATGTACAATAGTTGAATGGTAACTATTTTTTGTGGATTTAACATTAGCACTCTTCTAAAATTGATCGTATCTGTCTTTTATAGAGGTTTTAATTCTGTATGCACTCAAATAATTAGAACTGAAGCAATTATTAGTATACCATATGATAATATTGTGTGACATCCATTGTCGTCTATATATAGTACATGTGTACAAGGTAATGGTCTGTATTGGTCTGTAATGCTACTTGTTAATAATGTCACTTTAACTATGAATCTTGTATGATTCATTCAATGCATTCATTCAAGATTGCATATGATATCCGTGTTAATTAGGGGTTAGAGACTGATGTGAGTGTTTTGTTGGAGAATAAATGCACGCGCTGACTGTATAATGAACGAGAAATTTTAATACTGCACGAGGCGAAGCCGAGTGCAGTATGAGAAATTTCGAGTTCATTATACAGTAAGCAAGTGCATTTATTCTCCAACAAAACACGAACTACAAGTCTCTAACTCTTTTAATATGCAAACTGAGTACGCTGAAGAGCAGACGGCGCGACATTTTTTACGTGTCATTTACGAATTTGAACGTATTGAATCAAAAAGTATTTTAATTTCCAAACAGCCATCACTATTTTGATAAATATAGAAAGGGTTCAAAAGTTAAGATAAATAAATAATTCCTAACTTAAAAATACGAAAATAAGTGAATTATTGTGGCTCAAATCTTAAAAAAAATTCTCATTCATCAGTTGAAAGCTAGCTATCGACAAAGCTACAAAAAAATGTTTTGTTTTGAATTACAAATGTACAGTTGTATGGTTTTACCTTTGAAAAGGGAAATTCCCCACTTTGTTTGTCGCTTGGTAGCAATTGGAATGGCTCCATCTATAAATCCTTCAATTTCCTTATCGTTTAGCTCTTCGAATCTTTCATTTTCTAAATCCATTTTCTTATAATGCACTCGAAGCGTGCAATAAACTTTATAACATCACGACAAGCGCTTTGTCCTCAAATACATCGATATCACGTGATTGATTTTAGCCAATGAGCTGCTTGAATTTTGTTCAGCGTACGAAGTTTGCATATTAATATCTGATAATCTGCTGACCAAGTAGCTGTTGGTTTCATTGTGTGTTCAAGGTTCAACACTAGCACTCAGCATGACAAATCACAAATGTGCCATATCACGTGAACATTGTAATAAAATGTTAAACTTGAAAAATCTCAATTTACTTTTATAACTGTTTTGTTATTATTTTTAAATAAATTTTTTTTGCAATGACATATACGGTGGTTTATAAAGGACATGAGATAATTTTCTAAAAAGTGAGATAATTTTTCTTAAAGAGTGAGATAATTTTTCTTAAAAAGTGAGATAATTTTTCTAAAAAGTGAGATAATTTTTGTAAAACTACGAGATAATTTTTCTTAAAGAGTAAGATATTTTTTCTAAAAAGTGAGATAATTTTTATCTTAAACTGTGATCAGTTCGAGACAAAACGTCTCGCCTCTAGACGTGGACTTAGTGGGCCGTCAATCAAAGACATTTCAATGGATTTCCATGAACTTCGCTTCTCAGAAAATTCGCTTTTTAAAAAATTATCTCACTCTTTAAGAAGTCCAATGCAATTTCGTCTCGTTGTCAATAGCCTCGAGGTCTGCGCCGATCTTGCAGAAGTTCAAGTGGTCAGTGATATCTCTTCTGCACTCTTTCAACGTTACATAGATAACATGTTTGGGATAATCTGGACTTATTCCACAATTGCCAGGATTTTTTAAAAGCAAGGAGTAACCGCACGAACCGCACGATGCCATCTTACTAGTGATCACCTACCTCACTAGACAACTCGGTTATAGTGAAGGTGCACTTGCGTAAGTACAAACATTGCACAAGCTGGACTAAAAAAAACTAATTGATCCAATTATAAACAGGAGACAATACCCTGGACATTTTGTTGCAGTTGTTACAAATAATCCCGCTTCCGACACCTATATCTACGGTGGCTTATCCACGTTTTTGCAGTTTAAATTGAAGTATGAGATTCAAGGAAAATTCATTTTTGGACTCGGGAATTCCACGTTTGAATTTCACTCGAAAAACCAATATCGCACTCATCGCTCCGCGGACTCCGCGATTCGTGCGATATTGATTTCTCTCGTGAAATTCAACGTGGAATTCCCTCGTCCTCCAATGAATTTACCTATAGAATCAGTGACAGGTTGTGGCAATTCTACTTTTTTGTAAAATTGTGAATTCAGAAACTAAAAATCCCATTTATAACTACCGTATAATAGTTCCAAGTCGAAATGTGATCTACTGTTCCATTTAAGTTAGCTTCTACGCAGCGTTCATGAATATTCTATATTTACGATCGTGACTGAGTACTTTGTCAATCAGGTTTAGTACATTGCAGAAAGGTTTGAATTTATAAATATGAAATGGTGAACCTCTGATCAAACTCGGAACTATAAGGGACACTGATCATTTTCATATTAGTAAATTCACAAATTTCGTTTCAAGAATTGCTTTGAAGCCGTTTACTCCCAAGTGTTCGCGGCAACTAAATGTTAGCGCGGCTGACGATAAATTCTAAATTAACTAAATTATGTTATCTATTTTTCCTATACCCTTTACATTATCCAAACTATATATTCCTACCCTCGACTTCATACCCTCGACCCTCGACTTCATACCCTCGACCCTCGACATGCTACCCTCGACACTCGACACTCGACATTTAGGGAGACTCAATGCCGTATATGCATTTCAAAATACATTCTTTGTATTTTAGATCATGAACCAATAAAATTCAAGTCGAGGGAACCTTTTGAATGTAATTTCTTCGATGTACTATAGACGCGTTAAGCGTAACGCTTCGGTTGGCGTGACCCTTTAGCCGGATACACTTCACTTCAAACTTTGGTTTGTCAACACCAAACCACTTCGAGTCCAAGCATGAAACTTCTGTGAGATGACAAACAATAACCAGGCTTTGGCTGACTATAATTTTTGTCTCGAAGTTTTAGGTACCAGGAAAGGTTTTTGGCCGTTAAACTTAGCCAATTTTCGCATGTTTTTCAAGACCACGAAAATGGGGTTCACAAAAAAAACTATAAAAAAATAAATAGCCAACTTAAAAACAAACTTCTAATGCAAAATCAAACTTTAAGAGTGTCTTAATATGTGAGAGAAATATTAGATTAATCGGTTTTATATTTAGCCGTCAGCAGTACCACAAAGTAAGCTTATAAATCAGTCAGTTCGGGTGTGAAAATCGGCTAATTTACCGCCAAACCAAAATTTCGTAAAGATCGCCAGAAAAAAAATTCGCATCAACTTTTTAGTATTTTTCCCATGATAGGAACACTAAATGGGATCATTTGGTGAAATAAAAAAAAATTCGAATTTATTCATCTGACTTGAGATTCTCGACTATTACGGGCATCCGCTCTTAATCAGTTTGATGATTCGATATACAGTCATATTTGAAACTTCTTCGTGTTTGATCACTGATACTCGCTCTGGAGTCTCCCCATTTGTCGAGTGTCGAGGGTAGCATGTCGAGATTCGAGGGTATGAAGTCGAGGGTCGAGGGTATGAAGTCGAGGGAAGGAATATATAGGTTGGATAATGTTCAGGGTATAGGAAAAATAGGATGTAAGACCACGGGCGCCAGAGTCGCCTCCTCGTTTGGATTAAAACTAACGCTTTATTTTGTTTCCAAAGGTCGAATAAATCTGCTTTGGTACGGCTGACCTTTAGTAGTAATAAACATCTAGCTCCGATTTCAATCTCGTGATGTTTGTCTGTTTAATATTAAGAACCGATCGTGGGTCACTCGGAATTAATCGGTAACGTACTTCACGACCTTGGCGCGACTCTGGCGCCCGTGGTAAGACAGCTCAAACTCAGCCCAGACACTCGACACTCGACACTCGACAAATAGGGAGACTCCACGCTCTGTACATATTTATAAGTGTATAGACACTCGACACTCGACACTCGACACTCGACACTCGACACTCGACAAATAGGGAGACTCCACGCTCTGTACATATTTATAAGTGTATAGACAGGAAAAACAAATAGAAAAACAAATAGAAAAACACATAGAACATGATATAAGGGACGGACCATTAGATAGTTAGCCAACTGGCTTTGTATAGCTCTTAAGTTAATCCAGTTGGCTCGCACCTTTATGTAAGGATATAAATATTTTGTAATTTAATTGTATATTTAAATTAAGGTGCAAATAAAATCATTGTCATTGTCATTGTCATTGTCATTGTCATTATTTTTACATGTTCAGTCAATTTAAACTTCAAATTTTGCCGAAAAGCCCATCTCTGATTGACCATAAGTAATTTTGCCCTATGATGATTAATTATATTAATTATTCCATACTAGTTTTAAAAAAAAATATCGTGCAAGGTCATGATGTTAAAAAAAAAAAAAATAACGTGCAGGGGGTGGGACAAAAAAATAAATATCATGCAACTAAAATTCCTGCAACCCCCCATCAGTTATCTAATGGTCCGTCCCTAATACGTGCGAATGGCACAACACTGTTTAATAATCTATAGTAATCGAGTTACGGTGTCACGCGTTCGTTTGTGGTGATGAAGTACTGTTTAATAAACGAGCAGGAGTGTTTTATCAGTTTTAAAACCACGAGGCGCAGCCGAGTGTTTTAGGCCTGATAAAACACGATCTGCGAATTTATTGAACGACTTCAAAAATTCATGTTGGAATGAGACTCTTTTCCCCCATGGGGTCATTGCTGTTTTCAGTATATACTGTCATTATTTTAAACTTAAAAGTTTCATTAATCTGCATTTGTAACAATAGATGTGCATTTGCTGTAACATGATACACTGTAAGCGGCGTGACGCAAAAAAATATGTCGCAAAAATCTGCCAGCAAGTTATCATAACATATAGATATAAGATTATAGCATAAGCAGGGGCTATGCTAAACAAACCCAATTTTATCAACTTTGTTATATAAGCACTACCAGGGCAGCAGGTCGAAGGCTTGTCCAGGGGCTAAGCTGGACAGCCATCTCGTAAATCCGATGCTGTTTATATATTGTTAACGTATTTGCGGAAAGGTATTGCATTGGCTTGGGGTGGGGCGCCCCAATTCAGGCCCAATGTAGCCAAAAAAACAACGAGCAAATATACAAAGGAAAAAATATGAATATGTTAAATCATGGTCCCAGCAGGATCTGTAAATGATCGACATGTTGAGGTAGATTACTACCATGGAGGCGTTAATGGGATTATTATTTCTATAAAAAGCTAGGGGAAATGTAAAAACTGAGCTTACAGTAGATTTGAACTATAATTACAAGAGAGAGACACAAACTGAAACAGTAAACAAAATGAAATAAAGCACACGCAAATTTAAAACAGTAAAAAAAAATAAAACATACTAAAATGCAGCCTCTCAAAGAATCAGACGAGCCACCCAATTCTAATGCTTTCAGGCGCGTCACCCAAGAAAGCACTAGGAAAGGTTTATATTTTTGAATTTACTACCCATATATAGACAAACAAAACAAAACGTAGCCTCTCACAGAATCAGACAAGCCACCCAATTCTGCTGCTTTTAGGCGCGTCAACCAAGAAAGCATAAGGAAAGATTTACATTTTTGAAATTACAAAACGTACAAACAACAAGCAAATACCGGTCACGATATATACTTCTACACTCAGCAACTCGGAAAATTTAAGCACAATGAAAAGCGAAGGGTTCTTAGTTACAAATGTTCGTTAGTGCATCTCAAAAACTGTAGATTTCTCCATGTGCCATCTTTCTAAATCTTATGATATTATAGACGACAACTAGTGGAAAACTGCTCTTTTGAAAAATGCATTTTTGATTTTGAGGCTCAGGTCGAAACACTCTTTGGCCATTTTCTCGAAAACGAAACAATATTTTCAATTATAGTACACTCGACAAAATTACTCGATTCTGATTGGTCTAGAGGAGTACAATTAGAGCGTTAATTGGTACTCCGCGGGAGTACCAATTAGGTCGCTATGGAAACACGGCCAAAAGCGGCAAATTTCCCCAGTGAAATGAGCGAAATTCCCAAAAAAATCAGTGTTTTATAGACTAAAATGGAAAAATTTCAGAAAACTGTTCAATACACACATAGGAAGGCCTCAAATTATGATAACTAGACAAATTCAAGACCTAATAAATCATGTTTTGTAGTAGAAAGTCGTTTTTTCTTTCTAGTTTTCGCCAAACAATTTGAGTTGGAGCTTTGAATGTTCTCATTTTATTACCTGTTGTCTTCTGTGGTTTTCTCGAAAAATAAATTCAACACCACATTTACAATTGTACAATATGTAGAAAACAGCTAACAATAGTTTTAAAGCAAATTTCTTTCCGTTTAGCGAAAAAAAAAACAGCGAGTAGAGGCTCGTTTTTTGCTTTGAAAATAGTTAAGATCAAATCTTACCGGCAAACTGTCGAGTAGTTGTAGAGAGACGAATTCAGCTATTTATCACAAGTTAATTGATCCTAAGTTGTCAATCCAGTCTTGAAATAATAAAATCTTCAGATAATTCACCATTCAAAGAAAATAGCAGCGAAATTCGTCAAGCTACAGGAGGGAATAATATCCCATTGCCAGAAATATGGGACATGAGCCTGCTCATACATGCGCAATGATGCGTTTCAGCTTACAAAATAGCCGCCGAGTCTTATAGGAAATGTATGGGGAATATAGAGCTTCCTCTATTTACGGCGAATAGGGTTTTATTTACTCTGAGCTCCACATCGCGACAAACAACCCACCCTACAAGCTACTAAATAAGCGTAAAATGATCATTGAATCATGCGACATATTGGTTCCCGGACTACTTGTCTTCGAAAGGCTTCGAAAGCTCTAGATTCCATACATCGTCTATAAATCTGGCCACACTTGACCCCAAAATCGTCTTATTTGAGCTCGAAAAAATTTAAAAGTAAAAGAGCTCCACCTCGATATCACCAAACGAGTGTAGGTTCAGAATGTAGGTTCCCAAGAAGCTTGAAGTTAGGTTAAAGTTTAAGTGATTCGTTGTGTTGTTAGCTCGTAGTTTTCAGTTAAAAATGACAAGAAACCACAGAGAACTGCTCCAAACAGCTTCCAAACCCCCTAAATATCGCCATTTTGTTTTTACAAGCTCCTATTGACAGCTGAAATACAATAAGGAAGCTTAAAGTAACGATTTACGTTTGAAACTTGTTTCTTGTCCTTCATGGGCTTCCTGTGGTGAGGCTTATCAACAGAAAAATAATAGTTGTTCTTTTGATTGTCAAGTAACTATTTTTTGGCAAGAATTGTTTTACTAACATCATAGTTGAATATAAATATGTGCTTGGAAACCATGTAGTTATATTTTTCCTCTAGAAAACCACTTCATTTTCATTCATGCGTAACACCACTGACAATGTCCAATATTTCTGGCAATGCAAAGCACATGGTCTGATCACTGGCGACTCGTTCACGGCAAAACTGTACTTCAAAACTTTTAACTTGAACGACATATTTGTCGCTTTTATCCCTTTTGATATTGTCCAGCTAGCTTGTTTTAAAAGAAAGTATTTTTGAAATTGTGTTTTTGCAGTTATTAGCAAATGCTAAGAGGAAAAAAACTTATTTTAGCGAACTGTAATTAAACTCTCAACTTTCGCTTAGTTTTCACACAGTACGTTTTCAAAGAAAAGTCGCTTCTTGATTCGCTGTTTAGCTGTCAGTACTGTCATTCAATAGTTGTAAACATGCATTAAAATGGCTTTTTACTTGAGATGTAAAATTATTTTCTAGTATTTTGTAGTTCATATCATACACAAAATACTAATTTAAAAAGGTTTTACAGCAACGTTAACACTTTCTATGCTGTTCTTGACTTAGCTTTCTTGGAGAAGGGTCGGTTATAGCAAAGGCAATGAAGAAGGATGAATGCCTTCGCTTCGCATTTTTTATAAAATTTTGTTGAGTGAACTATAAATAAAAAATCGCACGACCTTCTCGTACAATTTGGAATTAATAGGCACTCGTAATGTTTTGAAAGTTCTTTAATTGCACTCGCCTAAAGGCTCGTGCAATTACAAGAACTTTCAAAACATTACTCGTACCTATTAATTTTCAAATTGTACTCGAGGTCGTGCGATTTCCTATACAAACCAACTACACAGGGATTCATATCTAATAAAGGCCTATCTAACTTCAAAGGGAGAGCAAATTTTATTTTTTAACCCTTGCGGTGAATTCATGATTTTGTTCGATTTTTATGGACATTGTCTCTTAACCTACTCTAGCTACAGGGGTATGAATTTATTCAAAGTTTTAGTGGGTGTTGCACCTAATGGTGTAATAACATTTATTAGTAATTTTTTCCCTGGTTCAGTATCAGATAAAGAAATTGTCAATCAATCCAATTGGTTAGCCCTTATGGACACAGGGGACTTGATATAGTTCCCAAAGGGGTATATGTTAATACACCACCCTTTCTCGAGCAAGGCAAATTCACAAAAAAGCGAGATAAAGGTGACTAAGTCAATTGCAAGGTGCAGAATTCATGTAGAACCCCCGGGGGGGGGGGGGGGGGGTACTTCGGGTCGTTTCATACGGGGATGCTCTGCCCAGACTCTCGACCCCTTACCTTTTGATATACTAAATTTCAGCAAAAAGTTACCCCTTTTGTATACTTTTTTGCCTGAAAATTCCTACCCCTTTTCTATACCTGCGGCCTGAAAAAAACGTACCCCTTTCGGGCGGAACATCCCGTATAGTCAATCATAGGGAGTACCCCCCCCCCCCCCCCCCCCCCCGGGTGGAGAACGTGCAAATGCTAGCCTCAAGGATTTCAAGATAACTACTTTTATTCCGCCATATTTAAGGTCTATTTCTGATAAGGTTTTCCAATTATGTGCAGCACTAGTGAACCTTCATTTCCCATTCATCAAGGAAGGCTGTGAGGCAATGGAATTTGAATAACTTTATTCTAAAAGTAAAAGTTAACATTTTGATTGCTATAATCATATAAATTATTGAAACATAGCCTTGTATTACAAAAATGTTACTTACAATTATGCTGTAAATTATGTTATACAAAATAAAAGTAGCTATTGTGCTCGATATTGCTATGGTTCACTTTCCACAATTTTAGGAAAAATATGTAGGTAATAAAAGTCTTGCAACAAATTGATATTGTGTCCCCATTCATTATCTCTTCTGATAGTTAAAGTTACCGAATATTTCACAGTCCATACCACAAAGTAGCATATGTTTGTGTTTGTTATGTACATTTGTCCCTGTACTTGGTGCCAGTATACATGATTTTTCGTAATTTTGAATTCCCGGGGGGGGGGGGGGGGGAATACTTCGGGTCGTTTCATACGGGGATGCTCCGCCCAGACTCTCGACCCCTTACCCTTTTCTATACCAAATTTCAGCAAAAAAGTACCCCTTTTATATACCTTTTTGCCTGAGAAGGTACCCCTTACATATACCTTTGAAGAAAATCTACCCCTTTTTATACCAAAACTCACAAATTTCCACACCTTTGCTATATGTGCAGCCTGAAAAAAGTACCCCTTTCGGGCAGAGCATCCCTGTATAGTCCATTATAGGGAGTACCCCCCCCCCCCCCCCCCGGGTTGAATTCTCCATTCTCTTCTTTCTTACATGTAAGAAAAAAGGACTCGCTCTTTGCAGCTTCGCCTTGAGTCATATTCCTAAATGTATAGGGACATTTAACCTCCAGGACATGGTTTTTGCCAAGAAGGCAATCAGGAGATGCTCCTAGCACACCACTGTTGTCCAGCCAAAGCCCTGTTTGCTCAGCTTTTAAACCTGTTTGGGTTTTGAAGGCTTTGATTGCCTCTTCCTCATTTACTACTCCCCATTATACTGCCTTAACTCTTGAAATATCATACTCCCCCAACAATTTTTTGATTAGTGAAGGGGTGGCTCTCTTGGCATTAAGGACATACCCAAAGTTACTAGCAGTTAGCCATCCCTTTCTTGCTAGGTGCCACAATGGGTTGTCTCATTGACCTACTGAGACTTCTGTATTGTGGCTGAAAATTCTTTTTGCTTACTGTCATAAACATTATGACAACAAATTGTTCTACAACGTTGAATCTACGCATTTGTATTTTCTATGGTGTGGTATAAAATGGTTATACGATGGTTTTCTCGTGGCATACCATGGATGTCCCACTCGTCACTTGTATTTTCTTTGTATACACACTCATGTAAAGGCTTGTGTGTATACTAGAAACTACAAGTGACTTGTGTGATATTACACTGTGTGCCACTCGATATCATTGTATAGCTAGTATATACTAAATAAAAAAAATTAATAAATTAAAATAAGTTTTTGTGGCTTTCATAAAATGTAAAATATTAAGATACTCTTCGGTATACATGAACCAAAAATCTCTTCTTGTTCCTCTTCTTCTTTAAGTAGTTCGGTAATCCATCTCTTCTGGCTGGGGAGCTTTCTGGAATTATGATAATAAATTTAATCTATAAAGAGAAAATCTAGATCACAAAAGTGGTCTCATTAGCGTCCTAACACAATATATAACTAATTAGGCAAAAAATAGACAGTCTAAAAATATACATATAAATACAAATTCCTAATATAATATATATAGCTAATTCAATTAACTTTGTCACTGAAAAAGCCCAAAGCTTAAAGCCTAATGCACTTATCATTTGCTTCCCCATGGGTTGACCCCCAGGGAATTGTTTTTTTTTTAATGACAAACAAAAAACATCAAAAGCCCCTGGGTAAAAAGCATAAAATGCCTGACAAATAGCCCTCCCCCTGGGGAGTATTAACCTACAACACAGCACCTTTTATAGGCAAAAATAAAACACAAATGTGAAATGGCGCCAAAATATCTTTATCCTTGAGCATCATATACATGTACCGGTGACTGATGTCGAACAAATCCTGTAGATACGTCCCCTTGGCCTGATCAATGATCAATGATCAATGAAACTGATCAATGCCCCTCCCCCACGGGGACAAAAAGGAATACCAAAACTGTACCATTCCCTGCACGTTCCCCGGGGGTCAATCCACTGGGAAGCAAATGATAAGCACATAAAGCCCATCATTGGTCTTTTGTTTACCAACAAACTCCAGTGTTGCTGTCTAAGAATTATGAAATATGTCCATACGTATGTCCAAATTTATGACTGATTAATTTTATAATAATGAAGCTGTTTGAGTGATGCACTTTCAAAATCATCAAATTATTCAAAAAAATGAAAAATCAAGGGTTAAATCATATGATAACAAATGGCCCCACCCTGAATGGAATCCTAGAATGGCAATGAAATCACAAGGGATTATTACAATGATCAAACAAATGTCCAGCCTACGGGCATGTATTTGCAGTAAAATACCTTAATTCCTACATACACATGGATAGGGGAATTAGCATCGTCAGAGTCTGAGGGCCTCTAGCTAACACATTATCATCCAGGCTTAAATCTGGTTCATAAATGTTGAAGATTTGCTTATACTGGAAGCCTACTCTACTGTCTTTAATATTGCTCTGTAGTAAGTCTTTGCCTTCTTTGGATGAGAACTCAATCTGGTTTCCTCAATCTATATCTGGTTTCCTCAATCTATACACAGGGAAATTTTCCTAAAAAACATGACTGGTTTTTCTAAATAACATGATGGTTTTTACCATTTCAGTTATTAACCATTGCTGGCTTTCATGTGAAAAAACATTAATGGGATAAATTCGCATTTTCCAACAATGGTTTTTATAATGGGAATTAGTAGAATAACCATTCAAAAACACACTAAGGTTTTTTAGGAAAATTTCCCTGAGCTACATTCTAGTAGAAAAAGTGATTTCATACTCTTAGACACATTAGATCAAACTCTTAATTAAAATGATATTATAATTCTAAAACATTTCGGGTATATAAAACCAGAGGCTCCGAAGTTTAATACATAATTATTTGGACCATTCATTTACGAAACATAATCAATATTTACAGTAAGCTTAATCTTACTGTACATTAAGCTTATCAAATTACTACATGACTTAACCGATACGCGTTTGAAACTGGCTTCATCGATTAAAAAGACACTCAAAATACATTGAAAAGGTTCATTAGTACTTACAGCTAGGTTAAGTCTTCCAGTCTTCTCTATCTTTGACTAAATATAAGGAATATATACAGTAAATTATGACCCATGTTGAACCGAGGCATGGAACGGGGGTCTAAACCGGTATTTGACCATGGTCATCATGGGGAATCAAACTACCAATAATAGGTCGTCTTGCACCATGACACAGGGAGACCAAACTATTAGTTTGCAACATAAACAAATTAAAATCAAAATGGCGGAGGGTCTTCAAGGTAAAAATTCGCGTAATATATAAGTCGAGTTTAGGAACGAATTCGTTACCTCAATAATTCAACACTACTCCTTAACTTTTGATAGAGTTTTATTGTTTCGTTGGCTTACAACTCCGATGAAAATATCAAAAAATTATACCTCAAGGAACGATTTCAAAATGGTATTTTAGTCGCTCGCCCGGCAGACTGGCTTGTCATATGTCCATGGAGTGAATGTTATTTTTTATGGCAGAAATCGCTAACCAATCAGTCCTCTGATCGCCTGTCCATGAGGCGGATAATGGTAGCACTGCTACTACTGGGTTTTATGATATCATAAACAAAGAATTCAAAGAGTGAAAGCTTCTTCAAAAGATCCTCAGATCAGCTGAACAAGTAGAGGAATAAAACCATTAAATATCAGGATTAAATATGGTGCAAAGCCCCTGTCCTCGATGAAGCTACAGTCTTTACTGCCCCTATCACATATTTTAAAGAACAGCTGGTGGCCCTGATGATATGCCTTTCTGGTTCTGGAGGGAATATTCATCTGAGGGAGCTTGCACCAGTTATCACCTACAGTCCCAAAGGAAACCAATGGATCCACACTAGCTTGATCAGTTAAGACAAATATCACAGATATCATGAGACTCTTTGAACGTTTAGTACGTACTTGTTAAAGAACCAAAGAAGCCAATTTAGAGAAAATTGTGGTGCTGAGATTGCCCTACCAGCTGAGTGAACAACTAATCACACAAAGCATTGTTGAACAAAACCTAAGGCAACATGTGTGGATGGAGTGGCCGGATGGCCAGTGTAACTTATTAGGGTATTTTCATTCAATTTTTCAAAAGCATTCGGCAAAGTAGCCCATAATATAGCTATCAATAAATTCAAAGCTGTGCCTAATATCAATCCATACTTAGTTAACTGGGCTTTTATCTTTCTACAAGACAGACATCAAAGGGTTATGGTTGATTATATGAGTACTAAAAGAATGCACATCTTTGAGATATGCAAAGCTAATGGTCATTCTGTAAATATGTCAATACACGCTGCAATTTGTTCTCTCACTGGCAATGCCATTTCAATTTTTTTGTTGTGTTGCCAGTGCTTGTTAAAAGCTGAAACTCTGTCTCCCTTCTAATAAATGTCAAAGTGCTCTTTTTTTCATTTCTGTTCTTTATTTTGACAGTTGGTAAGTCCTTCCTGGTGAACTGAGCATAGTCAAAAAATACTAAAAACAGGTACTAACTCGCCATCCTCTTTTACCATTCAAAATCATGGACAACTGGAAACTCAAACCTGTTCTCAAGCTCAATGTGCCCTTTGAATAATTATTGCATTATGATCACTATTAATTTTGTTTCTATCAAGTCCTGGTGAACTAAGTACTAGCATGGTCAAAAACAGTACCCAAAACAGGTGTTACTGAGCTATAACAGTACTAACTGGGAGCACTTGAACAAAACTGACCAATCAGCAATGGTGGCGGAAGCAAAGCAGAGGGCACTGGCCTTTCCCAATAATTTTTTTGTGGGCCCCCCCCCCCCCACATTTGAATTGATTCCACCACCAATGATCAGATAATAGTAAATAACTAGACAGACATTGAACTGATAACAGTTTTAGCCAATCATTACCACTTTCTTACACTCTTATCATTTTGATGTCCAGCTATATGTTTGGCTGCTTCAAGATATTGAAATAAATGTTGCAGTATGATACTACTATCTGATTAAAGTGGTCATGCATGCATGGTTAGAATATCTGCACAGTGCTGCACCATCCTCTTTTACAATTGCAATTCATGCATGTATGGACGACTAAAAAATCAAAAGTGCTCTTGAGATCAATATACCCTTTGAATTATATTGCATTTTGTTCCTTATTGACTTTTTTGTCAAGTCCTTCCTGGTGAACTGGGCAGCATGGTCAAAAAATACTCAAAACGGGTGCTAATGCACCATCCTCTTTACCCATTTAAAATCATGGATGACTTGAAACTCAAACATGTTGTCAAGATCAATATGCCCTTTGAATGGAATTATGATCACTATTGACTTTTTTTGTCAAGTCCTTCCTGGTTATAACTGGGCATGGTTACAAAATACTCAAAACGGGTGCTAATGCACCATCCTCTTTACCCATTTAAAATCATGGATGACTTGAAACTCAAACATGTTGTCAAGATCAATATGCCCTTTGAATGGAATTATGATCACTATTGACTTTTTTTGTCAAGTCCTTCCTGGTTATAACTGGGCATGGTTACAAAATACTCAAAACTGGTGCTAATGCACAATCCTCTTTTCCAAATGAAATTTTTAGTCAACTAAGAACTCAAACCTGTTCTCTAGTTCAATATGCCCTTTAAATGGAATTATGATCACTACTGACTATTTTTGATTATGAACTGAGCATGGTCAAAAAATACCCAAAACAGGCACTAACGCACCATCCTCTTTTCCCATTCAAAATCATGGATGACTGAAAACTCAAGCCCATTCTCAAGATCAATGTGCTCTTTGAATTGCATTATGATCACTATTGACTTTTTTTGTCAAGTCCTTCCTGGTGAACAGAGCATGGTCAAAAAATACTCAAAACATGTGCTAATTCACCATCCTCTTTTTCCATTGCCAATCATGGACAACTTAACAGGGCCGTAGCCACCATTTGGACAGTGGTCCTGTTTTAAAACAGTGGTCTGGTTTTGTCAAAATGTGTACTTAATATTTTTTTTTTTAAAGTTCTCAGGTTAAAACTGGACCATGCAACCATACTGGTGGCTACGGCCATGCATGCTGAAAACTCATACCCAATCTCGAGATCACTATACCCTTTAAATTCCATTATGGCTCACTATTGACTTTTTGTCAAAGTCCTTGCTGGTGAGCTGATTTCAAGCATGCATGGTCAGAACATACTCAAAACTGGGAATGGGAGAAGAGGATTGGATGGTGCATTAATCCGCCTGGTTTGAGTATTTTGACATAAAAAACTTTGACATAGTTGTCATTGCAATCTTGAGCAAGATACAAGTCAAAGTGTTCATATATAATGCCATTCAAAGGGTATCTTGATCTCGACATCAAGTTTGAGTATTCAGTCCATGATTTTGAGTGAGAAAAGAGGATGGCGAGTTAGCACCTGTTTTGTTTTGATGCTCCGAGTTCACCATCAAAAATAATTAATTATAGTGATCATAATTCCATTCAAAGGGCATATTGAACTTGAGAACAGGTTTGAGTTTACAGCCATCCATGATTGGCAAGGGAAAAAGAGGATGGTGCATTAGCACCAGTTTTGAGTATTTTCTGACTATGCCCAGTTAACCAGGAAATACTTGACAAAAGAAGTCAATAGTGAGCATAATTTTTTTCAAAGGGTATATTGATCTTGAGAACAGGTTTGAGTTTTCAGTCATCCATGATTTTGAATGGGTAAAGAGGATGGTGCATTAGTACCTGTTTTGGGTATTTTCTGACCATTCTCAGTTCACCATCAAAAATAGTCTATAGTGATCATAATTCCATTCAAAGGGCATATTGATCTTGACAACAGGTTTGAGTTTCAAGTCATCCATGATTTTAAATGGGTAAAGAGGATGGTGCATTAGCACCAGTTTTGAGTATTTTCTGACCATGCCCAGTTAACCAGAAAGGACTTGACAAACAAAGTCAATAGTGAGCATAATGTAATCAAAAGGGTATATTGATCTTGACAACAGGTTTGAGTTTCAAGTCATCCATGATTTTAAATGGGTAAAGAGGATGGTGCATTAGCACCAGTTTTGAGTATTTTCTGACCATGCCCAGTTAACCAGCACTTGACAAACAAAGGCACTAGTGAGCATAATGCAATTCATAATGCATAGTTGATCTCACATCACATCACATCACATCACATCACATCACATCACATCACATCACATCACATCACATCACATCACATCACATCACATCACATCACATCACATCACATCACATCACATCACATCACATCACATCACATCACATCACATCACATCACATCACACCACACCATATCATACCATATTGTACCATACCATACCATACCATACCATACCATACCATACCATACCATACCATACCATATCATACCATACCGTATCATACCATACCATATTATACCATACCATACCATACCATACCATACCATATCATACCATACCGTATCATACCATACCATACCATACCATACCATATCATATATCATATATCATATATCATATATCATATATCATATCATATCATATCATATCATATCATATCATATCATATCATATCATATCATATCATATCATATCATATCATATCATATCATATCATATCATATCATATCATATCATATCATATCATATCATATCATATCATATCATATCATATCATATCATATCATATCATATCATATCATATCATATCATATCATATCATATCATATCATATCATATCATATCATATCATATCATATCATATCATATCATATCATATCATATCATATCATATCATATCATATCATATCATATCATATCATATCATATCATATCATATCATATCATATCATATCATATCATATCATATCATATCATATCATATCATATCATATCATATCATATCATATCATATCATATCATATCATATCATATCATATCATATCATATCATATCATATCATATCATATCATATCATATCATATCATATCATATCATATATCATATCATATCATATCATATCATATCATATCATATCATATCATATCATATCATATCATATCATATCATATCATATCATATCATATCATATCATATCATATCATATCATATCATCATATCATATCATATCATATCATATCATATCATCATATCATATCATATCATATCATATCATATCATATCATATCATCATATCATCATATCATATCATATCATATCATATCATATCATATCATATCATATCATATCATATCATATCATATCATATCATATCATATCATATCATATCATATCATATCATATCATATCATATCATCATATCATATCATATCATATCATATCATATCATATCATATCATATCATATCATATCATATCATATCATATCATATCATATATCATATCATATCATATCATATCATATCATCATATCATATCATATCATATCATATTATATCATATCATATCATATCATATCATATCATATCATATCATATCATATCATATCATATCATATCATCATATCATATCATATCATATCATATCATATCATATCATATCATCATATCATATCATATCATATCATATCATATCATATCATATCATATCATATCATATCATATCATATCATATCATATCATATCATATCATCATATCATATCATATCATATCATATCATATCATATCATCATATCATATCATATCATATCATATATCATATCATATCATATCATATCATCATATCATATCATATCATATCATATCATATCATATCATATCATATCATATCATATCATATCATATCATATATCATATCATATCATATCATATCATATCATATCATATCATATCATATCATATCATATCATATCATATCATATCATATCATATCATATCATATCATATCATATCATATCATATCATACCATACCATACCATACCATATCATATCATATCATATCATATCATAGTTGAGTTTACAGCCGACTATGATTGGCAAGGGAAAAAGAGGATGGTGCATAAGAACCAGTTTTAAGTATTTTCTGACCATGCCCAGTTAACCAGGAAATACTTGACAAAAGAAGTCAATAGTGAGCATAATCTTTTTCAAAGGGTATATTGATCTTGAGAACAGGTTTGAGTTTTCAGTCATCCATGATTTTGAATGGGTAAAGAGGATGGTGCATTAGTACCTGTTTTGGGTATTTTCTGACCATTCTCAGTTCACCATCAAAAATAGTCTATAGTGATCATAATTCCATTCAAAGGGCATATTGAACTTGAAAACAGGATTGAGTTTTCAGTTGTCTACGAATTTCATTTGAAAAAGAGGATGGTGCATTAGCACCAGTTTTGAGTATTTTGTAACCATGCCCAGTTAACCAGGAAGGACTTGACAAAAAAGTCTATAGTGATCATAATTCCATTCAAAGGGCATATTGATCTCGAGAACAGGTTTGATTTTACAGCCCACTATGATTGGCAAGGGAAAAAGAGGATGGTGCACTAGAACCAGTTTTGAGTATTTTCTGACCATACCCAGTTCACCATCAAAATTAGTCTATTAATAATGATCATAATTCATTCAAAGGGCATATTGATCTAGAGAACAGGTTTTATCATGTGATGTGATGTGATGTGATGTGATGTGATGTGATGTGATGTGATGTGATGTGATGTGATGTGATGTGATGTGATGTGATGTGATGTGATGTGATGTGATGTGATGTGATGTGATGTGATGTGATGTGATGTGATGTGATGTGATGTGATGTGATGTGATGTGATGTGATGTGATGTGATGTGATGTGATGTGATGTGATGTGATGTGATGTGATGTGATGTGATGTGATGTGATGTGATGTGATGTGATGATGTGATGTGATGTGATGTGATATACAGGGATGTAAGGAGCCAGAGGGCTACCTTTTGCATACTAGTTATTTAAATGTTCTAATCCTAGCCCCCCCCCCCCCCATACCAACTTTCCCCCTCTAATTCCTCTAATTTGCGTTCTAGCCCCCCTACTTTAAAATGTGCTCTGACATCCCTGATATGACATGTGATATGATATGATATAATTGATATACAATAAAATATAACTTGCATAAAAGCAACCACACTTGGAGGGGAAAGGCAATGGATTTTATAATTCGCAGAAGAGCAAAATGCTATCGTTTTGAGGGGCACATACCGTAGAACAATGAAAATAAATTAAAGTGGATACTGACCAAAAAAGTGATTTTACTTTAAAAAAGCAATGTTTATTTCACGGGTTAAGTCACTTTACTCTAAGTCACTTGTTTTCTATTGTTCAAAAAGTGCTATTTAGTACTAACTAGTACTATTTGTTTCACGGGTTTCCATCTCAAATAGCGAAGTTTACCTTTAAGTGCTATCGTATACTTCACTTGTGCTTCTTATTTACGGCTTTATCAAAAGGATATCGACCCTAAACGCGTAATTTAAATCTTTTATAAGCTTTTTAAGCTGATTTTTCACTTTCAACTTAGTTAGAAGCTGTGGCTAGGTTATTGAGCTTAATATATATATCAGATATATTATTGGTATATAGATCGTTGGTATAGATCGTTCCTGGAAGTACTTTTTGAGATTCTTGCAAGCAAATGAACTCTTGCTATCACAAGATAAGAAATAATGCGGAATTTTTGAGGTATTTAGTATTAATTTTATCTAAACTCAACTTAGTTACTTATATGACAAGAGCTTTTACCTTGAAGACCCTCCGCCATTTTGAATTTCATATGTTATTTTTAAAATGTTGTTAACTAGTAGTTTGGTCTCCCTGTGTCATGGTGCAAGACCACCTATTATTGGTAGTTTGATTCCCCATGATGACCATGGTCAAATACCAGTTTTGAGTGCCGTTCTGTAACTGGTTGAACCATGCAAAATCACTTCTTTGGTCAGCGGTTCGAGACACCACAGGAACCCCAAAATAACGTAATAATTTGAGCCAGCGTTGCTGTTGACTTGCGGTTATTAAGAATTTCTACTAACGGTTCGCCTGAACTTTTTCCTAACATCTTCAAGTCCTTTATTAAGTCTTCCAAAAGGTCTGATTCCTCGTCCAAAAAAATCACTTTTCCAGTGGCAGAACAGAACATCAAGAAAATAATGAAAATTCGAAGAGAGATGCAGTCAAAATGAGACATGTTAAGCCTGGTGTTAAAGTTCAAGTTACTTGCTCATTTGAACCTTTAACTAGGATATTGAAGATGCTTGGCAATTACCAACATTCCCGAAACACTTAAGAAGTCACAAGTACGCCATGCGTGTCTTATTCAGATAGGAAACCTGATGAATTTTCTGAACGCGTCTCTTAGCATGGCCGCAGAAAATTATCAACAAGAGGACGACAAGAGGACGACAACTTACTACACTGTACGGGAATTATCGGCAAGTATTGCTATATTCATTTGATATATTCATTCTTATTTATACTTATTTTAGCAAAGTATATACTATACTGACAGTTGATTTTAGAATTAAGTTTTATCCATTTGGGCGCGCAAGCATTTGCAACGCTCACGAGCATCTCACCACAGGCAGCCCAAGCTATGTTAAATATGAATACATGCATCAAGCATTCCGCGCTACTGCTCTAAGCGCATGCTCAGGGGATTAAAAAGTGGGATAATATTTTGTAAAATATGCAATTTTTTGGTATATTTGACTCTAAATTCGCTTAACAATAAAATGAAAATTGTGTTTGACAAGAAAAATACAACTAAAATATAACATGTTTTACAAAATATTATCTCACTTTTTAATCCCCTGAGCATGCGCTTAGAGCAGTAGCGCGGATTGCTTGATGCGTGTATAGTGAAAATTCTATGTTTATTTCAATGGAATCAATTTTTTTTTTTTTTGTTGGTTTTGTTTTTGTTTTGTCCTTTCCTTCTTTCTTTTCTTATTTTTGTTTTATTTACTTTATTCTTTGGCCTGACACTTATTTATCCAGATTTTAAAAATCTCCTACACTATTTCTGATTTAAAAAAATCTGTTAAGCATCAGATTGCACTGTACCTTTGCCAAAAGATAAAGTAAGACACATTTAATAATAAAGAGAAAAATAAAAATTCCAATTCATTTAAATTAACACTGGATTTTCACTATCTGTATCTTACTACATACAACCAGCCTTACTCACATGTATATTGCTTGGAGTGCCTGAGCTCTTACACAAACAATACTCACAATCAGCCTGTGATAGCTTTTCTTATACTCAATATGTCACATCATTAAACACTTTCATAAACTAACTATTGTGACACCAGTAGTTAACTATATTGAATTGAACCAGTAGGGAAACATGGGTGGCGCATGCTGCTAAGTACCACCTCTCACTAAGGGACGGACCATTTGATTTTTGATGGGGGGGGGGGGGGATTAAATCTTAAGTGTGCTTGAAAAGTTTTTTGCCAGCTACGCACTATGCAGGATATTTTTTTGAAAGATCATGTCCTTGCACGATATTTTTTAATACACATTTAATCCATGCAATTATGAAAAACATTAGGTTTATTGAATGACAGGGTTTTACGAAATTACTGCAGTTCTATATACAACTCAAACTGTATTCAAGTACTGGCACTCGATTGGTCAACGGTTGCCTAGTAACACTTTCAACCCTGAGCTTTGCAGACAAAATGACTTCCCTAAGGGACTGGTCAGAAGCTGGAGGGGGGAGGGGGGTGAAGATTTGAAATGGAGTGCCGAAAATGATGTGAAGCTCCCTAGCAATGGCAATGAAATTTCCTGACCCTTCCCATGGGGTAGGCCTAAAATATCATGACCCTCCCTCTGCACAGATAATAGAAATTTAGAAAACTGTAAAAGGTTATCGCATTTCCCTCTTGAAATAAATGTTATTGTATTGTAAATGTATTGTAGCTACGGTGATACTGAGCACTATGAGTTCTTGCCAGAGACAACTTTACATTTATTTGTATAATTTAGCTTTTATCTTGCTCTTGTCAACAAGTAAATGAATATTGTCGTTCAGTATAGACATGATTGTTCAGGGAATTTTTTGGAAGGGAGGTAAGGGTAATCATCACCATAGGCTTGAGCAGCTAGGGGGGTTTGGGGACATGCTGCCTCAAAGAAATTTTTAAATTCAGAGAGCCTTGGAAATGCGATTTCCAGTGTTTTGAGGGGCATCTGCAAGAGCATAAGTTTATGTGACCCTCCCTTTTTCTCTGCCTATTTTTTCATGACCCTCCCTTTTCAGGGGCTCAAAAAGTTATGACCATCCCTCCTATCCACCCCTCTCCCTCCCCCCCTAATTTCTGACGAGTCCCTAAACGAAGAAATAAATCCACTAAAAATATTCATTTACGAAGTTTGTTTTCCTGCAAAAACAAAAATATTATCAAGAATGCAATATATCGAATATCCATTTATACAGTATGTCTTGTTCCCGGGATTCTTTGTTGGTGTCATGCTCTATTAGATACATACGGAAGACCATGTGACCAAAATTTGCTACGTCATTGGCGTCTGACATAAATCAAACAAAATGGCTTCCGTGAACGTGACAATGATAGATATTATAAAACATGAAGTTCTTGGTGCTAAAAGACTGTGGAGACTATCCGGGGCAAACTAGCCATTTTAAAATAGCAAAAGAAGGACCCTTTATTGATTTAATGTGGATGTCTTTTTTCCTTTGCTCAATATTTTTTTCGCTGGAACTGATCTTGCTCAATATTTTTTCGAGGTTACACGCCTTGGGGGGATTTTGTTCCCCCCCCCCCCCCCCCCCAATCAAAAATCAAATGGTCCATCCCTAATGTCCTAATGGGCTTGGTGTAATATGTGAGTAGAGTTACTTGTTGGTTCTCTCCTGTGCTTCAAGGTTTTTTATCCAGGTCTCTGGTTTTCCTCCCTCCATAAAAATAAATTTTCCAATTCAAGCTAGCTAGGAGATGTTCTAGGTAGAGCTATATTTCCTTTGGCACTACAATACAAATAAACTGGCCATAATTAGTTTGTAGTGCTTTGTGATTTTTTTATGACTTTTAGTCTCTAACATATAAGTATATTACTTTTCCTTCCAGGTTGATGTCAATTTCATACATAATAATGGCATGAAGAATAAAAGCAAAGCATATTAGAAGCCTGTGTGCATAGAAGGTAAGATGAAGTAAAAAAAAATCTTCAACAAGAAAATTTGACCACTATTGATATAGCCATTATGCTAATTTTACTAAATATTGTTGTCTTTTTATATATAGGGCAGCAACTGCAAGAAATGATCTGTGCAAGTCATGAAGCTCTTCTCTAGCTTGAGATGGAAGAAGGTAAATATAGAGAAACTCACTTCTAAATCAGAATGCTTACTACGGATGTCACCGAAGTGGGTTGTCAAACCAGAAAAACATGTCACAGGCACGCTTTAGTTCTGCATTAGTTCTGCATTCCTTTCTCCACGGGTTGGCATCCTTTTGATAATTTTCTTCTCTACAAGTCATCAAAAGGATGCCAACCAGTGGAGAAAGGAATGCAGACTAAAACCTTGATGTTTGTCAGTGGAGTCGTAGACATTTTAGGGCATGACTGTGACATGTTTTTCTTGCATAACAACCCACTTCAGTGACATTGGTAGTATTCATGTTCTAAAAATGTTCGATTGACCAAATTAGCTTTGGCATAGTGTGACATAGCCTAGAGTATCATTTCTTTGTTTAACAGTTGAACATGAGAAGACAACAAGAAATGAATATTTATACAATTTAAACAAAGACATGTGCTCTGAAATGGGAAAACATTATGCCCAAGCTAAATTGTTCTATTTTTTCAAGGCAGATTTTTAAAAAAACTCATGAATAATTTATACGCCTTTGGTCCAGTTTGAGCAAGAATACCTGTCATATGCATGAAGCTTTATACTCAAAAAGTTCTCTTCATTAGTATTCAAGGAATGTGGATGACTTTATCATAGATAAAGATACATCCAAGTTGATAAAGACTTAGAGCCTCATCAAGGTCAGTCTCACATATGATCAGTGGCAACCCACCAAATCACATTGACTTGAGTCTCTGTCTTGGCTTTGGGGTGCTAGTGTCAACATATGAGTCTCTTTGGATCTGATGGTGCATGACAGTGATGTGTACTTGTAAACCTTTATCGAAGTATAAAAGTCCATGTTTATGGTCGTCTAATTCGCTTGACCAAAAGGTTTATAAATTGTTCATGAGTATTTTCAGCACAACTTACAAAAAATATGACCAAATTTAATGTATTCGTATACTTCTGTGCACTGTCTTTGTTTTACGAAGTAAGGCATGTAAAAGGCTTGGCAGCAAGAGGCCTGTACATAAAAGTATGTGAATATATTAAATTAAAGTGGTCATACTTTTGTGTGTGGCACTGTAAGCAGTGAAAGCAGCAAAAATCTTGCTGATCATGTTTTATCTTTTTTTTTTTTTTTTTTTTTTTTTTACAATTTTTATTGGGCAATAGCTGTTAATATAGTACACTATGAAAATAGTTTAAAGAAAAGTAGATAAGTAAAAATACCCAATAGGAAAAGCGCAAACGGGACTCGAAGTCCCATGCTAGGCACTTCCCTTGAGGACAGACATATAAATAAATGTAAGTTAGATAATATATATATATTAAATGAGTAAATGTGTTCTTATCTGTGACACGGACACTCGCGAACTAGTGACCATGTGCAAGGCAAGTCTAAAACAGGTCTAAAACAACTAGGCTATACCTCTTGCTTTTGTACCTTAAAGGGGCACTTGGATGAAAATGGATGAAAATTGGAAAGGACTTGAAACTTGGTTAAACTTATCTATATGACCCAAATAGTAGCCAAGCAACATATTTTCTTCACAGCCAAAAGTGGCAATTAAAAATTATCTATAATTTTAGCATCTAAATTGTGAGTAAATGACGTCATTTACTCAACCCTATTGTTCTTTTAGTTTTTAAACCAAAATTTCTCAACTGCAAGTGGCTCCCAAACGAAAATGTTTGCAATCTGGTTTTCATAATGATAATTGAGTCATATTATCCTCAAATACTTGAATTATTCGGTCTTTCAAAAATTTGGGCGTTTTCATCCAATTGTCCCTTTACAACAATCCTACTCGTTTTCTAACACTACACAAAAGTGTTTACCAAATACAAGCAAAAACAAAAACTGATATCCTGCTCTTATTATCTTTTAGGATACAAGAAACCTCTCTTCCAAGGGTGTCAAGATCACAATCAAAATAACAAAAAAATAGAAGAAAAAGTATAGAATTCAATTTAACCATTCAGTCCTAATGCAATTTTGTATATATTTTCTTATTACTCGTGCCCAGGCCTCTAGGCCGGGCCGAGTCGAGTCTAGGTTTGGGCTTTATATCTATCTTCTATGTCGAGAATGTGCATACCACGTGTTTGGATGATGCATGAAAACTAGGCAAGCCACGAGGTTGATGTGCCTGCGACAAAACGCCATTGTTCAGATTTGGACTTGTAGAAGGTTGTGATCGAATTGAAGATAATTATGGCGAGTTATTTTGCTTCGGGGACGCTCAAAATACACACAAATGCATACGCCATTCGTGGTAGACCCACACTAAAAGATGTCGAGCGTTTTCGGAACGGGTCGTACCACGAACTCAAAGAGAAATGCCAAACGAATGCCAAATGAACTCAAATGAAATTCAAATAAGCTCAAAGGTACTCAGAGGCTTATCAGTTCTCACTAAGTCTGCTATATATTTTCAGACCTCCATGTTCTCAAAAGCTTACACTTTTCCCCAATGGGCACGAGTATAACTTGTCACCCATTCCTTCCTTCGGCATTAAACCCACTTTCATACGCGCTACAGCATCTAAAAAACTCAGGGTAAGGTGACTGGAGATCACAAACAATATAAAGATATATGCCAAAAAGGGACCCGAAGACTGCTCATCGACACGTGAAACCCGACACCCTATATTTGTACCTGATCACTTTGAACAGGATTCGTACTTTCAAATTTTTTGAATTCGTCCAATTTCTATCAAAATCATTCACCAAATTAAAGCTGCTCCACTGAGCCGAGAGCAGAGGGTTTAGTATAGGTAATAATATGGTTTCGAGTTCAATTTGGGATTAATTTGCACGAGTGTGTTTTTAAAAGAGTTCAAATTGCACGAGACCGTAGGTCGAGTGCAATACTCCAGTTTCACATTCGATGGAAACCGCTGTTTTTGAAGACCACAGACTCATTTGTACAGGCTTAGCCTCGCTTATAAGTCAGCTATTCAACGACATCATTAAAAGTCCGTGGGATTTCAAAACATTGGTATTGTTCAACTTACACATTCTTTACATTACGGTTGACTTATGCAAATCATTAGCACTGTGTTACACTTGAACTGCACTGCTCTAAGCCAATCAAATTCGAGTAATTTTTTCATGTATATTATTACGAGTGTTATCTTTTTTATTTGGAATTTTATCACCCCGTCAATTTCGAACATTTTCAAGTTTGAACCAAGTTGAACAATTAATAGCTTCTTTCAAATTTATTCGATTCCTTTAAATTGTAAATCAAATTGATGTTACTCTATTAGGCCCAGGGCACAAGGTTGAACATTTCTGCCTTGTTTATTTGAAATTTTATCAAACCGTCAATATGGAACATTTTCAAGTTTGAACCAAGTTCAACAATTAATAACTTGTAGCCCATTCTTTCCTTCGGCTTCAGACCCACCTATACAATCATAAATGAACTACAATCATATAAATGAACTGACATCTTCATGCATGTCCAAACTTTGTCAGATAAACAGGGTCAAAGACACACTACATTTAATAATTTCCGCTTTAGTACTAAGTGTATGAACGGACTGGCACCGTCATATTTATGTGATCTATTCTGTAAACGCAAGGTAATACACGATTTTAATACCCGAAATCGGGATTCGTTACAAATTCCCTTATGTAAGACAAAATCAGGTCAACGCAGTTTTCACTATAGGGCAGTTCAAATATGGAACAATACAGATGATTTAAAAAAGTCAACTTCAGTAAGAGCTTTTAAAAAGAATCTGAGAAACGACATGTTACATAGCTATTTTTCTTAATATATCATTTAGATTTGAATTCCATATAGACCCCTTGCAGCGCGTTGGAATGCGGCTCAATTGGGAGGGCGAAGCAATGGGTTCCAATTCATAGGAATACTTTTGTTTTGCCCTCGGAATACTCCAGTTTCGAGTTCTCTTTTACGCTGTGTTAGCCTCAATTGTGCGTAAATTATGCAGAAATTTAGATAAAACTCGTGAAATTTCAAAGTATTTTTATTGTCTTCTTTACACACAGATCTCTTGAATTTTCACGGGCTGTTACTGAATAAAAGAATATATTACACGGTTTTGAGGCTAACACAGCGTAAAAGAGAACTTGAAACTGGAGTATTCTGCCCGATTGATATCTGCAAGGTTAAGTTGTCCTCTCTCAGCATCTCAGACTGCGACTTGCAAACATGGCGTCTCAGGCCATTAGAAAGTTTTTACTCAGTGGTAAAGACTGGTCTAAAAGAGTTTTATTTTCTCTGATTTTGCTATGTGTCTTTTCGTTATTCATTACTCAGTATTTCTGCCAGGAATTCCAGTTGAATTTCCGCCGTTTGCGCGTGAAGTCAGGGTTAGACAATGGCGAATCGAAGGTATATATTGATATTACCAAGAAATTAGGTCGTCCAAACATCAGCAAAAATCTAATCGAATATGTTTTCGTCGAGTCCAATCGACCCAGAGGAATCGACATTCGTAACAAAGAAGTTCATCATTTAATCGAGATTATGCAACAATTTCCTCAGTACGATGGAGCTACTTGCCATGCTTTGAAAGATGATTCATCACATCATCCACAAAATCTGAAATCATGTTGGTTCAAGACAAGAAACTGGACTATGTTAATTTCTGGCCCGAATGGCAAGAAATATCACAGAAATGGAAAGCAAAATCTTCCATGGCTATGGATTTGTAACATGGTGGAATTTCCTTTTGTTATTCGACAAAGTGTGTTCAATCGGATAGGAGGTTTGTACAAGTCATATGGGGAAGCAACGCGGTTGGACTTCTTTCTACGATCAAATGGAACATTAAAAATTGCAGTATCTCAAAAATGTGTTTTTTCTAAAAACCAACCGAAAGTGGACCAAAAAACATCCCAGACTAAACATCAAGTCTCTATGGACTACTGCCTTCTAGGACATAATTACAATATACTGCGAATTATCAGACCAGATTCAATTACTTGGACCAAGTGTTCGTATCAGAATACTTCTTGTCCTGATATCCCAGAACAGCAGACTAGAGCAGACAATATTCTATTGCCGTATTGTTGTAAGACCTTGGTAAATGAGCTCTTGATCCATACCGTCAAAGCCTTGAATCAAATAGGAATTGAATATCGCGTGTGCCTTGGTACTTTATTGGGCGCCATTCGATCGAAAACTATAATACCGTGGACGAGAGATGCAGATATTTGTTTAAAATCTGAGGACTCGAAAATACAAACCTTCGAAAAGCTAGGGGAAGCCTTAAAGTCAAGTAACTTTTCGCATGCATTTCTCTTAGGTATGCATCGTGTAATTCCTCTTAATGCTTTTGTCAAATATATATCCAACCATTCTGTTGTATCGGAGTCAGACCTGTTTAGTGAGCAAGCCCTTCGATACATGCAAGAAATGCTTCCAGTTCCTGCACCCTTGTGGTTATTATTTCCATATGTTGACTTATATAACTATGACAAAATCTACCAAAGGGACAAAATCAATGTTACTATAGATGGTTTAGAATATTCTACTGAAGGAAAACCACATGAATTACTGCGTGAATGGTTTGGTAGTAGATATATGTCGACAGCTGAGAAAGATAGGGTCAAATCACCGGTGGTCACATCAACTTAAAAAATTGCTTTCCATGGAAGCCGTGGATCAAAATATGTAAAAAATCAGTGTTAATTACAATATATGACGCTCACTGATAAATTATGCTATTTACAAAATTTACAAATCAGACTAAGGAAATGTACACTTTACATTAATTAGATTCATAGTTTTCTTTTAAATTCTTTAAATGACTTTGAGGATTTAGCAGAAAGCGGCAAGCTATTCCAAATCTTGGCACCCTCATACCTAAAGCCTCTTTTAAGAGAATCTGTCTTTGGTTTAGGAAGAGTTAACATACAATTACCTCCTCTTAAATTATAACAGACAGTGTCTCCTAATATATTATAATCAGTACTCAGGTATGTAGGAGCTCCATTGTTCAATATTTTGTACATAGTACAAGCTTTGTGCTTAAACCGTCTTTCTTCGAGGCTATCCCATTTTAACCTTTTAAGGATATCTGCTGACCTAGTATCATAGTCTGATCCAGTGATTATTCTAGCTGCACGATTTTGTAATTTTTGTAGTCTATTGGAAGACCCCTTATTAAAATTACCCCATACGACATCACAATAGTCAAAGTATGGCAAGATAAGGGCATTATAAATAATTATTAAAGTGTCAAATGTAACAAAGGGACGAACTTGTTTTAAAGCACTAATCCCCATGGACACCTTTTTGGCAATGTTATCAACTTGATCAGACCATGAAAGCGTTTAATCGATAAACACCCCAAGCAGCTTAGAAGTAATTACTCTTTTTACTGGAGTATTACCTATTTTAATTGCAGGTTGTGTTGGAAGAGAAGCTAATTTTGGGTGTGAACCAATGAGAATATACTTAGTCTTTGCGACATTTAAACTGAGTTTATTAGCAATTAGCCAATTTCCAACACCCACAAGCTCAGTATTCATGCTTGACTCAATATTTTGTATACTATTAGCAGTTACTGTTATTGATGTGTCATCGGCGTACATTCTGGGCTTAGCATTATTAAGGGAATGCGGCAGATCATTTATATACAAAATGAAAAGTAATGGACCTAGAGTTGATCCCTGAGGAACTCCACAAGACATATCCTGAGAGTCTGAAAAAATATTGTTCACAAAACATTTCTGTGATCGATTACTTAGGTATGATCTAAACCAAGTGAGAGCATTCCCATTAATTCCATAATATGCAAGTTTGTTTATCAAGATGGTATGATCAACCGTATCAAATGCCTTAGCTAAATCCAGAAGTACGACACCATTTAATAGACCATTGTCAATATTCATAAGCCAGTCATTAGAAGCATCAAGTAAAGCAGTTACGGTTGAATGAAGAGCACGAAAACCAGATTGATTATTAACTAAAAGATTATTTTCACAAAGATAGGAATAAAGCCGTTTATAGACTAGCTTTTCAAAAATTTTAGTGACAACAGACAAGACTGAAATAGGTCTATAATTACCAAGTACATCTTTGTCGCCACCTTTATGCAAAGGAAAGACTTTGGCTATTTTCCATTGAGAAGGAAAAATTCCAGTATTTAAAGATCTATTGAAAATATGACATAATGAAGGAGAGACAACCGAAGCAGCCTCTTTAAGTAGTCTTCCTGAAATATTATTCAATCCAGTTGCTTTATCAGGACAAATTTGGGAGAGCAATTCAAATACTTCATCATTCGAAATTTCCTTAAATTCAAAACTGCTAAGACTATTATACATATACTGTTCAAAAGTAGTTTGACTTGAAGGTAAATTTGATGCTAGCTTTTTTCCTATCTGAGTGAAATGGATATTCAAAATATTGGAAATGCCTTGAGCATCAGTAATCGTGTCATGATCGGATTTAATTTGATTGATATGGCCATCCTTAGTTTTACGTGATGAGATTTGATTAATAGTACGCCATATCTCTTTCATGTTACCCTCATTTGATACTATAGTATTTTTATAATATTCAGCTTTTGCCTTTTTAATAGTTTTGTTGACATGATTACGTGCTCTTTTATACTGATTCCATGCTTCAACATTCTTTGTTTTAACTGCACGAGCCTTACTTGCATCCCTATTAACAATGAGCTTAAGGTAGAGTGAATCTACCTTATTCTAATTAGCATACTAATTTTTTGTATGCGATCTAACACTCTCCTAACATCTACAAATGTCACTTTGACAAGCTGTGTTGACGGATAGCACATAAAGTAGGCGTTTTTACTATACTGGGTTGCCATGGTGGCCAACCAGTCTTAAAATGAGGTGTTTTTTTTTCTTTTTCCCCGTCGCGATCATAATTGGACAAAACTCGTAACCATAGCAATTGTCTGTCCAATGAAGTTTTGGTTTGTCTATTACTCAAATATGATTGGATACATGTTGACAGAATTAAACAAATGATATTGAGCATGAGGTATTTGTCTTTGCTCGGTCTGCTCGGTCGCCATTGCATCATTCCTTAGAGGTTCGTCGATAGAAAATTACTTATTAGGGCTGTTTTTTTGATCGAGGTTTGTTGTCTGTAGGCATTTGGCCTACCATTGTCTTTAGCTTTTTTATCGGTATGCTCAAACTACTTACTAAGAGATACAATTGAGCGATTTTGGAACGGGTTGGTCCACGTACTCAAAGAGAGAACTATATGAGAATCGATGAGCAAAATACGAGAATCTTAGAACTATCTAGCCAAACTAACCAATCTAGATTTTGCCAGATCTCAAATACAAACTATACGGAGACAAACTAAATCATATAAAAATGCAAGAATATATACAAGCAAATGTAAATGTACAAGAATATATTCAAGCAAAAATAGGTATTGGGACCCAAGCTATGGAATGAGGGAGGGTTGTTGGGGAGGGGGAGAGAAGTTGTTTAGGCTAGCGTGTGTAAATAAAGTTGACCTTACCTTACCTTAACTTACCTTAACTGAGATATATGTAGCGACCAGAAAAGCCTAAGCCAGTAGTTTCGGTGAACGTTCGCAAGAATAGAGTACTTATTCAACAACAGCCGGCTTGCTTTGTTTTTCAATTTTATGATAGTCTGTTTGACTGAACGTAATTAACGCTCCGCATAGCAACCAGGTACTTACAGCTCAAATCCTCATGTTAACAACAAGAGACTTCTATATTGTGGCTGAAAATGCTTTTTGCTTACTGTCATAAATATTTGGTTTTTTGAACACCCTGGAGTTTTTTTTTTTAGTTTTGGACTACTTATTAATATGATAGTGCCATTATAAATGTTGAAAGATCTTAAGCATTTTACAGTGAGTGACCACTTTAATAGTGAGATCTTAAAACTGAGCTGTTGAATGGAGTGGCAGCAATATTTATAGTTGTGTTCTATTAAGTAATATTTAAAAAAACGAGCTTGAGTGTTTTATCGTGAGATATAAACACGAGGCCGAAGGCCGAGTGTTTATATCCACGATAAACTGACACGAATGCGAGTTTTTTACATGACTTCTAAAACCAATGAAGAGTCAAAAACATTTTTTGAGCTTTTGACTATAATAAAAAAAATGTATTTTGCAGTATAATCTGGTGCCACATTATAGGTTTTGAATATCGTGTGTTTCATGAATAAAATTACAATATGATGTCTGTAAGGAATAGAAATCTCAGGAGGCTCAGTTAACATTTGTGTTACTTATTAGGGCATAACGCTTTTGAAAAACCTTTCTTTGTTAAACATCAATGCTTTGTTATTTAGATTTGCTTTGTTTAGTCGTGTGTCATAATGACAATGCAGGGATTTCGGAAGGTACAAACCTCTGAAAGAGAAAGCTTTAGTAGATTCGGTACCTTCGAGTACCAAGTATTCTTCAAAGTGGGCCCATAACATTTTTGAGGATTGGAAGAGATTTAGAGTCAAAAAAAATCCTGCAAGATCCTTCAAAAGAGATTTTTCCATGGCAGGTTGAAGATATCTTTCAGTTATACAAAATCTTAACACACAGTCACTCGATTTCTGGCTGGTGATGTTCATTCATGATCAAGAAGTCGCGAAACAAAATGGTAAGCTTTATCCGCTGAAGAGCTTGTATCTCATAGTTTGATTTAAACTTTTATTTTTTACACGATATTTTATCACGAATACACATTTCATGTTTTGACGATATTTTGTCGTTTTTTTCCGAATAGTAGTTCTAGATTATTGAACTTTTTCCAATACAGAAACAATGGTAATTAGAATATGAACACTGTTATCAATCAGCCAATCTATAAAACTATATTTTCAATGTTTGTAGTTGAGAAAAACGCTAGTTATAAGTAAATTTAGATAAAAAGTTGTACACATTTGTTTGATATTAGTAAATCTATTTCCTCCGCTATGGATTGTCTTTAATTGTCTTTATTTTATTTTTGAGCTGATTTCGGGAGAGTGCAGGTTTGATTAATAATTCATATAGGTGCTGATACAATGCATTTGTCTTTGATGAATTGTTGTAGATATTGAACTGTTTAATAAACATGAGTGTTTTAACTGCAATGAAACTGCAGTTAAAACACTCATGTTTATTAAACAGTTTTATAACTACAACGGTTCATCAAGCACAAATGCATTGTATCAGCACGGATATGAATTATTAATCAGTCCCGCACTCCCCTGAGTTATTCAAAACCGCCCCCGACTCTTAGTTTGATGGACCTTTATCCTAGTATAAAAAATACGTCACGTGTTTAGTTTGGGCAACACGATTGGCTCTCAGCCTCATTGAATATTAATGAGTTTTAGAAATAAGAAATTCAAAGTAAGCATTGTTTAGCAACTTACAACAAAAGACTTATTAAATAGCCACTGAAAATGCCTTTGACTTCCTGAAAAATGAAACCTTTTTGACCACCTTTGCGTATATAAATTGAAATTAAAGAATTGTTCATTTTCAAAAATAAAGATAGACTAAGAGAAGTTTATTTTTTTAATCAGTTATTGTTTCTCAAATATCAACTCAGTGTATGGTGTAAAATAGTGCAGGATTCTTGTACTTTTTTGAGTAACACAAAATATATGTTTGTTTGTAATCACTGTTGGTTCACATCAGGGTATATTCGTGAATTACAGTAAATAAAAGTAAACACACATATGCAAGTTGCATACTCTAGAATATTTTAATGATAGGTATGCTGGTACGAATACTCTAGCAACACTTGGTGCGTGAGGTATGCGTGAGTATGCACTGTGAATACTACAGGCAATTATTGATTCCCAAATATCAAATATTTATGAAACCAGTGTATGATGTAAAATAGTATAGGATTCGTATACGTTTGTGAAACACAAAGAAAATGCTTGTAAAAGTAAATAAAGGTGGTCACATGTGCAAGCTGCATACTCTAGAATATTTCTATGTAAGTATGCTGGTACGAATACTCTAGCAATTCTTAGTACGTGAGGTATTTAGTAAATAAACCCCTCCTGGCGGCTGGGATATCGGCTGATAATGTCCGAGGATGAGAAATGGTCCGAAAAAAGAACATTTGGCCGAGAAGCGAAGCTTCGAGGGCAAATGTGATATTTTGAGGACCATTTCTCATCCAAGGACATTATTTAGCAGTTATTCGCCGAAGGCGAAGTGATTATCGATGAATATTTACCGAGCGGCGAGTCTTCGAGCTGCGAGGTAAATATTCATCGATAACCACTGAGCTTGAGGTGAATAATTGTTTTAGTATAAATAAAAAGGTGATTATTTCAAAAAAGAAAGAAGGAAACAATATTGAAAGTGAAAATATTTTATTTTTTAAAAGCGCGACGGTCACGCTGACAGCCATTTTGTCCGAAAAGGTGATTATCGGCTGATAATCCGAGATAGAAAACCAATCAGAGCGCGCGATTTTGTATAATCACCTTTGTATTCTATTGTTTGACATTTGTTGTCGAATTCTTTGTTGGTTTTTAGTAGTTTATAAAAACAATTTCGAAAACAAACCAAAAACTTCATTCACGAAACATGGATGCTTACCATTGAAGACATTTACAGTATATTTTGTTGATTTTTTCGCGTTTCCTGGCGTAGTTTTCTCAACCAGTCTTTGTATTTTACTCTCACTTGTTTGTAAAAAGCGAGTTTCTTTGTTTTCCGTGTTTTTTCTTTTCTTTTTTAACGTTTTTACCTTCTGCTGGACGAATATCACTTCGGACGGGGGATATCGCCTGATACCCGTCCTGCACGTGACCCATTTGAACCAATGACAGCGCGCGAAAATTCATCGTTGGGTTATAATCGTTAGTATTCCCTGGGAATACTATAGAAATGCTTTAAGTATAATACCCAACTTGAATATCCTAGAATACCTAAAGTACCGAGTTGGAAATGCGCGTCATGAATACTCTTGAATATTCGCTCTTTGGCACAGTGCAAAATGTAGAAGTTCTTGATTTTAGAATATGGAGAAGAAATTTGGAAGAAGACCGCAGGGGACGGTCAGGCTGGTACAACTTGAGCAGGTCAGTGAGATAATCAGGAGCAAATGAATGCTTAGTTATAGTTGACAACTACAGTTTCCTGACAGGTACCAGAAATGAGAAGAAATCACGAGATTGGCGTGGACGCGGCGAAATGGCTCGACAATTCCTTTTTTGATGACCTAATTAGAAATCATTTGTAAACAAGAAAAACCTCTGATATCTATTGAGGCAACGATTCGTATGTAATAAACAGAACATTACATGGCCGCTTGGAGATACGGATTTTATCTTCTTGTGCTGATATTATCTCTCACTCGTTGGCTGCTGCGCTCACTCGTGAGAGATAATATCAATACTCGAAGATAAAATTCGTATCTCCGCGCGACCATGTAATATCCTATATGTATCCTTTCTTTTAACTCGTGTATTAAACGTATTCTCTGATCAAAGCTTTTATCCACGGGTACGTCTCATTAGGTAGCATGTTATTTCACTCTCAAGCTCATTTGCAAGTAAAATTTCGGCTGTGTGAAATCCTTCTATTAAATCAGGCAACCGAAGTTGAGAAAAAGACAAAGATATGTAATATCTAGATATCAAGAACAAAGTGAGAAGTTGGAACGGTTTCCAATTGCCTAGGATTTAGGGAGCACTGATGGTGTTCGCTACTAATGCGTCGCCTCTCATCACTGCGACCAAGGCCCGCCCGTGCTAAGTGTTATATGTGAGCAGAGTTGCTTGTTGAATTGGTTCTCTCATGTGTTTGGAGAGGTTTTCTCCGGGCTTTCCTGTCTTCTTCCCTCCTTTAAAATCAACTACTAGATTTCAATTCGATCTTTGGGCTTTCACCTAGCATAGACTTTAAGGCTCAGGTCATGATTGTCGCGCGCTGTGATGTGGCAACCAAAGCTGGTAGAATATTTAATAAAACTAGGGTAATTAATTGTTAACTCGAAACCCCAATTGTCTGAATCACGCTAAAAACGCACTAAAAAATTCTGAAGATCTTCAGTATATAATGGCATAGAAACAAAAACTCGAACAAGCTTTAATTGTTGTCCTTCACATGGGTTAAATTATCTGAACTTTAATTCTTCTTACTTCTTTGGATGAAAAAAATGTAGTTGACATTTTTAACAACATTGATATCGTTTCTTTCATTCATCTACATCTTAAGATTAACATCCGCGTTTTCTTGGCTGCGACCTTCTCTTGGCAAATTTTAACACAACAAGTGAATAAGAAGAAAACGTAAACACCGAGTAAAAAACCTTTGTAACTATAATATATATATTATATAAAAAATATATAGATTATGGATTGTAGATAGATCAAAGACAAGACATAACTTTTGCTGTTACTCGGAGTTTCACGCTTACGCGATCTTCAGACAGTCTTTAATCTGATTAAAGATTAAAGACTGTCTGAAGATCGCGTAAGCGTGAAACTCCGAGTAACAGCAAAAGTTATGTCTTGTCTTTGATCTATCTACAATCCATAATCTATAACGCTCTACATGTCAATGTATTGAGCACTTTACCGTCAAAATAGACACATCCAGATATATATAAAAAAAAAATATATATATATATATGTAACTTTTGGACGGCAGTCCTTTTAGAATTCGTTAGTAACAAACATAGCTTGAATGCACGATTCCTAGTCATGTCTTATCCAATGAAATACCACTGAGTATTCTTTTGGTAGCCCAAGGAATGTTTTATCCAATCACATCCCAACAAGTTGGCTTTGGTGAAAGCCCTCCAATTGCATTCTTCCAAGTAAATCTAATCATGGGTATAAGCAGAAATATTTTCTCAGAAGCAATAATGTTCTCTAACTTTTGAAGACCACAACTGCAAACGCCTTCAAGTCAGGTATTTATACTTCTTCTACAAACAATTTTTCTCATTCTTTGGGCTTTATATCAATACATAGTGATAGTTATCTTAAGGTTACTGTATTGCTATTTGCTTGTTCCAAAAGTTCCCCATAGTTATATATTAACGGAATTAGCGGGGATTTTCAATTAAATTCTAACCCAAATGAGGCTTGAAATTTTTTTGGGATAGATCCTTGACTTTTTATCATAGCTGCTTAACTCTTAAGACTATCTAATGCAAGCCTTCATAATTACAACCTAAGAAAGCAACAGCCTTTTAGCTTGTGTGATTCAGATTAAACCATGTATCGTTCCTTGTGAACAATAAATCTTTGTTTGAGTTTTAGGCCGTTTCTATAATTACCAATGGTCATTTTTCCAATACATTTATATCTACATACCTATATCCATGTTTCTATTCTTGTGCTTACTCCCCTAACTATATTTCCATGGGCCAAGCGAAGCCGAAAAATTATGTAGGTTGTAGTTTGTACTTTTCTTTCATGCTGGGCATGTAATACGAAGGTATTAATCTATCAAATGCAAAACAGTTACGTATGTTGAAAGCATGACCTGACTACAACTATTGTACAATATAGTTCCTAGGTCAGTAACTTCTACTTATGGCGACAGGGCATTTTCTATTGCAGCGCCCAAGCTTTGAAATAATCTTCCTGAAACCATACGAAATGATGAGACTGTTTAATTATTAATTTTAATTAGAACTTTTATATAATTATTATTATATTCTTCATTTATTGTAATTTTTTTACATCATATTATTTTCATAGTTTAATCTTTGTAAATATTGTAAAAGCATTTTATATTTTATAGCTAAATTCTTGTATTTACTGTAAACGCATTGAGGCCTGCGAAATGCGTAATATAAACCGTAATTATTATTATTACGACAACAATGAAATACAAGATCTAATAAGAAATATAAATACCGATAATGGAGGCATTTATCCTCAGACCTACGAAGTTTCTAGTCATTTTCAATTTTTTAGTGTTTTAATGTATTCGTTTTTGAGTACTTCGTTTTATTCATAATTAGTCAGTTGCAACTCCGAGTATCCTTGTAGCAACGAGGTCCTACACGTTTAGAGAACTTTTGGTTTTCTCGATCCAGTAAAGCAAATATATTTGTATTTTCGTTTTCTCGTTATTTTGTTTCTAGTTTTGTTTTAAGTTTACCGTTATTTCATTATCTTTGTATTTTATTCATTGCTAGGAACTGGCGTTTTGTGAATATGTGTTACCACGTACGTTTAGATATTAGTTCGTAAATTGACTTTGAGTCCTCGTGTCCTACACGAAGAACCGGCTGTAGAAAGGAAGAAAGATAATATATAATAATATTAATATTAATAATAATAATAATAAAAATTAAAATTAAAATTAAAATAATTATAATAATTATAATAATGATGATAATAAGTCAAGAACCCCTTTTCGAAATAATAAAAATAATAATAATAATAATAATAATAATAATTTTTAATAATAATAATAGAAATAATAATAATTATAGATAGAAAAAATAATAATAATAACCACTATTTATTGAATCCATATATAATAATAATAATAAAAATCTCAATGCTTTTACAAAATATTAGAAACATGGTACTTAATACTGAATACTGAAAAACTAATACTTAATCCTAATACTAATACTTAAAATTGAAACTTATTACTAATATATATTTTATATAGAATTAAAAATAATAATAATAATAATAATGGTAATAATAACAATAATAATAATAATAATATTGAAAACTAAATGGCGCTCACCTGTTGGTTTGCGATTCTTCACAACTATTGAAAAAAAACATGGAGTAGTCTTTGTATAATAATATAAATATAATAATACTACGAAGAATAGTGACACATTCCCCCATACATCTTCTTACAGCAGGCGCAAATCCTTATATTCTGGGAGTTATAATCTTTGACCGATTATCGCTACCAAAAATTCCCAAATCGATCCTTTAAGTAGTCATGATCATCTTTTCGCTTAGCAAAATTCATATCTTTTTATTTTTTTTATTTACAAATAAGAAATTATTCTAACTGTATGAATAACCTGGAATTCTTTTTAGCTATTATAAATTCTGAATTTACATATTCTGCTAGTTTAGTTTCATGTGAAATATTCCAGAGTTGGTATTTATCCTTGAGTTCTTTTTTATATAAAGAGAATACTTAAGCAACAAGAATTTTTTTTTTCTAAAACCTTCCCATCAGTTCTTAATATTATATTAAGTTATGTTAAGCTGCGGAATATTTATATTAACTTTCTTCAGCCAATTTTTAATACTAATATAATAGTTTCGTGAGAATGAACAATGAATGTAGAAATGCTCTAGTGTCTCAATAAAGGTTTTACAAAAAGAACAGCTAGGTAATATTACCTTTTTGAATTTGCAAAGTTCATTATTTAAAAACAAACAGTTATTCACAATTTTATATTGTAATAACTGATTGAATGTTGTTGTTTTTTCAGATCTCTAAGGCATATTTACAGACTTCAACTGTCCTTTATCCTTCTAAAAATGAATTCATTACAGTATTGGGTCATTGTCTGCCTTGTCGCTCTCGCAGTCATGGAAATCAAAGGTACCATTAACAAATTATACAAGTACTAGATTTTGTATTCCATATTGCAAAAGTACTATGAAAATTCCCACAGTCTTCTCGGCCGACTCAAAGTCTTCATTCATTTACTGTGTTTTCTCAAGCCCAAAGTGGACTTGGAGCCAGTGTTTCGTGGTCATTCAAGTGAATTCGACAAAAAAAAAAATATCTAAGGCCCAAGTCAAACGTCCATCTTCTCATGAGCCGAACGAATCGAACACAATGGATAATAAGGAGGTCTTATTTGATATTATTAGTTTCAACTTTTGAGAAGATCGACATTTGAACTGGACATTACAAAAACCTTCAAAACATCACTCGTACCTAATATCCGTTAAGCCGTTTTTCCCATGGAATATGATTCATGAGTAGCAGCTGATTTGACTAATTTGATATAGAGCCTACTATATAGAACCTTTCCTAGAACTATTCTGAGGAGTCTGATTAAGGTTTATCCACATTTATTTGACAGTTGCTGATGCATGTTACATGCCTGCAACCCTGCCCAAGCAAACCGTCATTGCTGGAAGTACAGTAGAAATGAAAGCTACAGACAGCACTGCCGGTGCAAAATATAGATGGTGTGTATTTGGCATTTCGAATCCCGATGATGTCAATCCAAATCCACATTTCTTAACGGTAGATAACTATGAAAGTGATAATATGCTGATAAATGGCAGCACGTATGATAGCAGGGTTTCGTTTGTTGGGGATTTGAACGTTGGCAAATCTTGGTTCAAAAAGCTTGGTTCAGGATAACTGACGTGAAAGTAGCAGACAGTAACACCTATGAAATGCGCTGTTATTGTACCACTGGACAATTCTATTACCCCAAGATGGAACTGGAGGTTTCGCCTGGTAAGTTGGACTTTAAGAGAGAAAATATGGAACTTTTAAAAATCGTATACAGTCATTCTAAAGGACGTTAACGTTGACCGTTGACCTCTAGTCAAATGACCAAATTAAAAGGGAGTATGTGAGTAGAAATCAATGAAACGGTTAATGATCACTCTTAAATAATTTTTCGAGCTTACCAAGTTTTCTGACGATAATAGATGATCTAATCATGCAGATTTTTTTTTTTTTTTACTGATTTCTTATTTCGAAAAGAAAAATGAAGAAATGTGGTGCCTACAATCCTTGATTCAATGTTCTAATTAGATTTTAATGTTTAAATTAGATTAGACTTTTTTCTGTCTTTCCTGTTTTAACAGCTGGACCCATCAGGGGCGTAGCCAAGGTTTTGAAGCATCATATATTAATACATTATATTCATTTATATATGTTCACTCTTTAGGCCTAAAAACTCTCTAATATATATTTAATAATATCTGATAGAACTTAAATCATATTTTTCATGTTTTTTTATTGAGAAAACCTCTTGAAAAATATTATTTTGTGCGATATGCATCAATCGGTACAGAGTTATTAATTTTTTCATGTTTTTGCATCTAATTAGGTATTTGTATATATATATAAATGTATACTACAACGTTTCTGCAATCGAGTGTGTGTATATATATATATATAAATGAGAGTAATGTCTAAATTTAGAAAACTATGAGAGAAATCAGATACTAACTTGATAATCATTGAAAATATAAAATTGAAAAATTCTAGAAACTAGTTAAATGAATCTAACATTTAAAGGCTTGCTTAAAGAGATATGTTTTAAGATTCTTCTTAAACTCATGCACTGAAGCACTGACTCTTAAATCAAACGGGATAGAATTCCACAATTGTGGAGCGTAGACAGAAAATGCACGAGCGCCATATGAATTAGATCTAAGTCAGGCACTTTTAACAACAACTTAGAGGAAGAGCGTAGAGAGCGCGATGGCTTGTAAATTTCTAGGAGCTCGCGAATATAACCAGGAGCAAGGCCGTTAATAGCTTTATAAGTGAAAAGCAAGGTCTTAAATACTACACGCTGCTCAATAGGTACCAGTGTAACTCCATGAAAATAGGTGAAATATGATCACACCTACGGGCGCGAGTTACAAGTCTTGCGGCGGAATTAAGTACATACTGCAAGCGCTGTAATTTGTAATTTGGTAGACCATAAACGAGAGAATTGCAATGATCGAGTCTAGACACTACCAAAGTGTGAATCAAAAGCTTAGTTCTGTCATAACTAAGAAATCCCTTTACACGAGCAATATTTCTAAGGTGAAAAAAGCATGACTGGCAGTAATCTGTGCCTATCTAAAGTCAAAGTAATATCAAAGATCCCGGGGGGGGGGGGGGGGGACCCGGGGGTAAAGTATCGGGTATGCTCGTCGTATCTCTTAGGGGTAAAAATCAGCGATTTGGTATCTTTTAAGGTCTTAAATTTGAGGTTTATCAAATCAGCACTTTCTGGTATCTTTTAGGGTGTTGAAAATGAACTAGCCCATCGCATAATAACGCAATATGTATGCCTGCGTAAACTCAGATTATTACTCAAGGAAAAACATTTCAAAAGCCTTTATTTTTTAATAGTATTATTTTTGTGGTATCTCTTAGGGGTTAAAATTTGCCAAGCCACGCCCTTTTGAAAAAACGTCCGGTATCTTTTAGGGGTATTTTTGGAAATTTCCGACGAGCATACCCGATACTTTACCCCCTGAGTCACCCCCCCGGGTCAAAGATAACACCAATTAAACCTCACTACATTTAGGTAGATTACAGTCGCGTCTACTTGACTCGTATAGAGATATGTGTGTCATTGATAAGAGCTACAGCTACGAAATAAAAAATACAAAAACAGCTACAACCAACAACGCCAACAAAAAAATAGGATAAAATAAAATATTTCTGATGTTTATTATCAAAATAAAATTCCAAACCATAAGGATAAAAACATATGACATGTCTTTTTATATTTACATTAGCTAACATCAATAAGTGGGAACCACTAGGCTGCTATAGGGATAGCAGTGATCGCACCTTGTCGGTTCATTACGCGCACATCCGCTTCGATGGTTCACCAGGAGGTTTCAAAAGAATGTTTGAGGAGTGTAAAAAAGGAGCAGAGGAGAATGGTTTTGAGTACTTTGGAATACAACACAAGACCGAATGCTGGGGATCATCTAAAGGCCAAGAAATAACCTACAACAAGCACGGGTGTAAAAACAACTGCTTGCGTAGTGATGATGGCTATGGAACGGGAACTTATTGGTCCAACTTTGTCTATCGCCTGAAAAAAGGTACTTTTGAATTTGCTTTTACTCTTTACTAAGGCTGCGTCTATAATGCATGGCATGGGCGGGGGGGGGGGGGGCAGATGAAATAAGGGGGGGATCTGAAAATGTTTCTTCATTAACAAGAGGGGGAGAGGGGGGGGGGGAGTTGAATTTTTTTTATCAGGATCGAGGGAGGTATGTTGGGGGTTGTGGGTATTTGTTTTAGCCTTGTCTTGGGCTGTTACTATTTTTGGAGTGACTGCAATGGAGGACTAATTTTTTTTTCTTGCCGTATAAAACATTTACCTGCCCCCCCCCCCCCCCCCCTTCTGTCATACATTATGAACGCAGCCTAAAGGCGATCCTGGTTTTCCTTGTTCATTAATATATATACACCTTATTGCATGAAGGTTGTCATATAGAACTAAAGAATAGCAAATAGGAATTGATTATTTTTGCAAAACATATTTAATTATTTCACTGTTTTCAAGGTAAAGACTGATTTTTTGTTGTTGATAGTTTTGTAGGTATATTACTAAACAGTTATTTTTCATCAATCTAGGGGACTTTAGAATCAAAATATTTCTAATGAATTCCTTTTTATGATTTGTTATTTTGGTATTTTGGGAGGTTTCTAACGAAAGGCTCTTTCAGACTTAAAAAATATGGAAGAAGAGCCTTTTCAGTTGCTGCTCCTGAGCTATGGAATCGTCTGCCTCAATCAATTCGCTCTTGTGATGATTTTTCCCATTTCAAAAGAGGTCTTAAGACATTCTTATTCACTTGTGCTTTTGATTAGTCTTATCATTTTAACACACCTTAAAATGTTTTCTTATTTGGATTTTATAAATAATATAATAAATATAAAATTATAAAAAATATATAATTTGTTTTGCATTATTTGATATTGTCTATATTTATTGAAATTGAAATTATAATGTATATTGTATTCTTTTTAAATATTATAAATATTATTTCTGTACTTTTAATCCAATTTTTATATACCAGCAACAAACTTTCTTTTTATACAGCCTTTGAACTAAAGGATATTGGCGCTATATAAACTAACCCTTATTATTATTATTATTATTATTATTATTATTATCATCATTATTATTATTATTATTATTATTATTATTATTATTTATCAGTATGACAACGTTCATGCAATTAGATGCATATTTTTGCCTTAGCATGCTGAATACTGATTCCATCTTATCATTTTTATTTCCTATCTTTATCTTCAATGCAGTTTCTTTCAACTTAAATATTTTTTCTATAATTTTGCATAAAAATAATTTAGTATCTGTTTAATTTAACTAGATTGGAGCGATTGCAAAGATGGATTTCAGTACAAACTTGTGTCCAAACAAGATACATGCTACGAATGTCCTTCCTACAACATTAAACTAGAAAAGTCTGAAACTAATAGAGCTTGCTAAATGCCCAGGTAAGTCACACTGCTTACAATTGAATGTTCGTTGAATTAAGGTGACCGCATACTCTAGAAAAAAAAAATCAGAAAAGGCCTATGTAAAAGTAGCCTATCATCAGGGACCGAGAAGCATAATTTTGATGGGGGGAGGGGGGGCTAATAACTTTGATTTGGGGGGGGGGGGGGGGGGGGCTAACGACCACCAAATACAGGAAGCCCCCCCCCCTGCTCCGCGGTCCCTGATCGTAGTAATTTGCAGTAAGTGTATGTGAATGACTGAGTGGCGATAAAATACTTTCAACTGGTTTACTTTCAGAAAAAAAGCTTCAGACTTCCAGCTGAGAAAACGCAATCCTTAAAAATATCTGGTAATAACTACAGCAACAACAGTAACAATTATAAACGCTAAGAAAAGGGATACGTTAAAAAGAAGTTAAATGGGTAACTGTTATAAGGAAAAATATTGAAAATATTGAAAATATTTAAAGTTGGTATAGAATTGATTGTTACTTAAAAGTTAATGAATTCGAAATCGGAATAAAAGTCAAAGGTCCTCGCAGCATTGCTTTGATTTTTCTTTCTTTTCCTAATTTCCTAATTTGTTTTTCTCTCTCTTTTTTGCATCTCAATTGACTATTATTGGTTATTATATATCAACCGAGTAGAAAATAAACACCTAGTGGGAAGGAGAAAGGCTATAAGTTATCGGAAATAGCCCACTTTCGATATTCTGGTTGAGTGATCACGCACAAAGTAATTCAAGGCGAGGCTCTGAGGGAAAAAAAGGAATATATTAGGATACTTCATTTTTTCCCCAGAGCCTCGTATTGAATTGCTTTGCGAAAGATTAATCAACCAGAATATCGAAAGTGGGCTATTGATGCGTTGATGTGACTGAAAATTTTCCTAGAATTTTTTTTTTTTTTTAAATTTCGGGGATTCTTATTATGCAGCTGAAAATATACTGTCGGTGTGAATTTTTTTGAGGCGCTGTTGCACACTTTCCCATAATAAATACATAGGGGGAGGGAGGTAAATTTCCAAACGTTTCAAAATCCCTTTACCTTTAGGTAGAATAAAAGTAAAGGTAGAATATGCGCCACCCTCTTTAAATAAAGTTTATTGTATTGTATTGTAGAAATATTATTGATGGCACTCAAAGCTAATGTCATTACGATGCGTAAACGCGAAACATGTTTTAATAAAACTAAAGTCTACATTTAGGGGTTGTCTGTAAAATAAGGCATTTTTCATGGGCTGTTATTTGACAAATGAGTATTGGCCGAGTTTGGGATTTGGCGTTGTAATAAAGCATTATTTCGTCATTTCAAAACATTGAAAATCTGAATGAACATCAAATAAGAGTGACTCGAAGGGAGTGGGAGAATCATATGACAAAAATAATCCCGACTTTCAAAAGCAACAAACGCCTGGGTTACATGTTCATTCATTTGTGTAAAAATTCTGTTCTTGGTCCGTTAAAACTACAAATATATTCTTTGAGACCATGTAATTTTTTTTCCTCACTGCCATATTATTTGTGCCTAACACCACTGACCATGTCCAATGGCAATTTATGAAATCTTTTTGAACATGTAAGTGTGTAAAAATTTAAAAGGTTTATTGAATACGAAAAAGGTCATTTACTTATTTTTCATGCAGAACATGTAAATGCAAACATAATTAAGCTAGCAGGTTAACTATAAAGCAAACAATAAGTGTCCCCACTGAGGAATATCATCGGTTACACGAAGTAGCCATAAACATCCACACAAACTCGACCATTATTGTCGTCTTCGTACATATCCAGCAGATCTTCACCATACCAGACACGAAGCAAGGATTCGGGGCCAAGATAGTGAGGGCTATGGAAGCTGTGAAGTAGGACGAGGTATTTGGATCTTGAGTGGAACCCTTCGATACCGTACCACTTGGCCCTGTGCGAAGCTAAGAAGCTGTTTAAAAGAATAAAACTTAAAGTTCAAATTTGGTACTGAAGCCAAAGTATTAGCATATTTAAGCAACACATTAGCACCTAGTCGTTTCTGCCAAGGGGAATTTTAGAATTGCAGTTCAAATTTTAACATTAGTGACATCATTTGTTCAAGCTTTAATCAGGCACCCCCGGCCCCCCTCCCCCCCCCCCCCCCTTAATCAGAAACACTTCCTTCTTAATCGAAAGTCTTAGACTAAAGTCACTCATACGTCGAGCTTCACATGAGTTGACCCAATTTGCTAGGGTTACGAATAGTTAGACAGAGTAATTTTCGTCTAGGCCCTTCTAGACGGAATTAGAATATAGAAGTTGATTTTTACAGAGGGAGGATTGAAACCTGGAGGACTCGAAGAAAAACCCTCGAAAACAGGAGAGAACCAATGAACTTTACTCACATACGACACGCACCGAGCCTGGCGGAACTCAAACTACGCATTTCGCATTGGTGAGGGGCGGACGTTCTCTCCGCTACGGCACCCGTGGATGTTTCCCTAAATAACCGCTTAGTCTTTTTCCCTTGAAAACAAAATCCTCTATAAACATTTGGCTGCTTCCTATAGATGTTCATATTAGGGAATTTTGTGACAACTTACCGTGCTCCATCTTTAGGAAAGAGAATAACGTTTTCTTTGTCTGTGACAAAGACATTCAACGGGGTATTCACGACACCAGGGAATAGATGACAGCCCCAGTAACTAGAGTGTGGATTGGCGGGCGATCCACACACTACTGTCCCATTGATATGGACGAGCTTCACGGCGGCCAGAAACCCCTCAAAAAGAGGATGAAAGGTACCTGGTTTGGCATTTTTTGCCTCGTAGCATATAGTCTGGTTGTTTAGTCGAGACCACTCGCCTGTAGTGAGAAAAAAACGAACTACGTCAACCACAGGAATTTAGGCTCTTTTTTAAAGGGGAGAGCAGTGCTTTAAAGTAAAGAAGAAGAAGGAAAAAAAAGGAAAACAACTAACACAATTTTTTTAAATTTAACAATAAAAAAAGAAACAAAACCAAATGAGTCTTTCGCCAGGTCGAGGAGATCTCGTACATAAGGATGGAATCATTGCACACAGCCTGAGGTCATATCCGGTATATTTTCTAATTAGCATCTAGTTACCAGGCGACTTTGATGAATTTTCATTTCCCGGTTGCAGTAAACTAGCTAAAGTTCTGACCTTCACTTAGACTAGCTTTATGTTAATTATAAAGACTCAAGAAACATTTGTACATCGGGAAATAAAAGTTATAAGGCAAAGTTTCTTTACTTACATTTACCTTCTCCACATTGAATGTTTATTATGCGATATTTTTCATTTGAAGTCGTGGTAAAAATGGCCACTCAAGGTATGTATGTAATATGCCAGAGTTACACTGCACGGGATTCGGGATTCACTGTGTGTGGTGCGGGTGGGGTGGATGCCTTTTTGTTCACCTTGGAGGTGGGCTGGGGTCCACTGCATTCGCGCCCATCTCGCTGTCCCTGGTGGATCCTGCATCTCACGCAGTGTAAAAGAATTATTGTAATTATTATTATTAGTATTTATATTATATAGTTTTTTATAAGGGCCAGATTGGAACACTCTCTTAAGTCCACTGATGTCTCGATTGTGATTCTTGGACTAGGAAGGAATCAATTGTGAATTGACATTTTGTCTCTTGAGTAGTTTTCTCAGAGTGATCCGATTTTCTTTCCTCCGCAAAATCTAACTCGTCTTTTTAGAGTTGAACTTTGTCCTATTGATTTTATTCGTGGTATTCGGTATGATCTTAAGTAAAGTACACGGCTTATTCTCGACGATTCTACTTATTTTGTTCTCAGCCTCGGATTGGAATCGGATTACAAACCAGCGGAGAAAGTCTAACATAAGATTATTGATAATTTCGCTGCTATTTGTGGAACAGAGTGGATTTTAATACAATGACCTGCTTGACCTCCCCCGGAAATGATTCTGAATCTCAATTATGAATCCGAAGCTGCTAATCCGAGGCTAGCTTCACTTTGGTGATATAGGCTGGCTTATCTCGTCGATTAGCCGCTGGCAAGGCCTATCTGTCTAAAATACTTTCTTGGTCACCTTAAATCAAGGAAAATGATACGTTTAAATTCCATGACTTCCACAACCTCGACATTTTAAAATGGCATTTTGGCTAACTGTCGCTCCTTGAGGCCCGAAAACCTTAAAAGATCGTTGTAAGTTATTACTAAGAATTATCATAAGAATTCTTGGAAATCGAGAGTTCGGTCTCTCTTGCTATTTGCCAAACAGATTAAATGTGCTTCTCTTTTGATTCAACTTTTGTCAACCTACAATAACTTTTACTCAGATTTCTTGTTTAGCACTTGGTTATTTTTAATGGATTTTTGAACCTAGAGCTACGTATTTTTTATAGCCCGGTGTAGAATGCCCATCACATCTCAGTAATGAAAGAGATAATCAAAAATCGGAGATAATTTTTTGCAGTAAGAAAATATGGCAACCTTCTCACTAAATTTTACTCTTCAAAGCTAGTGAGTTTTGTAAAATATTGTTGCTGGAAAAAGCAACTTTTGTTTTTGTTTGTCGACGTCTACGCTGTTATATTATAAAGAACAGTTTAATTACTTATATTACATTCATTCTACTTACGGCATGCTCCTAATCCACTAATTGCCTTTGAATAGAACATCAGACAAAATAATAGCACGAAAATGGACGTCTTCGAGTTCGCCATGATTGTACACTCTGCTCAACAACAAACTGAAACTCGTTCCAGATATCCGGGCCAAATATAATGTCTCGAGACAAATAACGTCCTTTCCAAACTCGTGTGGAATGTTTATCTGCTGAATCTAATCAGCCTAAAATGGCTGCCAATATATATTACGCTGCTGCGCCAACGCTTTCATTGCAGCTGATATACTTGTTTTAATAAAAACTTGATCCTTGATCCATCCACAAATGAGAAAATAAATAGTATACAAATTTAGGCACTGCCTAAAAGCGAAGCTTCCAGTTCTATTTTTCGAGCAAGACTTTAAATCGAGTGCTAAATGCGTGACAAGTCTGACGCGGCGTTACGACCTGCGTTACGTGATGTATGTATTTCCTACGGCAGCTAAAAGAGCGCCAAGGTTTCCACGTGAGAAATGGTTAGGTTCTACCGCACGGATATTCGTAGCGTTGTGGAATACGCATTACCTGTATTTCATTATGCTTTACCATTATATATCAGCGATGACATTGAACGAATTCATAAGAGTGCTTTGTCTATCATCCACGGCCCTGACCTATGTCACACATCGTTAGAATGGAGGCTTCTAAGTTGAAATCTATTGCGTGTCGCAGACAAGTGTTATGTGACAAACTTTTTATGAAAATTATCAAAGATCCAAGTCACAAGTTATACAATCTTCTCCCTGCATTAAAAGTTAACACAAGATACTCTTTAAGGAACAATACACTTTTTATTGAACCACGTTATAGTGCCGAACGTTTTAAGAAATCTTTTATTCTCTGACAACTCAGGGAGGCAAGCCATGTCGACAAATACAACATTACTGCCTATGAGGAGGCCATTACTTGCAGCAAAACGGCTTTTCACCGTAATGCGCATGAGCAGACCACTATTTGCAGGCAGTTATTTGCAGTTATCTCGGCCAATTAAAACGACGGAAAAACCATTTTTTTGCTTATCTAGGGTTATGTGCTAGTTAGCTTTCAAAGAGTAAAAATGATTATGCATTTCATCATGTAAGGGGATTTCCACTAATCCGCCATAACTTGAACATATGTGTAATGTATATAATTATTATATACATACCGAGAATTACTCAGTAGAATCCTGTAAAATAAATGTTCGTTCGTTCACTTTTTACAACCAATGACAATGCGCGTGCTGCTTTTTCACGTGTGAGAAAAACGATACGTCCAATCAGAAACCACGTACGGCTTTTCTTCACGTGTGAGAAAAACGATACGTCAATCAGAAACCACGTACGGCTTTTCTTCACTTGTGAAAAAAAAAAACCGATACGTCCAATCAGATGCCACGTACGGCTTTTCTTCACTGTAAAGAAGAGAAAAAGCTCACTGAGACTAAATCTATTGGAAAAGTTCTTAAAAAGTATTAAACAACAGTGAGGAAAGGCAGCTTTGTCGTGTAAGAAGGCGACAGAAACTTGTGTTAGCTTTCTCAGTCATTTATGGTGTAAACTAAAAGCCTATATAAGTTGAAAAGATTAAAATTAGAATCCGAATTAGAAGTTAATCAGAATAAGTGTGCTTGTAAAACAGCGTTGTAAAATATAGAATTATTGCAATATAATTTTTAAAACTTTGTAAACTGAGCCTTGTTTACAAACTTTGTAAACTGAAATAGTGTCTAATTCAAAGCAAATTGAAAATCTCGGTATAAATATGATAAAAAGAAAACCCCATGAAAAGTGCTTTGTACAGTTTTTATTCATGCGCTCGAAGACTCGCTTGTTCGTTTTATGATACTTCACAACTCGTGAATAAAAACCGTACGCGGACACATTCCATGAAGTAATCTCTATATACACTCGATTGCAGAAACGTTGTAGTATACATTTACACATATATACAAATACCTAATAAGATGCAAAAAAAATAAATAATAATAATAATAATAATAATAATAATAATAATAACTCTGTACCCATTGATGCATATCTATACTTCACAACTCGTGAATGAAAACCGTACGCGCGCACTTTACATGAAGTAATCTCTATATAGACTCAATTACAGAAACGTTGTAGTATACATTTATACATATATACAAATACCTAATAAGATACAAAAAAATAAAAAATAAATAAATAATTATAACAATAATAACTCTGTACCCATTGATGCATATCTTACGAAATAACATTTTTCAATATGTTTTATCAATAAAGAACATGAAAAATATGATTTAAGGAGGCTCCCTAGAGTTTACAGGTATTTGGAGCTATAAGAGAAATCCTTTTATAGCAAAAGCATATCTGCATATGGATGCCTGATAGACCAACCATATTAAATATTATGAGTTTAGGATTTGTTTGTGGTAGTAATGATCACGTACAATGTTACCATAGCAACGATGCACCTGTCATAAAAAGGCCTATTTTTAACATTAAAAAAATAATAACTCGAATTTTCCACGGTCAATATTCTTCTAAATACATAATATAAAACCCCGTTGGGTTTTTTATAATATAACTGCAGCTTAAAAAAATCTTGACATCAGAACGTGAGATATTGAGAAATTTCGATTTTCCTGGATTAAAAAAAAATCTGATGTCAGGATTTCAGTAGCATTTTGTCAGTTGCCTTTTTACAACATTGTGAAAAAACTGTATACGTTTGGGAACATTTCACCGTGTAATTTTGAGTTAATTTCATTTTGAAAATTAACGTACGCAAAATAAAAATTCTTCAAGTTTAGTAGTTGCGCATGCGCAAGCATGCTCATTGCACTAAACACTAAACACAAGGATAGATTTCACGGAGCTTTATTTGCTGCTGCTTCTGTTGCTACTGGTTTGAAATGATTGATAAATATGGACAAAATGCGAGTAGTTTTTGTGACTCTTGGTGCTTTGCCTCTGGACGTCGATGGAGGAAGAGTAAACTCTAGGGAGCCTCCTTAAATGCATCTAGATATTATTAAATATATATTAGAGAGTTTTATGGGCTAAAGAGTGAAAATATATTAATAAATATAGTTTATTAATATCCAATACTTCAAAACCTTATGTATTTGATGTATCTTGCATCAAAGCAAGACATATAAGTGTTTTTGATAACTTCAACATACACACGATCATATTTTAGGACTATTTTCATTTTTGCATCTCATTAGGTATTTGTATATATGCATAAATGTATACTAAAACGTTTCTGCAATCGAGTATTAAAGCCTGTCTGATAATCGCGTAAGCGTGAAACTCGGAGTAACAGCTAAAGTGATGTTTTCGCTCTAATTTATCTTCAATACACAATTACGCTCTACATTTTAATGTATTGAGCACTCTACCGACAGTATAGACATACATCTAGATTCATATATGTGAAAACTCAATAGTAACTCAATTCAACCTCTAAATGCGCAGACACACGGTGCAGCATCGTTTCCTACTTCAACAACACTGCGTACAACAAATTGTATCGTGTGACATGGCTCGCAGCAGCGATTACCTGCAACCTTGCGCGCAATGTTGCACCGCGTGTCCGTAGCGTAACTTAACTTAGTTAAGGATTTCCTTGAATACTTCTACGTCACTGGTTGTAAAAGGAGACTCCCCGGCGAAGATGTTGCAGTGTTCATACGGAATACACCCTTCTGGTGTATCGTAAGTATGGGGTCTGGTATAGGAATTCTGATTCATGTTTGCATTGCTAGCGATGTAAAGATCATTTCCTCCTCCAAAAACCGGGCCGGAATTGCCGTTATTCCCTGATATAGCATTGCCATCACTAACATGTAAAAGGTTTAGCTTGATAGGTTTAGGTCCATTAGCATTGTACAAAGAAAACAGAAATGACTTGTTCGAAAACATGTAAGTTTGACCTGAAAATGAAAACAAAAAAATGGGCTATTATAATATAGGTGATTTCCGAGATATAGATCCCCTCCTCCCCCAACTATCTCAGAAAATTTAAATGGACCGATAAAAGCATGGCTGACGTATGCAAGGGCGCACCAGTTAAGAGTAATGGAGAGGCCAGTAATGATAAAAGGGTGCAGGTGGATGGGGTTTACAGTTAACTGACAATTTGCTTTTAATTTAGTAGTTAACTGACAACCTAAAAAATAGGAGTTAATTAAATGACAAATTTTAATTAACATGTTTGATAAAGTGCACCTAACCTCTGATACAATACTTTCAGTATTGCTTCTGCATGAAGTGAATATTTGAATGGTGAAATATTTCTTGATTTGAGTGTTTCGTACTTCTTTTGAGTATATTTGTTTTACTTTTAATACTAAACACTGGCCATCATTAGAAACCAAATTTACAGCAAACAATGGGAAAACCATGAGTACAATGATGATATTTTTTTAAGTACTGTTGTGCGAACCTGTTAAAGTTTGTATTTTTAATGAAGCCTGGGTAGATGTCACAGTCATTAACATATTGGAAGTATAAACCTTGATAACTTAAAGACGCAACACTCAAATAAAGAAATATTTTACCATTCAACTATTCATGTAGAATCAATACTGAATGTAATGTATCAGGGGTTAGGTGCACTTTAAATATTATGGTCAACGCTTGTGCGGGTACTTCCTCTGATAATAACAATAATAAAACAGATAATAATATTGATGATAAAAATGATAATGATAAAAATATTAATATTGAAAATTATAACAATATTTATAATAATGCTAATAACTTTATATCTATTTATTTATTTTTTATTATGTTTTTATTGTTTGTTTGATTAGTATACCAACCCCCCCCCCCCCCCCCCCCCCAATAAAATTCTCAATTTTTTTTTTAAATAACGTTTGTTTGGGCCTACATCCCGTCTCAAAAACACCCTGGATCCTCTTTTGTAATCAACGATATGGTCATCAAAATCTTATCTTTTTTACTTACTCTTATTCCATGCTGTATCAGAGAAGCCTCCAAAAATGTAGCTACCAACGCGGACAATAGTTACAGTGTTTTTCACGTTACATCTCAGGTGGAATGTGGTTCTTGTATCCCATCCATCTGAGGCAGCGTGCCAACACCTTGACCAAATTCTTGAGCTAGCGCTCATCAGAGCAGCGTCCAGGTAATCAAAAAGCGTCTGCGTGTAGTTTGCTTTACCATAGTTAAGGAGAATTGTGGAGTTTTTAATTCCAATATCTAGAAAAAAATTAGGTATCAATTAGACCTTTTTGCTCTCACGAACATTTTCGACTTCGTGCGCTTTAAGAACAATAGGTGCATCAAAGATTGTAAGAAATTTGAACATCTTTAGAATTTGAACAAAAGGTGCTTGTAATTCATTGTTGTTGAACAATAGTTGTAGTCAAGTCATAATTTCAGCATACGTAAGTGTTGTGTATTAGTATGACCCGACTCGTTAATTACAACAATGAAATACAAGCATCTTTTGTTCAAATTCTAAAGATGTTCAAATTTAGTACAATCTTTGATTTCACCTTTTGTTTTTAGAGTGCACGAAGTCGAAAATAGTGATAGAGCAAAAAGGTCTATTTAGATATTCAAAAAACGCTTTTTTTTCTAAGTTAGGATTTTTAGCTATTAGTAAGATCAAACATTCGAACGCAACATTAGCCGTTCGCATTGAAAATAATGTATATTCGGGCGGTTTTCTCTTACGTCATTAGGTTAGGCTCACACGTGAAGTTCGACGTTTGTCTTTAACGAGTTTGCCAGCAGTCTTGTGCTCACCCCCTAACTTTGGACGGCTGCAGTTCTGACATGCAGTTCTGACATTTCTCACATTGCAGTCTGTGATGTATATTTCATTGAAATCGATGGTACTATAGCAACAAAACAGTGACGTCACTGTTTTTGATTAACAGCAGTCTCAAGTGTTTTTCGACATAAACTTCTGAAATAATAACTGGACGTTAATCCTTTTAGTAAAAGGCATTCGAAGTTTCGAGAAAATTCCAAAAGCCGATTTAAAGTTATTCGAGGCGGGATTTTTATCCCTAAAATTCACCATTCACCATTTGCCGTTTCTCTTACAGCACCTTCAATTCGCAAAGAAACGCTGTCAGTTTTAATAGGTTTAAACATCCTCGATTGCCATTAGGCTACTTCTCTGCAAAATTTCACATCATAAGATACCTTCGATCTCCGTTTGTGTACGTCAACTTAAGCCGTAAATAGCCGTAATTATACCCAGAACGTCTGACGCTCCCGATAAAGAGTTTATCGATAATTCTTGTTCTAATTCCCGTGACTAAGATATGAGTATTTTTGCTAAACAATATCCAAAGGCCGACTGCCGGGATTGAACTCTTCTGAGGCACTCTAGCTAAACAAAATCCCAAAATTCAGTATATTCTTTGTATATTTAAGTATTATTGAAATTTTGGTTGCCCAACAATAAATTTTTCTTTAAAATCTCTTTAAATTTTGATGACTCTAAATTATGAGGTAACGAGTTCCATTGTTTCGCACCCCTATAAGAAAATTATCCCTCGAACATTTTCCAAGAAATATCGCATTTGTTACATCAGACTATGCCATCATTCCAAAAATTGGAATTTACAGTCTTTCAGGTTGTGTTTTAACATATAATATGCCACGAATGTAAAGGACATCGGCGAAAAATACCTTGAGACCCTTACAACACAGGAAGCCCAATTCCAATAGTAAGTAATTTTGGTCTTTCAACCCCCCTCCCCCTTGCAATAGTCAGTTAACTTGTTATCGGGAGACACCAATTATTAGACAAAACGACATTGATTATGGGGAGGGGGGTTTATAATATATGGGGAAAAGTTTTAGATCCAATTTTTGAAAATATTTCCACGAGATTACAAATTTAGCATGATTATCTCATTAATTTATTCCCCGATTGTAGACTTATTGATTGTTTCTTATTTACAAAGCAGCATAATGTCAGCAGCCAATTAGAAGCCACAATTCTGTGAACATAATTGTGCGAAATTTCTCGCCATGATATTATGTCATACGATAAGATTTTGTGCAACTCACGTAGCAGTACTTACAATTTTCACAGTTCTTTCCCCATGTTCTAAAACAGACGCAATGATAGTCATCGTTATAGTAGTCAGGATAGCATTTTCCATTGTGTTGACATGGGGAGGGGTCCATACACTTGTTCTGCAAAATAAATAAAAGGAATAAATCTTCTGTCATTTTTGTTATTCAGAATGGTCTTACACGATAACAAACTAAATTTTTTTTTTAAATTGACATGCATTTACATGGAACCCTCTCTTCTTATAGGAGGAAGCATGGTTGAGTGGTTACAGCATTGGTCTCGCAATCAGGTGATGCTGGGTTCGAGTCCCGCTCTGGCCACTAGCTGTGACTGTATTTGTCCCGATTTCGATTAAGTCAAATTCAACCTTTCGACAATGCTTGTGAATAGCCAACTGGTTGGGTTGGGTTTCTTAAAAAATGCTTTACGTCGTCATTATTATTAGTTTATTCTTATTAGTTAGTATAAAAGGACCGAGTTGAAAAAAAGCTCTGCTTTACTCGTTATATCCTCTTTATATAAGTAAGGATTCTTTTTTCTTCTTCTTCTCTTAACACCGATCGGAACCCAAATTTGCCCGGCTAGGCGGGACGTGGAATACTTGTCCGGGCAGCACAGCTTAAATGTAACACTTCGACATACAACTTTTTGAACAGTTAAAAATTCATCCGGTAATACCGTGCAAGGTCAACCCCATTTTCATCCGTTCGAAAGCTTCCAATTTTCATATTCTCAAGTTCAGTCTTCTTTTAGTGTTTTCCTGGTTTTGTGCTGGTGCTAAGCAATCTCCCATACACACCTGTGTCCATTGATCGAGCTAATAACAATAATAATACTGTATGAATGGGCATTCATTATTATTAATAACTAGATCAATGGACTCAAGCTGGGTGTTCAAAAACATCGTCTACTTGTTGTTTTTATTTTTAGCTGGAATGAGGATAACAGTGAGGATGGTCAGTGATGTCAAAGATGATGATTACGACGGGAAAAATCAATTTTTCCGGGTTGGGATTGGAGGGTGCGTTAAATACAAGAAATCCCTTTCCAAAGTTTCATTCTCGTAATCACCATTCTTAGCTTTCTTGTATCTTCTTGGCTTGGTGCAGGTGCTTAGCCAACTCCCACGTTATTACCAACTCAATGGGCTCAAGCTGTGTCTTGACAATTTCTTCGAAACAGTTGATATCTCTATTTATCTCAGTCTTAGAAAGCACTCCATATGGGTTTTCCTCTATTTAAAGCTTCTTCATAACACGTACGAACAATTGTGAGGAACTTGACGAACAAAACATATTATTTTGGAAAATCTAAAATATACATCGTTTTACGAATTCAAGTCAAAGTTTTTGAAAAAAATATCTTGTAGAGTTGTCAAAATTGAATTATTTTAATTGATCTATTTTTTTCTTTATTTTATTTTATTTATTTATTTTTTTTGTGTGCATAAGACGAGTGCCAAAAACGTACTTTTACAGCTTTTTCTTTAGGTAAATTTCAAGTAATTTATTTTTCCAAACTTTGGCAAAATATTTTGTTTTTATATTCCTTTTGAAAATTCGGGAAAAAATTACAGTCCCGTGTTAACTTTGAAGGTTTTGTTTTCTTCAAGTTAAAAATTTGTATAATTTATTTAAAGAATTTTGAAGGTTGGGCCTTGTTAATTCGCTATAATTCGGGATCGCACGTTTGTGAGCTGAAACCTGAAACCCATCATTCAATAGCTGGTAAAGCTCATTGTATTTTTATTTATTATCTTATCTGTTTCGCTATTTCAAGAAATACCTGCCTATTCAAAACTGCAGAAGTATTTCAATCAACTTCAGTGGTAAATAAAAGAATTAAGAGCGATTGTCTGTAACGGTCACCTACGCCATGAAGAATAGAAAAATCGAAAATTTTCAAAACTTGTCAAAAGAATGCCCTTACAGCTCTGATTACGAATATCTAAGTTTTAGATTCATCCGATCTTTTTTGGGCGAGTTATCGAGTATTTTATGATTTGACTTCCGTCGACCCATTTTATCGGCTCGAGAAGGCCGATATTCAACCCCTCTATAAGACTGCTAAACAAATATGAAACTTAGTCTATACTCATTTCCTCAATAAAGAATTATGTCTTCGAAGTATTTGAAGCATTTTTATTAAGTATTTCGAAAACTGGAATTTTTTTCGGTATTTATGGTTTACCCCTCTTTCGACCAACTTTGCCGTGGTCGAAAATTCTCATAATTGAAAGCCAAAAAAACCCAATTGGTACATGAACTAGCCAGTTAATAATATACTTGGTAGATAGATTAGTCTTTTGACTACAAATTCATGAAATAAAATTCTTGGGCACTTTAAAGCGAACATTTTAAGAGCATCGAATGTTTATACTACTTTCGCAAAAATCGTGACTCTTGAAATATGAAATCAACAAGTCGGCTTTCAAAAATTCGTAACTTCAAGTTTAGCAAATATTTTATTGCTTGGGATGAAAAATTAATCACATGGCTTATTTCTAATGAATTTTTCAAAGTTTTAACGGGTTTCCGAAGCCAAAAACTTTATTTTTCTATGCTAATTACAACACGATGAACTCGTGTTCAGTCCGGTAATTAAAACAAACATACGCCGGCAATCATCAAAAGCTTTTAAAAATGATCTGAAACGAGTTATCAAAGCTTTAAGACTAATACCAGCTAGAAATATCTTATAGCTACAGCGGTTGAAGAAGATTACATCGAATTATGAGCAAACTTCGCTCCCTGTCTCAGTTCTTGAGGTGTATCACCAAGTCGGGTGATTATCTACTTTGATATAAACTGACTTTAACTTTACTATAAATTACAAAGGGAAAGGGAATTACAAAAGAGCGAAGTGTGCTCATAATTCGATGTAATCTTCTTCAACCGCTGTAGCTATAAGATATTTCTAGCTGGTATTAGTCTTAAAGCTTTGATAACTCGTTTCAGATCATTTTTAAAAGCTTTTGATGATGATATAGGAATAAGAATGAAAATAAGGAAACAATTCTTATTTTTAGTTTGCAGAGCAGGTGTAATCATATTATTATTATTAACCTCTTTCCCTTGGGAAACTTAATGCTTCATTTCAAGACCATTATTTAAACAATTTTGGCAGCACCTGTTTTATTTCTATCTTGGAGCATGTCAACAGCGTTCAAAATTGCTCGCTCTTCTTGTCAAATGTGGACTCTTATCCCGCAGGGCTCGAAAATTAAAGTTTTTTTTACTTTGATAATCGCGAAAATTCCGTGTAATAAGGTATTTGAAAAAAATGTATTCTGCTTAATTGTTCGATTCCCTAGATGACCATAAGGATATGATATCTTCGTCTATCTTCGCGCTTTGGAACTAAAGTTATTCCATTCCTTACAGGTATCACTTTCAAGCTGCACTGCAGATTGTATAGCAATTGTTTTGAAAATACAAGTTTCAAGTTTCAGTTTACTTATTGCTATTTAAAGATTACAATTAAACGACTGGTATGACTGTAGACAATTAAAGTCAATGTCTCGCCGTATTAATTACATTTCTGTCAACTACGATCCTAAATTATGGTTAGCGATATCCTGTGTTAAAATAAATACTTGTTTGATAACATCACATTTTCTCTTGGCATTGCTAACTCAAACATCTGGTTTTTGTCTCGAACTTTTCAAATGCTTGAAGCCAAGAGATTATGAAGAAAGGGAACACATCTCCCATACATACGTCTATCCTCATAAAAATTATTTGAAAATCTATTTTTAGTTCCGTTCGCATCTATTTTTAGCTGCGCGCGCAGCCTGAACTGAATCAGGAATCGCGCGCATGACAAAAATATTTCCGGCTGCGCGCGGAGCAAAAATAGATTTTTAAATAATTATCATAGGGTACAGAGATTTGCTCTCTTTCTTCATACTCTCTTGTTTGGGCTCAAGTTTTCAAGTTCAGTTTTTGTTCCATAGAATCATGGCTCAACAGGGCAAAATATTTCTATTCGGTATTGTGTTGTATTTCTTTATTCGTTCGTCTCTTATCGGTAGCGAGGATGTTGAAGGAGCGTATTTCACCCAAATTTCGTTCCACAAACTGGAGTGTAACTCACTTCAGACTATCGCCGTCAGAAGTGTTCTTCAGTGTTGTATGCGATGTGAACGAGTGCAGGAATGCTTGTCTTTCAATATTGCTGTTCTGCCCACCAATAATGGTTTGTATGACTGCGTGCTCTTGAAGAATGATAACAGTGAGTCATCGGAGTATCTTGCACCAACACAAAATTATCATCATTATACTCGTTTTGTTGTAAGTATATACTATAGTGCCTTGCTTCAACTTTTACTTTTTACATTTGGTTTAAAATTAAGCCCTTTTTGAATTCATAGCAAAAATTTGAGTTATGCAAAATACAGAAAGAGGAGGGGAGAGAGAGAGAGAGAGAGAGAGAGAGAGATAGCACCTTTATTTGTGTACGATAGTTTCATGAGTATATACAGAACTTTAATGTATATATATATATATATATATATATATATATATATATATATATATATATATATATATATATATATAGATTATAGATTGTAGATAGATCAAAGACAAGACATAACTTTTGCTGTTACTCGGAGTTTCACGCTTACGCGATCTTCAGACAGTCTTTAATAAAGAATGATCCATACTGTAGTCTATATATACCTGAGGCGCTATAATCTATAATTGGAGTATTGTTATGTATTTACAATAGTGTTATTGTTCTATCAAGGTGCGATAATTTATGTTATCCGGCTTAAGTAATATTTGTTTTCGTGGCGGCATTTTGAAATAAGTTCTGATCTTTTGTTGAGAAGGTTGGCTTTATCTGCTTTAATAATGTTCAATTTTTCTGCTAAGCAGAGATTGCATTTCTTAGAAATATTATTGTAGGCTTTTGCTGAGGTGATGATTGACCATTTGATGTGGTAAATTTTCTTGTTGTCTTGAAGTGTCCAGATGTGTTTTGATAGTTCAGTGCTGTTGGCGTATTTTCTGTTTCGGAAAGATAGCTTGTGTTGCGTATACCGTTGTTTAAATGTTCCTTCTGTTAGTCCGATGTAGTTCTTTGCGGGTATGTCGTCTTCTGTGGTTACTCGTGCGTTGTACACTATGCTGGTTGTGAGGCAGTTGTTTTCTAGTGGGCATTGGTCTTTTTTTCGGCAGTTGCAGTCGTTCTGTGAAGAGGTTGCGGGGCTGTTGTTAGTTATTTTCTTGTTGTGTTTGTTGATTATGCTTGTCATATTTTCCATGCAACTGTAGCTGACTTTAACGTTGTTCTTGTTGAAGATGCAGTGGAACTTGTGATTTTTAGGGAAGTGCTTCTGAATAAGGTTAAGGAAGGTTTTTCCTACGTTAGTTTGTACGTTTTTGCTGAATGGAGGGTTAAACCATATAATATTTCTCTTTCTGTTTCTTCTTTTTTGGTGCAGATGTGTTATGGTTATTGTATGTGAGGGTTTCTGTGAATCCGCTGTTTTTTAGTGCTGTTTCGTAGAGTGGCTTAGCTGCGTTGAATGCTTCTTCGTTGCATGAAATGTCGGTTATTCTGCGGTTGATAGCTGCGGGTAGCTGTTTGATTATGGAAGGTGGGTGGTTAGATTTCGTGTTGATATACAGTGGCTCGTCGTTTGGCTTTCTGTAGGGGTAGTAGGATTCGTTTGTTAAGTTGAATGTGACGTCAAGGTAGTTTACTGCTTTCAGGTTGGTTTGTATGGTGATATTAAGGCCGTGTTTCTTAAATTGTCTCGTTATGTCCTTTCTTATTCTTTCTGCTTGTGGTCCAGTCGTGTTCTTAAAGATGGCAAGTCCGTCGTCCCTGTACAGTCCTATGTTGCCCTTTCCGTATTTGTCGCATAAGTTGTTGAGAATAAATAGTCCAACTAGTTCACATACTTCTGCTCCGTCGTAGCTTCCCATCGTGACGTCGAACATGTTGTTGTTGTCTTTCTTTATCCAGGCGTTACCGTTGTCAAATAGGAGGGATTTTCTAGCGTGCATGATAATGTCAATGTCTTGGCTGGTTATATTAGTGTGTTTCTTGGCGAAGTGGATTGCATTAGTTAAAAGTTCTTCGGTTATGGAGGGGTAGAAGCTTTCGATGTCAAATATGGCGAACGTGTGTTGTTGTTTGTTAGGGATGTTTGTGAACCAGTTGATTACGGATGACGAGTTTTTCCATTGATTAAGTGCTGTTTTGTTTCTTACGTCAGTGTTGATTCTCTCGAGGATTTGTTTGCTTACTCGTCCTATTTCGCTCTTGGCTGGGTTAATTAGTCTGCAGGTTGGGTTGTTTAAGAAATTATCTTTGTGATCTTTTAATGATATGAAGGCTTGTCGTTCTGCTATGCGCTCTGTTCTGTCCTGGATGTGAAGTTCGGTTGCTATGTTCTTTGCTTCGTGGTTAATGGTGTTGGTGGTGCTCTGATTTGCTTTCTTGTATGTTGCGGTTATGCTGTTCTTTAGTAGTTTATCGTGTTGAGTTTTGTCAAGTTCGTAAAGATTTGTTGTTTTGTCGGCTGGGATAAAGGCTTTCGTTGAGTTTTTTATTCTGTTGATGTCGCTATTTAGTTGGTTCTGGAACTCGTCGTGTGTTTTTCTGAATTGGGTGTTCTTTACCATATCAAGTAAATCTGCTTCGAACTTGTCCAGGTCTTCATGTTGAGGCGGGCATTTCCTAGATTTAAATCCGAATTTGTTGTCAGTGGGCTGGTCTTTATCGTCGGTTTTTTTGTCAAAAAAGAAGGCTTTCCATCTCATTCGTTTGATAACGCTTTCGATTTTTTCGATTAGGCTTTTCAGGTAAGTATTTCTTGACAGTATAGGAATATTCTTCATAGACTAGTTAAATCTTATCGGTTCCATCTTTGCTTGCTGCAGTTTCGACGAAAGTGCTCAACTGGTGTTGCACAGGAGCGGGTTATATATATCTGGATGTGTCTATTTTGACGGTAAAGTGCTCAATACATTGACATGTAGAGCGTTATAGATTATAGATTGTAGATAGATCAAAGACAAGACATAACTTTTGCTGTTACTCGGAGTTTCACGCTTACGCGATCTTCAGACAGTCTTTAATAAAGAATGATCCATACTGTAGTCTATATATACCTGAGGCGCTATAATCTATAATTGGAGTATTGTTATGTATTTACAATAGTGTTATTGTTCTATCAAGGTGCGATAATTTATGTTATCCGGCTTAAGTAATATTTGTTTTCGTGGCGGCATTTTGAAATAAGTTCTGATCTTTTGTTGAGAAGGTTGGCTTTATCTGCTTTAATAATGTTCAATTTTTCTGCTAAGCAGAGATTGCATCATCATCACCTCAGCAAAAGCCTACAATAATATTTCTAAGAAATGCAATCTCTGCTTAGCAGAAAAATTGAACATTATTAAAGCGCACTGTTATCATTCTTCAAGAGCACGCAGTCATACAAACCATTATTGGTGGGCAGAACAGCAATATTGAAAGACAAGCATTCCTGCACTCGTTCACATCGCATACAACACTGAAGAACACTTCTGACGGCGATAGTCTGAAGTGAGTTACACTCCAGTTTGTGGAACGAAATTTGGGTGAAATACGCTCCTTCAACATCCTCGCTACCGATAAGAGACGAACGAATAAAGAAATACAACACAATACCGAATAGAAATATTTTGCCCTGTTGAGCCATGATTCTATGGAACAAAAACTGAACTTGAAAACTTGAGCCCAAACAAGAGAGTATGAAGAAAGAGAGCAAATCTCTGTACCCTATGATAATTATTTAAAAATCTATTTTTGCTCCGCGCGCAGCCGGAAATATTTTTGTCATGCGCGCGATTCCTGATTCAGTTCAGGCTGCGCGCGCAGCTAAAAATAGATGCGAACGGAACTAAAAATAGATTTTCAAATAATTTTTATGAGGATAGACGTATGTATGGGAGATGTGTTCCCTTTCTTCATAATCTCTTGGCTTCAAGCATTTGAAAAGTTCGAGACAAAAACCAGATGTTTGAGTTAGCAATGCCAAGAGAAAATGTGATGTTATCAAACAAGTATTTATTTTAACACAGGATATCGCTAACCATAATTTAGGATCGTAGTTGACAGAAATGTAATTAATACGGCGAGACATTGACTTTAATTGTCTACAGTCATACCAGTCGTTTAATTGTAATCTTTAAATAGCAATAAGTAAACTGAAACTTGAAACTTGTATTTTCAAAACAATTGCTATACAATCTGCAGTGCAGCTTGAAAGTGATACCTGTAAGGAATGGAATAACTTTAGTTCCAAAGCGCGAAGATAGACGAAGATATCATATCCTTATGGTCATCTAGGGAATCGAACAATTAAGCAGAATACATTTTTTTCAAATACCTTATTACACGGAATTTTCGCGATTATCAAAGTAAAAAAAACTTTAATTTTCGAGCCCTGCGGGATAAGAGTCCACATCTGACAAGAAGAGCGAGCAATTTTGAACGCTGTTGACATGCTCCAAGATAGAAATAAAACAGGTGCTGCCAAAATTGTTTAAATAATGGTCTTGAAATGAAGCATTAAGTTTCCCAAGGGAAAGAGGTTAATAATAATAATATGATTACACCTGCTCTGCAAACTAAAAATAAGAATTGTTTCCTTATTTTCATTCTTATTCCTATATCATCATCAAAAGCTTTTAAAAATGATCTGAAACGAGTTATCAAAGCTTTAAGACTAATACCAGCTAGAAATATCTTATAGCTACAGCGGTTGAAGAAGATTACATCGAATTATGAGCACACTTCGCTCTTTTGTAATTCCCTTTCCCTTTGTAATTTACAGTAAAGTTAAAGTCAGTTTATATCAAAGTAGATAATCACCCGACTTGGTGATACACCTCAAGAACTGAGACAGGGAGCGAAGTTTGCTCATAATTCGATGTAATCTTCTTCAACCGCTGTAGCTATAAGATATTTCTAGCTGGTATTAGTCTTAAAGCTTTGATAACTCGTTTCAGATCATTTTTAAAAGCTTTTGATGATTGCCGGCGTATGTTTGTTTTAATTACCGGACTGAACACGAGTTCATCGTGTTGTAATTAGCATAGAAAAATAAAGTTTTTGGCTTCGGAAACCCGTTAAAACTTTGAAAAATTCATTAGAAATAAGCCATGTGATTAATTTTTCATCCCAAGCAATAAAATATTTGCTAAACTTGAAGTTACGAATTTTTGAAAGCCGACTTGTTGATTTCATATTTCAAGAGTCACGATTTTTGCGAAAGTAGTATAAACATTCGATGCTCTTAAAATGTTCGCTTTAAAGTGTAATCTTCTTCAACCGCTGTAGCTATAAGATATTTCTAGCTGGTATTAGTCTTAAAGCTTTGATAACTCGTTTCAGATCATTTTCAAAAGCTTTTGATGGTTGCCGGCGTATGTTTGTTTTAATTACCGGACTGAACACGAGTTCATCGTGTTGTAATTAGCATAGAAAAATAAAGTTTTTGGCTTCGGAAACCCGTTAAAACTTTGTAAAATTCATTAGAAACAAGCCATGTGATTAATTTTTCATCCCAAGCAATAAAATATTTGCTAAACTTGAAGTTACGAATTTTTGAAAGCCGACTTGTTGATTTCATATTTCAAGAGTCACGATTTTTGCGAAAGTAGTATAAACATTCGACGCTCTTAAGAGGCGATGTTCATAGCCATCAGACATTCGCGGCAAAGCTTGTTTTATCGATTTTGCTCAAATTTTAACCATAGGTAGGCCTTGTCATAAGATACACCACTGTGTAGTTAGTTTTGAAAATTTTTACTTTTTTGAGGAAAAAACGGGGGAAAACGATTTCGCGCCAAATCGCCCGTCTGAGACTCGTAATTTTAGGTCAACTTTGTCGGCTTCGTGTGCCCAAAATATTAACTCTACTGACTCAAAACTACCGTTGCAATCTTCGCAATTATCTTAAGTTATGTTCCAAGCTTTTTAAAAAACTTTCAACTGCTTTTATAATTTTTTGACACATTATTTCTGAAGTGCACTAATTACATTATGCAAAATAGGTAAAAAATAACGGGCCTTTTTCCGATGTGCTGACCAAAATTATTCAATGATGTTTTGCATTCTGAAAGTCAAAGGGGGAAATATGAGTCTGTGAAAAAATCAGCTTGGGTAAATGTAATGGAGCGAAGTTATGAAGCTCTAAACATTGAGAAAATAAGGCTGGTTTCAGACGAGTCTGCGTATGGCTGTAATCAATTAGCGTGTCATATGCCAACAAGTAATTAACATAAACAATAATTCAAGTTCCTTTATTCTACAAAATAGCTTTACAGTATAATTTCACAACGAGTAAACTTTATTTTAGTTTCCATAAGGGCATTAGAATGACATATTTGGCCTAAATTATGTCAGTTTTGTTGTCGAATACTACAAGTCGGCGCTTGTCGCCGAATATGCAAATAACTTCGTCGATAAGTGTAAACATCTTTCGAATTTTATGAAGTATTATTTCTTTTCCTTCGTTTAAAAAAATCAGTTTTCCTTCGGAGGACTTATTTGGAAAATTGTGAGCTTTATTCGAAAGAGAAAAAAAATCGAAAATCTGTTGTTTGTTGTTAGAGGTCTGTTAGAGAAGGGACGACGACTAGGCTTACTTTGAAATTGATATAATGGAATTACATATTCGATAAATTGCCTTTGGACAGACCGCGCGCCAAAAATCAAAATTCAGGAAATTATCAAGCCATATATAATAATTACAATTATTGCACTATTGCATTTACACGTCACATCATAAGTTCATTGCTAGCTCCCTCCGCAGAAAACGTTTTGCTTTTTGCATCGGGATTTCCTGTGGTTAGGAGGCTACTGAGTTCAATGTCTCGTTTGTAAACTATAGCATAAGGATCATGGTCGCTGGACAGATTCATAACAACACGAAGAAAAAGTGCGATAAAATTGTATTTACAAAACGGAGAAGGGAGGAAAAATCAAAATCAAATCAAATCAATTTTTACGTGGTCAGAGTACACTTAGCTTTATACGAAAAAACTGATATCACTAGTTTTCAGGAATGACAACAAAATGCAATAAATATCAAAGATCGAAACATAGACAAATAACATACATTAACACTAGTTAATATTAGAGAGAAACAAGATTTGTTTTTCTCGATTCTATCCCCCTCTGTAAACACACTGTGACGTCATAATGTAATAAAGCAATAAGTTTCCCAAAACTAAAGCTTACAACTACAAGTGGCTAGCATGTCCTCTAAAAGCGTAATATATGGCTTCTTTAAGGGCCTTCCCTTAATGTTGGATGTGTCCAGTTGAAAGCTTGAGCAAATTTCTTTTAACATGGAGATGGAAAATTTTGACAGCTTTGATTGTGATGCAATTTTGCAAAGGTCATAGTTTTCAAACGTGATTGGATGTTGAACGCCTATCTCATCCATGACTTCACTTGCAAGATCTTTCAAATCTGCCTCCAATTTCTCTCTTTGTTGGGGCTCATCTGAACCACCATCATCATCTTCATCAAAATCATCATCATCAACGACCACATCTAGCTTTTTCTTAGCCGCTACACGCGAGAAAAAGCTTGCAATTTGTCGAGTTGATAGCCAGTCGTCTTTGCGAAACATACGAATTCCGTCGATTTTTCTCGCTGTCCTCATCATTTTTGAAACACTTGCTGGATCTGCTTTATTTCCGGTTTGTTCTCCACTTTGAAAAATGTCTAACAGGTACTTTTTTTGGTCCTCACTGAAACGCCTTCTCTGTGTCGTTGTTTTTAGAGCCCATCCCATTGGTAAACAATTCTGTGCGTTTTCGACTTTATCCAACCTTATGTCCTCGTCCGTCTCGTAAATTCTGCAGCTAGCGCCATATTCGAGTTTCGCAGCATACGACTTCATTGCTTTGTCATATAATGTTTCATGTTCTATTACGTATTTGTGCCGCTCACAATCGAGATGTTTTTCAAGCGAATGATGTCTTCTAAATGAGCGTACACATCCCTCCTCAGGACAAAAGTATAACGTGTCACCTACATCTTGTTCATCCTCATCCTCACCGCTGTTATCATCATGGTCATCTTCATTATCTGTCTCAGTCTTCTTACGTTCATGAACTTTAGCTTTCTTAATATTTCTTGCCTTTACTGGGACAAAAGAACTGCTATGGGTGGCTATTATTTCGTTGACCTCTGGTAACGTTTTGTTCAAGTCAAACTTACTGAAAGGCAAGAACTTTCCTGATCCGACCTTATACGCTCTCCACACTTTGATCCCCTTGGTTTCGTATTCAACATTGTTGATAAGACTTACACCATCCCACTTCACTTTTATGCTTGTGACGGGCTGTGGGCCGCAAAGGGTTACATGTACTCCGGGAATACCTCCACATGACTCTATTGCACTCTTCATTTGTGCGGCTGTTTCTATGTCATTGCCTGCATTCAGATATGATTTCATGTGATTCTTGATCAGCGCGGCCTTTCGATCACATGATCCCTTGCCACCTTACGGATCTGAGAAATCAATGCGTTTAAGCGTGATGTCGTGCTTTGATGCTATCTGTTGTATCAATAGCATGGTTGCCGCCGAATGGTAGCATCCTGCGTTGTCTTGCTTTAAATACACATTTTTTACGTCTGGTTTTACAGTTTTTAAACTTTTGAGTACGTCATCAAAAATGGCCAACACAGCAGGGCTTTCTTGACTGCAACTCTGAAAGATGTGGACGAAAGTTAACATTTGCACTTCACCAGTCGCGCACTTTCGTATGGCTACGGTAAGATGCCAAGAGATTCCTCTCTTGCCAAACCAGTCTCTCTGGCTTTCGCGGAACTTTTTTGGAACAAATTTCATGGCCCAATCTGACACTAACAAAACGGACTCCTCATCTAAACTTTCAAGGATTTCTTGTCTTGCGGAATCCTGGTTCACATTTCTGAGTAAATGTGCTTTCCATGCTTCGATGCTATTTTTACAATTTGCGATGATATATTCCATTTCTTCCTTTTGTTCAACTGAACAGTCAGCATTCAAAAGATTTGCTTCTATGTCATCAATAGCAGCAGTAAACAGATTGCATCTATCGCACTGCACATTATGCTCGTGATCACACTTGCTTTGAAAGTCTTTATCACTGGGATGGCTAAGTGCAAATGGTCTACAGTGATCTGCGACTGGTGAGCTGTTTGCAATGTGAACCTGTTATATATAAATGTAAAATAAAGTTATTGAAAAATAGAACTTCATCTTTTATGTCATTGAGTATATTTCATAGTAGTTCTCATTTAGATAAAGATCGGTATTTATATCAATTATATAAATTTTAGACAAAGAGTTATATATATATCATATCATTATTATTATCATTATTATTATCGTTATCGTTATCGTTATCGTTATCGTTATCGTTATCGTTATCGTTATCGTTATCGTTATCGTTATCGTTATCGTTATCGTTATCGTTATCGTTATCGTTATCGTTATCGTTATCGTTATCGTTATCGTTATCGTTATCGTTATCGTTATCGTTATCGTTATCGTTATCGTTATCGTTATCGTTATCGTTATCGTTATCGTTATCGTTATCGTTATCGTTATCGTTATCGTTATCGTTATCGTTATCGTTATCGTTATCGTTATCGTTATCGTTATCGTTATCGTTATCGTTATCGTTATCGTTATCGTTATCGTTATCGTTATCGTTATCGTTATCGTTATCGTTATCGTTATCGTTATCGTTATCGTTATCGTTATCGTTATCGTTATCGTTATCGTTATCGTTATCGTTATCGTTATCGTTATCGTTATCGTTATCGTTATCGTTATCGTTATCGTTATCGTTATCGTTATCGTTATCGTTATCGTTATCGTTATCGTTATCGTTATCGTTATCGTTATCGTTATCGTTATCGTTATCGTTATCGTTATCGTTATCGTTATCGTTATCGTTATCGTTATCGTTATCGTTATCGTTATCGTTATCGTTATCGTTATCGTTATTGTTATTATTATTATTATTATTATGCTTATTATATTCTTATTATATTCAGTAGCAGTTGGGTGCCTATATGGACAAAGTGGGCCGACTATCATAATACATATTATTATTAATAGAGCGCGCGAGCTCATGTTGATCTCTGCTTAATTGTACATGTAACTAGCGCGCTGACACGCAGATATATAGTAACTAGACATTTTCAAACGAACTGAAAATACATCTGTACTGCGCTTAGTAGATAATAACCGTGATCGCAAAGTCATTATTGTTTATGTTTGAGTACATGTTAGTTTCTTACAAATTACCTTATAGTCTCCTTTGAGGTATCGTTTGGCATGTTTTAGATTGTCGTTCACTGCCTTTCCCCAAGTTAGGCTCTTTCCATATTCATCCACTAGCTTATCAACTACCTTTTTAAGCTCGTCGAAAGCTTCCGCACCAGATGCAGAAAAATAATCCAATCCTTGCAGTGATTTGCGAGTAGACGCTGAGCAAACGTCCAACACTCTTAGTAAGGTACTGCGGCTCATGGGCACATATCCTACATCTTTACAGTAGCCTTGATATTGTCGGATAATGTGCTCTGGGAGTTCCGATCGAATAACATTCGGTATTTTCATAACAGTACCCGATGAAAGTTTCAGTGTTTTTTCACCAAAAGGCAAATCCTGTACAATGTGTGTACTTGTAATAAATGTGAGGAAATGGTCCAGTTTGTCCTCTTTCACAGACATTCGAGTGTTCTTTACGGGTGGCAATGCTGCACCTCGCCCATGTAACAAAGTATGGTGTCTTGCAATATCATAACGATATTTCGTCAAACTTGGTATCCAGCGTAACAAATCTTTAAAGCTCACTTTATCCGCCATTATAGATAGTATCTGACGACGAGATATCCAGTTGTCTGCATTGGCATAGCACTCTGATAAAGCTTCCAACAATGGGATATCAATATCAGAGCTGCTTTCAAACTTTTTCTGCAAGTGACTGAATAGCTTGGCTGATTCACCTGGGGCAATTTCTTCAAGGCATACGTGAGCCACTTGTTGCGCTTTTCTTACATAGAATCTCTTGGTACGGTCTGATGTTATTTCCCACGGTGTGGATAGGGTGCTTCTAATCGGACTTACATCTCTAGAACTGAGATACTCATTCAACTTTTCTCTTGGTGGTTTCTCTGCAGTTATGGGGGACAACATGTACATGGACTCTTCACTAGGCTGGTAGAGACTCTTTGGGGTTTCTGGACTGAATGCACCCTGAGTGTATTCCGAACTACACGGTGTACTTGTACTCTCTTGATCTCCAAGTTCAGAATCAATAGGACTTGAGACTTTTGACGTAAAAGAGACCTCTTTATCTTCGTCATCCTAAAACATAGAACAATAAATATTTACTCATTTGTCATCAGTCTGTCCGTCTATTCTATTTTTAAAAGCATTTATTCACGTCATTTATTTATTCGTATACTTATTCTTTCATTCATTCCTTTTGTTTATTCATTAAATCATACATTTATTCATTCATTCATTCATTCATTCATTTTGTTTATTCATTTAATCATTCATTCATTCATTCATTCATTCATTTTGTTTATTCATTTAATCATTCATTTATTCATTCATCCATTCATCCACTTTATTCATTAGGTCAATTCCTCATTCATTCACATCCATCCAAACCTATCCGCCTACTCATTAATCAATTCACTCTTGCTCTCATTTCTTTTTTTCTTTAATTTTCTTATTCATTCTTTTTCATTTCCCTACTCTTTTTCCTTTCTTATTTCTTTCTTTCTTTCTTTCTTGAAACGCCTAATTTTATTTTATTTACTGAGGTATGTACCAGTGCCATGTGACTTAGTTGTACAGCAACATCTGTTTCTTGTTTGTTATCTTGTAATTCTTTCAGAAGCTTCCTACAGTTCACACATACACCTGGAAATAGAGCGGAATATAGAGCTATAAACTTAACGTTGTCGCTACTAATTGATAACGTAAAATTTCTCGTACATACCTGATCCAACTTGGACGAACACTCCAGTTCGTTTAAATATCACCTGCGCTTCCGTTTTATTAACTCCTCTTTCTCCCTTCGGCCACTTCCTCTTGCCTTTTCCATGGGTTGAGATCCCCACTGGAACTCTGCATCTCTCAGTGGACCTCCTTGTCCAGCCCAAACCTAATTTTAATCGATGAAGAGGACAAATTGTCCAGGTTGCAATGTCCTTGGGACACGTAAACAATCCTGCTCGGCTTAAAATCAGATCGGCTTCATTAGCGTGTCCAGAAAACTGAAAAGCGCGCTCGTGACCAGAAATCTCCTTCTTGCATGCAAGAATAGGAATGACACTGCACGACTTTTGTCGACTTCTTTGATCATGGCCACAAATCCCCCTACAACAGCTTTGAAAGAACAGTAAATTTCCATTTCTACACCTTCGTAACCAACTAAGCATCTGAAGTTATTTTATGATAACAATCGCTTTTAGCGGCAGCAAAAACACAATTCATGTCAATTTCAATTAAGCCTAGTCATCCCTTCTCTGACAACAAACAACAGATTTTCGTGATTTTTTTCTTTCAAATAAAGCTCACAATCTTCTAAAAAGGTCATCCGAAGGAAAACTGAATTTTTTAAACGAAGGAAAAGAAATAATACTTCATAAAATTCGAAAGATGTTTACACTTATGGACGAAGTTATTTGCATATTCGGCGACAAGCGCCGACTTGTAGTATTCGACAACAAAACTGACATAATTTAGGCCAAATATGTCATTCTAATGCCCTTATGGAAACTAAAATAAAGTTTACTCGTTGTGAAATTATACTGTAAAGCTATTTTGTAGAATAAAGGAACTTGAATTATTGTTTATGTTAATTACTTGTTGGCATATGACACGCTAATTGATTACAGCCATACGCAGACTCGTCTGAAACCAGCCTTATTTTCTCAATGTTTAGAGCTTCATAACTTCGCTCCATTACATTTACCCAAGCTGATTTTTTCACAGACTCATATTTCCCCCTTTGACTTTCAGAATGCAAAACATCATTGAATAATTTTGGTCAGCACATCGGAAAAAGGCCCGTTATTTTTTACCTATTTTGCATAATGTAATTAGTGCACTTCAGAAATAATGTGTCAAAAAATTATAAAAGCAGTTGAAAGTTTTTTAAAAAGCTTGGAACATAACTTAAGATAATTGCGAAGATTGCAACGGTAGTTTTGAGTCAGTAGAGTTAATATTTTGGGCACACGAAGCCGACAAAGTTGACCTAAAATTACGAGTCTCAGACGGGCGATTTGGCGCGAAATCGTTTCCCCCCGTTTTTTTCCTCAAAAAAGCAAACTTTTTCAAAACTAACTACACAGTGGTGTATCTTATGACAAGGCCTACCTATGGTTAAAATTTGAGCGAAATCGATAAAACAAGCTTTACCGCGAATGTCTGATGGCTATGGACATCGCCTCTTAAAATGTTCGCTTTAAAGTGCCCAAGAATTTTATTTCATGAATTTGTAGTCAAAAGACTAATCTATCTACCAAGTATAATATTAACTGGCTAGTTCATGTAGCAATTGGTTTTTTTTGGCTTTCAATTATTAGAATTTTCGACCACGGCAAAGTTGGTCGAAAGAGGGGTAAACCATAAATACCGAAAAAAATTCCAGTTTTCGAAATACTTAATAAAAATGCTTCAAATACTTCGAAGACATAATTCTTTATTGAGGAAATGAGTATAGACTAAGTTTCATATTTGTTTAGCAGTCTTATAGAGGGGTTGAATATCGGCCTTCTCGAGCCGATAAAATGGGTCGACGGAAGTCAAATCATAAAATACTCGATAACTCGCCCAAAAAAGATCGGATGAATCTAAAATTTAGATATTCGTAATCAGAGCTGTAAGGGCATTCTTTTGACAAGTTTTGAAAATTTTCGATTTTTCTATTCTTCATGGCGTAGGTGACCGTTACAGACAATCGCTCTTAAGAGCGGCTGCCTGTAAAAACCGAGAATCTCAATTCAGTTGCAAAAATTCGATTTCAGGAAAATTATTAAAATGTTCCTGTGATTTTTATTTCGGGAGATATTTCAAAAAAACGAAATTCCGGTCTTCGAGTCAATTTTGACGTACCGAAACGGCTAAATTATCCAACAACTTTACAGAAGCGCTGAAGGTATGAGAATACTCTTTAGCTCTGAAACCTGATATTTTTTTCGTTTTAAATATGCATAACAATTTTTTTCTGGATTTTTAAAGATATGGACTTTTCGAGTCTCAAAGAGAGGGTGAAAAATTGACTAAGTTCGACGGACTTAAACAACTCCTGGTACCTATTTTTTTTAAATAAAAATGATTCGAAATTAAAGCCTAGCTATTTAAATTTACACCAGAAAAGTTCCAACTCTGGGATCGAAACACTTTTCCGTTGAGAAATAAAACAGTCACGCAATGTGAGTGAGATTAATTTAGCGGGAATTTCATTGACAACTCGGCGATCGCAAAATTACTGGCGAAATTCTTTTTTTTCCTACTATTTCTGTTGGTGCTTCATACTTTTAAAGTGAAATAGTACATTTATACGTATTTTTAAATAAATATTCTTAGCTTTCAGGACGAGATAACAAGATATTCAATCATCAGGTAAGCTTTGTTGTTTGAAACCTGCATTCTGCTCTAACACTCCCTAATATTATTCGCAGTAAATTACTTGGAAAACGAAATCCGTACAAAGTCTTTTTTAAAAACAGTTTTACCCTCAATCAAAAGCCGAAATCAATGCACAAAAGTCTTTTTTTTTTAAAGTAAAAGTCGGTAATTAAAGTGCAATCGAACACATTATGCACCATATGATTGAAGCAAAGAGTAACGCAATAGAGCCGCCTTTACTTGTCACGCGATTCCCGCTGCGAAGAAGTTATTATTTATCAAAAAAATGGTTAACCCCCCAAAAAAAACGACAAACCCGATGGTCGAGGGGGGGGGGGGGGGGGGGCGATGGTCGAGGGGGGCTCGCTCCCTGGCTACGCCCCTTTCTATTGATGCACTCCTAATCTTTCAGGCCCTTTAACTCCCCACTCTACTCCCCTATACTCTTAAGCCATCCTCGCCTCTCTTCCACTACAACACCATATCCCGCACTCCTAATCGTTCAGGCGCAGGAAGATATTGTAAGGAATAATACAGAACAGAGGGGAGGGGAGGGGAGGGATGTGGTGTTATTTTTCTAAACTATTATTTCATTATTTCATTATTCTAAACTATTATTACTCTAAACTACAGTAACAATCCGCGAGTAACAACCTACATTTTTGGAGCCTAAACAGGTTCTTATTTAAATGGTAGTTAACACAATTTTAGGCTATTTAGGTTCTTAAATACGTTCTTATTTCTGTGGAAAAACAAATAAAATTCAGCTACAAAACAAAATCGTAATCAGCCTATTTTTCAATCAATCATTCGTTTTTTTGAAATATCTCCCGATATAAAAATCAAAGGAACTTTTTAATAATTTTCCTGAAATCAGCTCACTAAATGGGTTCTTTTGGCGACTTAAAAAAAAATTCGAATTTTTGCAACTGAATTGAGATTCTCGGTTTTTACAGGCAGCCGCTCTTAAGCTACATTTGATTCCGGAGCCAAACCGGACTCGATGTCGTATGTGAGTAGAGTTTCTAGTTGGTTCTCTCTTGTGCTTCGAGGGTTTTTCTCCGGGTTCTCCGGTTTTCAGACCTCTTCAAAAATCAACTTCTAAATTTAAATTTGAATCCAGTGGAAAAAAGCCACTGTGGTATCCACAGTTATTTCTAAATAACTTTATTCGATTCCAAATTTATCTAAAATTAATCAGTCCATATATTTTCATATTATAGAAAAAATATGTAAAAAAATCATATAACAGATATTATACTAACCACAGAATAGAAGTGGTGGAAGCCCGTACTTTTGGTGTAGGATGTATTTGAGTCGTACTTGTCTGTTCTCAGCAACTGACATTCACAATTCGTGAGTGCCACTGATAGGATTCCTAAAGTTAAACGACAAACATTCAAGGTTTTTAACACAACTGAATGCACAAAACTTAAGTTTGGTGACTATTTTCGTCTCGATAAGATGACTTGTGATTCGATGAAAAGCATCTGTTATAAATGCCTCATGCACAATTCCATCAGGATTAACTTTTTTACTTTCTGAAGGAAAGTTGTTGTGAAGAAAAATGCCGAAAATGAGAAGCCGTGATAAATGCATGTGCGCAGGAAGAGTTCAGGTCCAAAATGATAAAGGTGGCGTTTAGCCTGGTTAAGATAGACCCCCTGCACCTGCATGACGTCAAATCGGCTCAATTTGGAGTTAAAACAAAATAATTTCACGCTCGGGTAGTATAGTACTGAAATGCGCGCTTTTAAGCGTGAATTTTAATAACTTTTTACGATTAAGACCGATCAACTTGACATTTCACATGTGAAGAGTACTCACCGAAAGGAAAACTTTTTTCTTTTTAGTTTTACCAATGTAACGATTTTTGGCGGGAAAATGACGTCACCAATTTAATGAGAAATTCGAAATGAGGGATATGGCAAGTTTTAACGAGCGCATTCGAAAGAACTCATTGAGATATGTTCGAAACCGAAGAGATAATTGACAATTATTATTTGAAGTACTTCATGGGGTCTATACTTCTTTGCACTTGATTCAAATCGGCTCAGTTTGGAGTTCAAATAAAATAATTTAAAACTCCTTAAAATTGGAAACCAAATGTTTTGTTTTCCAAGCCGCATTCCGAAATACTTCATGGGGTCTATACTTCTTTGCACCTGACATCAAATTGGCTCAATTTGGAGTTCAAATACTTCATGGGGTTTATACTACTTTGCACCAGACTCGAAATCGGCTCAATTTGGAGTTCAAATAAAATATTTTAAAACTCCTAAGAATAGACTCTTTTCGAATATGGCGTCTATGACGTCAAACGAGGAGAATGAGAATGTCCCGGATGTCGAAACCCAATGATTTCCACTAGCAGAATCCGGGACTTAACACAATCATTATCACTCATGACATCCGGGACATGCTCGGACTCCTCGTTTGACGTCATAGACGCCATATTCGAAAAGGGTATATTGGGAACCTAATGTTTTGTTCTCCAACCCACATTCCGAAGTACGTTATGGGGTCTATACTTCTTTGGAACTGACGTCAAATCGGCTCAACTTGGAGTTCAAATAAAATAATTTAAAACTCCTAAGAATTGGAAACCTAATGTTTTGTTCTCCAACCCACATTCCGAAGTACGTCATGGGGTCTATACTTCTTTGAAACTGACGTCAAATCGGCTCAATTTGGAGTTCAAATAAAATAATTTAAAACACCTAAGAATAGGAAACCTAATGTTTTGTTCTCCAAGCCGCTTCATTGCGTCATTGGGATTGCGTAGTAGCGTGCGCAGTAGCTTCATATTTCTATAGTAGGCAGCCACCTTAGGACATTAAATCTAAACTTATTTCAATTTAATGTCAAAGAAGACAGAAAAAAAAACAGAAAAAGAAAAGTCTTATGGATAATCTGTAAAGGAGTTCTATAGACCCCTTACACGCAACGTCAGAGCAGCTCAATTTGGAGGGCAAAACAAAAGAATCTTAATCTCCTGAGAGTTGGAAACTATTGTTCTGCCCTCCGAATTGAACTGCATTCCTACGTGCTGCAAGGGTCTATAGACCCCATATGAGAACAGATCCCCAGAAATAAAATGAAATAAAATATGTAAATATAAATGTAAACTTTGTTTTCACGATACACTTTATCTGCTTTATTAAGTGATATCCTTGAAGAGTTAACCTGCTTGTTTCTCTGTCTTTCTGGTAGAGACGTATTCCCTATCAGATCTCAACCTAAACCAGCCCCAAAATCCGCTCTTTCCAAACTTGACCTAGCTCTTATATTCCTTACATTAACCCAACCCTTAAGGGAATCCTAAACACAAACACATTCACACATACAAACATACACACGAACATGCACACACTCATTCATGCTACATAAATATAGATTTGATTACATTTATTATGATAAATAATAATTCATGCATTTATAGCTTTCGTTGTCACTTCGAGTTATTATTTTTTAACGATGCTTAGTGACTAATGAATACGAACCTATAAAATGTTTTAAGTAAATAAATAAAATCTTTGCTAACACGACTTTGACCTCACGTGAAAATGTACAATTCTCGTTGTACTCGTAAGAATACTAGTAAAAAAATTAACTGGGTGGCCACGTTTAGGCGCTTCGCACTATAATGGCTATGCGCCGTCAGTCACTCTAAGTAAAGCTTCTGCTTTTTAAAAAGATACAAAAATTTGTTTTCAACACTAGAAAAGAAAACCAGCCGTGTTAGCTAGTAGACAGGATATATTTAAAATATTTTTCTCTTGAAAACAGTTCCGCAGAGGCTAGAACTCACGAGTAACTATTTAATATGTGTCTTTGATATCTATATTTGGAATTTTGCTGTTATGTCTTGCATTTCAAGCTTCCTATATGCGATAATTTTTTTTGACTAGCATTAAAATTAATCCTCTATGAAACAAGTCATGCGGATTGCTTTAATTCAACGTAATAAAGGTAATCGATTAGATCAATTGCACCTTAATTTAAGATATCGATTACCTTCTATGTAGCTGCCTGTTAAAGTGATTCTCATAATCCCGTGAAATACACTTTAGCTTCTTACGCACTACTTCACTCTGATTCTTTTGTTTTCTATTGTGTTTATCTGACTATTACACTTTAACCTGTACACTTTGTTTCACGGGTTAATAAAAACCAAAAGTGGCATTTTTGTCAAATTACAGTTTATTAAAAATACTTCTCTATGAAACAGGTCATGCGGATTGCTTTAACTCAACGTAATAAAAAAAATCGATTAGATCAATTGCACCTTTAAGATATCGATTCCCTTCTATGTGGCATTTTTGTCAAATTACAGTTTAGTACAAAAGTACAACAGTTATCATTAAGTACATTTGTATTCTCATTTTGACTTTAGAAGCAATTCTTGAAATGCCAAGTTATGCCAAGTTATAGCCAATTTTTTTCTATTTTTGCATGCGAAAATGCGGGCCTAAAAGTATCCAATAAAAACCGCATTTTTGCGACGACAGTGAAGGAAGGAAAATTAATTCAAACATATAGTGATTTTCTGAAACTTTCTCTTCCCATTTTTTGACAACCAAACAAACATGAACGATAAAAATTAAAAAGATTCGAAATAATACATTAACAGCAAGCACAATATCAGCCGTTAATGACCCGAGAAAATATCTTATAAGTGGCATATAAAAATTATCCATTACTTAGGTTTTTTATCTTCCATTTGTAGCTAATAAGACACCTAACATTATGTTATCATCAATATTTCACAAAAAAAGTACCAGATGATTTCGCGTCCCTCAGCCCAAATGAATCAGCCAATCAGCGGATATTTTGTCCATAGCTTAATATTTCCTAGTTAAGGTTTTCGGCTCGATAAACAACAGCTTTTACTAAAAAATCGTGGAAAGATTCACCAAATATATTTTAGAAATAGCATATTTGGTTTTTGGTGGAACAGTTTTCGTTTTGACAAGACATAATGAAAATACTTGAGAACGTTCACTGTGGCAAACAATGCATTGCGCACCTAGATTCCAGATCTCCTGGTACTATTTAAGACAACAAATTTAGCATTCATTTGTTTGTTATCGAGATGAGTATCATTCAAGGCTGTGCTCAAGAGAATGTGAACCACAAGAGGAAACATGTGCAAAACAGTAAGTTGAACGTTATATTTTATACTCAAATAATGAAAGCAAAGGAATCAAAGAATATCTTATAAGGAATAAGGAATAAGGAATAAGGAATAAGGAATAAGGAATAAGGAATAAGGAATAAGGAATAAGGAATAAGGAATAAGGAATAAGGAATAAGGAATAAGGAATAAGGAATAAGGAATAAGGAATAAGGAATAAGGAATAAGGAATAAGGAATAAGGAATAAGGAATAAGGAATAAGGAATAAGGAATAAGGAATAAGGAATAAGGAATAAGGAATAAGGAATAAGGAATAAGGAATAAGGAATAAGGAATAAGGAATAAGGAATAAGGAATAAGGAATAAGGAATAAGGAATAAGGAATAAGGAATAAGGAATAAGGAATAAGGAATAAGGAATAAGGAATAAGGAATAAGGAATAAGGAATAAGGAATAAGGAATAAGGAATAAGGAATAAGGAATAAGGAATAAGGAATAAGGAATAAGGAATAAGGAATAAGGAATAAGGAATAAGGAATAAGGAATAAGGAATAAGGAATAAGGAATAAGGAATAAGGAATAAGGAATAAGGAATAAGGAATAAGGAATAAGGAATAAGGAATAAGGAATAAGGAATAAGGAATAAGGAATAAGGAATAAGGAATAAGGAATAAGGAATAAGGAATAACGAATAAGGAATAAGGAATAACGAATAAGGAATAACGAATAAGGAATAACGAATAACGAATAAGGAATAAGGAATAAGGAATAAGGAATAAGGAATAACGAATAAGGAATAAGAAATAAGGAATAAGGAATAAGGAATAAGGAATAAGGAATAAGGAATAAGGAATAAGGAATAAGGAATAAGGAATAAGGAATAAGGAATAAGGAATAAGGAATAAGGAATAAGGAATAACGAATAAGGAATAACGAATAAGGAATAACGAATAACGAATAACGAATAACGAATAACGAATAACGAATAACGAATAACGAATAACGAATAACGAATAACGAATAACGAATAAGGAATAACGAATAAGGAATAACGAATAAGGAATAAGGAATAAGGAATAACGAATAAGGAATAAGGAATAAGGAATAACGAATAACGAATAACGAATAACGAATAACGAATAACGAATAACGAATAAGGAATAAGGAATAAAGAATAAGGAATAAGGAATAAGGAATAAGGAATAAGGAATAAGGAATAAGGAATAAGGAATAAGGAATAAGGAATAAGGAATAAGGAATAAGGAATAAGGAATAAGGAATAAGGAATAAGGAATAAGGAATAAGGAATAAGGAATAAGGAATAAGGAATAAGGAATAAGGAATAAGGAATAAGGAATAAGGAATAAGGAGTAAGGAGTAAGGAATAAGGAATAAGGAATAAGGAATAAGGTCTGCAAAAACAATGTATATAATTGATTATAGTAGCTCAGGGTAATCCGTAAAGTTGTACGAAAATTTCAAGGAGTGATATGAAATAAAATGAGATACCGTATTTTTTTCTAAAATAATTATCCCTAGGCCTCTCAAGATGACCAAAGTATAATCGAACATCCTTTCTGATTATGGCAATATTTCCCTATTGCGAACGTTATTCCCTTATTACACAAGTCGAGTCCAAACAGCAAGTTCGGGTATAGCAAACATCACTGAACAATTATTTCTATTTCGTAATTTATTTTTTTGGGAAAGAACCAAGCTTATTAAGTTCGGGAAGATGAATAAAAAAACCCCACTTTATTGAAGCTTAGTAATTGGTAGTTTTGAGTAGTCATAACTACGTATGACAACCTGACCTGAATAATGATATAAGTATTCTACCAAAACATCCTTTTCTTTTCTTTTTTGCTTACACACTACTTTTCAATGCCGCCAAGTAGGCAGGGGGGAGGGGGTGTTTGAATCGGATTTTTGCTGCCGAGCAAGTTTGAGAGACAGCTGGCATTTTTGTTTTGGCACGCTTTCTTTTCTTGCTAGTTGACTCATTTCTAAACATGAATCCGAAGCTCGGAATAAATTGTTTACTTTTCTTATAATCAATGGATCTTAGTATTAGATACTGTTTGTTGCAAAGGACAAACCTTTTTTTTTTAGGATATCCAAAACACAAATGTAAGTATATGAGACTTGGTATTTTAACCGGTAGGGGGCTATAAGAGTCATTATTAGTCCAGTGTATTACACCTGTCGTCTTCTTTTAGGCAAAACGAAAAATATAATTAGCTCTCAAATTCGATAATTCACTAGCCTGAACTATGATTGCTTAATTTGAATGAACCGTCGTTAGAATCCAGTCAAAAAGTTAACAAGTTACCTGCATGTATCAAAGAAACATTTTACAAGAAAAATTACCACTACATTCCAACATTTTTTATAATGAATTAGGTGATTTCTTTCAATCCTTTGTTCAAGCAAGCTATTGTGCTGCTAGATATACATTCATCTGTTGGGTTATCGATGATCCCTTAGAGGGAGAAGACAAAACAATGAACTTTTCCTTTGAATCCTTTACAAATCGCTATTCATTTTAAAGTCTTACATTTCATTAATTTTAAATGAATCCCCATCGTTAAAATTAGCCACAATTTTTACAAAATTCTTACAGAAAAGTTTGAGAAAGATTCAAGCGTACAAACTTGCACGGAGATTCGAATAAAAATAATATGAGGTTCAGCTATCAAGCAAAATTTGGTGAACTTCTTTTGCTCATATTGCAAATAACTGCGATCAAAGGTAAGTCGAGGAAGAAAATTATATACATGAAAATAGAAATCTAAAAACATGGTGATGTGGTGCTCATGACAAATACTTATATTAGTTACATTTTTCAATACATAAGACCATCTAGGGCTCATGATTTTTTTTCTGAGTACATTTTACAGTATGGTACGATCATATACACATTTCATTCCAGCATCATACGCATACCATGTTTATCGTACATAAGACACTAGTTCGAATTTATAGAGTTTGAAAAGAGCTGAACTTGCGAGGAAGTTTTTGAGGAAGATTTCTGTTTTTAATGAAGTATATAGTAAACTCAGATATTACTCCTGGGGTCTCGGGTTCGACTTCCTTCATCACATGTAATATATTTAAACAAATGTCTTCCTTGTTTAGAGGGAGCGCTTTTTCTCCTATTTTTTCCCTCCACAAGACATAAGAAGCCAAATCCTAATTCGATCTGGAGTTAGCCGTTCCCCTTATTTTGATGAACTTGTAGATAAGGTTATCGATACAAATTGAAAGTTGTAACATTTATTCGATTACATCTTGTTCATGTTGAGAAGAATTAACTTTATTGCATAAAATTGAACTTTTCGATATGATATTTATAATTTGTAATTTGCGAGAGACGTACGTACACATTGCAGTACTTATTTAACGCCTAATAGACCTTTCCGAGATAGACAATGTGCATCAAAGCTCACAAAACACTCTGGAAAACCTACTTTGTTCTTTTCGGCTGTTGAAATACCTACATTTCCATAGAAAATTTCGAAGGAAAAATTGTCAGATGAATTTTTAGAGAAGCCAAAACGCTTTCTATTTTTGTGCGTCTATCACATCTAGCTAATGAAATGACTTTGTATTGTGTACACATGAATGTACTGCTACCATAGCAACGTACAAACTTTGTTTGGATTAGGAAAACGATCAAAACGAACGGCAGGATAAAACGTAACAACAAAAGGAGAAAAATGGAATTAATCAAGTTCTAAGCAATCACTCAATCCGTTATGTTGAGTGATAGGAAAATGAACGAAAAGCAGTAACGTTAGAAAAACGGTAATTGGGTGAATAAAACCAAGGAAAGACTGGTTTAATTAGTTTGATAATTATAGGAAATATCGTAATTATAGCTTTTAATGCGATCACCTTAACGCCTGCCCATACAAATGGCTACGTCCAATCATGAATATATCAGACAATTAATAAATAATGTACGAGTGCGACCTACAACTTTTAAGCCGGAAGCAAATTTCAGGGTAAGAACGGGATCCCAATCTATGACCTTTGCTATATAGGTGCAACGCTCTAACCACGTTTAAGCCACCGAAGAGCGGTTAAGTTTAGAACGATATAGACTCGGTTTAAGTATAAGGTAAATAAATGAAGTAGTTGCTTAAGCAGCATATTGGTGAACCATCCACAAACACAAGGCTCAGCAGCTGTACTCCGCAGTCGCACATAATTTATTCACCAGTCTGCTCGGCTGAAAGAACAATTTCAGATATTTATCTAAGGGCTTAGGCCGAGGCTATATCATTCTAAACTTGACCGCTCTCGTATGGCTTAGATAGCTCAGGTGGTTAGAGCGATGCGCCCGTATCGCAAAAGTCATGGGTTTGAATCCCATACTAAGCCTTAAAATTGTTCCCGGATCAGCAGCTGTAGTTTGCACTTGCACGTTATTTATTCACATATCTGTTGCTGAAAGGACAAATTCACGCAATTATTTATCAGTATACAAAGCTCTAGTCCTTGGCAGCTCCCATCGTGTTTTTATCACAAAACGACAGAGCTTGTAAATAGATCGATCGACGATCGACCTATTTGCATGATATTTGACTATAGCTCATGCCGATGAGAACGTTTGCTCGCTAATATTCCCTTATAATCCTTAATCAAAAATTATATAAATTTCCATATTATATATTACATAAATGCTCTTGAGAATAAAGCAGGATTCGGCGTATCATATACAACGTTTGTGTTTTTAATTTCTTGTTCTGGTAGCCTTATACATCAAATCTGCTAACGCGTTGCTATGTACGTTTTGACCCAATCCAAATCTTTTGGGAATAAGATTATTTTTCTTTTTTATTTCGATAGCACATGAACATGTTTTGAAACAAACGTTTTTTTAATTTGGTCCTTTAACAAAGACAGATCTGACAGAATTTTCTTTTTCTTGCTTAAAGAAATCAGTGCTCAAGGTTGCAAAAACATGGCTTTTTTGCAACACAAGTCCGGCAGCTATCTTCGTAATCACGCCATCCAGACCCTGATAACTCCATCACAGTCCATGTGTAGAATCGAGTGTTACCTCAGTGACTCGTGTGTATCTTATAACTTCCATCAGAGTACTGGCACGTGTGAGATCAGTGATTCAGACGAATTCAAGCACCCTGAAGACTTGATCATAAAACCTGGCTATGTCTACGTTGGTACAGAGGTATCAAAGCAGAAAAGATCACATAATTCCTTGTTTTGTCATCATTTATGCTCATATTATCAGTCATCATGCAGTTATTGTCATTGACAAGTACAATAGTACTTATTCGTTGCGTTACGCGGTTTTGTTTCACTACGATGAAATGTCATTCTCTAGAATATAATTTCTTTGTTTAACGGATGGATACAACTCAAACAAAGAATACTATTCGCTAGGGAATGATAAGTGGTCTGAAATGAGAAAACATTATAATAATAACACGAAAAAAAAGTCCATTGTCATAATGATATAATCGAATTTATCGAATTTGCTTGTTTTTTATTTGTTATAAAATTATCTTTTTTTTAACTTTCTTCTTATTTCTTTTCACTTCATTTTTTTGTAACTAAATTTATTTTATTTTATTACTTATTTGATTTGTTCATTTATTATCTATCGTTTATCTACCTTGTGATCATGATCATTCACAGATTTTTCATTCCTTTATCAGAATGGTTGTGTGAACAAACCGTGTCCTAGCAACAGTACTTGCAGAGCTAATTTCACATACACTGGAGGCTTCAGTTGTTTGTGTCCAAGTGGCTATACGGGGTCCAGTTGTAGTGAAGGTATTGGATATATACCCCTATATGTATATTCCGACGAGCAGCAAGTCTTTTGAGATATTTGGTATTTTGATAATCTTAAAAGTTTAATTAACCAAGGCAGTATATTGCCAATTTTTGTAAATCGATTTCTTTAAGGCCCATTATTATTATTATTATTATTATTATTATTATTATTATTATTATTATTATTAATTGCAATAATCAGTCAAATTATATTGAGCTGGATCGACATATATCACTATTTTTTAATACCAGATATCGACGAGTGTACATCAGGGACTCACAACTGTTCCACGTACAGCAGATGTCAGAACACTCGAGGATCATTTCGCTGCATACAGCTGGGTACGTTGGAATTTATGTAACCTTTTTTGTCGGATACCCACCTATTGGCCTCATTTCTAATTGCTGATACATCTATTTCAATTAACTTTGATAACGGGAGATCTAGAATGGTCGATCTGAGCCCTTTAGGAATTGGTGGGTGTCAACATGAATTTTTGTGATTTAATGCGATAAGTGACACAAATTAGCAATTCAATACCATTCAAGCGTGATTGCCACTATATATTTGCAATTCAGTTGTAAGCGATGAGCATTCAGCCTCCCACAATTCCAATAGGTCTCCGATCGACCATTTTAGACCTCTCGTTAATCAGCGTTAATTGAAATAGGTGTATACCACCTGTGTTTACTAGAAGAAAAAATATATATAGAAACGGGAATTAGTACAACTCGGTTTTCACCATATGTCATAACCTATAGACCCCGTGATGGACAAAATAGACGAAAACTCTGGCCGGGTTTGATTAGTGCAAGGATCTATTGACGTGTAGTGCACTCGGCCTACAATTTTAAAAGCCCTTCTTCTGATAAAATGCACATTTTTCTTTTTGGTACTATTAAAAAGTCCAAACATTCAGACTCAACTAACAGATAATGTTTTACCAACATAGTGCTGGGAAGCAGAGAACGCCCTGCCAAGTCATGTCTAGATATTCTTACCAATGGCTTTTCAAATGGATCAGGTGTTTACGTACTTGACCCGCCCAACACAGGGAACCCAATCGAAGCATACTGTGACATGATAACTGATGGAGGTAAGGGATTTGATTATTGTATTTATTATATCCACTTTGAAATCACTAGCAAATCCTGTAATCTGATTGGCTCTCAGTAGATTGATTCAAGCACGAATCGCACTATTTTGAGTCCGAATCGCACTATTTTGAGTCCGAATCGCATCTTTTTGTCAGCCAATCACAATGCAACACTAGAAAAGGTAACCAATCAGATTACAGGATTGTATGTAATCAGCCAATCAGATTACAGCAAATAAGGAACATAAAATGTAGCTTTTTTCAAGTTTGACTGGAATTTTTTGTTACAAAAAGAAACAAAATACTGGCTATTTGTGAATAAATACTTTTGTATTTATCACAAATTTAGTGTCTATCTAGTATGATTTCAAAATGGATATAATAAAGTGATAATTGAACTTCGTGTCGTGCAATTTTGGTCTGATATCAAACTTGCGATTACAAATCACACTCCCGCTACGCAATCGTGTGATTTTGTTATCGCGCATTTGATATCAGACCAAATTGCACTCCACTTAGTTCAATTACCATTATTAATCAAATATAGTTAAAATCGTATTAAAATACGAACTGTTTAGCCACCTAACTATATCACTTCCTAGGTGGATGGACTAAACTCAAGCGACTCTATTTGGAAAGCCCGTCATTGCCAGAATTTCAAGGTAACCATACATATCATGTCATTGGCCAGTACAACAACAACAAGATAAATGTCATCCCCAGTACAATTGCTTTGTTGGATATCTACCAAAAGATGGGATTCCATCAAATTCACTTCTATTGTTACAAGAAATCCGTAGGTAGAGTAGTGAGCATCATGACCAAGAACAACACCGCTGGTTATGATGTAGTAAGCTTCTTTATAAATCAAAAAGAACCGGTCAAAGATTTCCCTACTGCATGTGGCTCGTTTGATCGACTACCCGAGGACACGTCTGTTTTGGCTCGAAACTGCTCTCTTTGGGGCTATCTGCAAAACAATGCCATTCGAGTCAACAAATGGGGTTCTTACTCTAACCGCTATAAATATCGATTTACTCATTTTCCATTTGGAATTAAGGGAATCAAAGAGCATTTATTTTCATGCGTTAGTAAAGGGCCATGTGATGATAAGGCTAGTCCAGTCAATATAAATGACACTTGGCAAATTGCAGTTCGTTGAAAACAGGGGCGTAGCCAGATGGGGGTTTGCCGTTTTTTGTTTGGCCGTTTTTTTGTTGATGTTCTGATAACGGGTTTTGTGCCCCCTAGGGCAAAATCCTGGCTACACCCCTGGAAAGTATGGGCAAAGTTTTTCAATTTCACAATTTCGTGGTTCCGACCCCGCCATCAGCGGACCAATCAATATTGCATCACGTGGAATTAAAATCTTGTCCGACAATAAACTACACAATATTTGTTGTAAAGAGTACTACAAGGATAACGAGACACCTTTTCTTCACAAGACAATAAACAAATGAAACAATTTCTAATCAATTTTCAGCACTCATAGTTTAAAATTCTGAAATATTCTAGCTAGCTTGTTAAGCTTGTGGGAAATTTCAACGGTAACTAGGACGAGTCGGATCCATGATATTTGCATTTTTTGTAAGTTTTAGCTATTGAAGACTGTGTGAATAGCATAGGGGAAAAACAAATAGGGTTACAATAATATCCTTTCCTGGAGCTATAACGCTATAAAGTCTTAACATTCTTCTACTGAACTAGTTCATAAACATTTATGTACACTGATTTAATATAATGACGAATAAAAATTTATAAAAAATGAAGAAAAAATGTATACAGTTGGTATAGACATCAAAGCTACTGAGATTCATGCCCGATTGACCTTCGAATCCTATCCATCAATGCAGTATGGCTTGACTTTCACACAGCGAGTACCACACAGTCCAATTAACTTACCTTGATTTCCTTAAACAGACTTACTATAAACTATCGATTTGGTTTACAATCAAACTCCATCAAATAACATTGTCAAATCGTTATATACCCGTTTCGCAAATGGAAGTGTAAAGTCACCTGGAGAGCGGAAAGCATGGGTTACATGTGGTGATATTGGGAACGCCTGGCACTGTTTTTCAGTTCACACTTCTGAAATTTAATTAAAGAGAACGAAGAAAAGTCGCCAATACGACTACAAAAGCGGACAGTGCTGAAGCGAAATGTGCAAAAAAAGACTCGTCAGTTTCCCTTTTGCGTGTTTCTGATTTTCAATTTTTTGCATTTTGCTTTTTGATTTAAAGCGACACCTCTCGGCCACCGTTATTTTTTTTCTAAAATAATTATCCCTCCAATAATGGCCGAAGTACAATCAAACTTTCTTTTTGATTAAGGCAATATTTCTTGATTGCAAACTCCAATCCATATTACAAAAGACAGTCCGATAAGAAGGTTTTTGGTAATGCAAACATCACTGAAAAAAATCTTGTTTTTCTTTATTCTATTTCTGTGCAAGAACCTTGCTAATTAGGTACAAGAAGATAGTTAAGATGTTTCACTTTAGATACAGTTAGTAATTGGTCATTTTGAGTAATTATAATTAAGTATGGCAACCCGATGGGCTAATTAATAATATAAGTATAAATTTGCCAAAGCTTCCCTGCATAATTTTCAGTGCAAACAGAATACTTTCCAATGCCGACCAGTTTAAAGGGGAAAAAACAAACAAACAAACAAACAAATGCTCGGAATTCAGCAGTCGAACAAGTTTTTTTGTAAGATTAAAAAGACACTGTAATTGACAATAACGATGACACTTTGTACTCTTTACATCCGAGACAGCTGGCATATCTTTAATGGTGCGCTTTCTTTTCTATTAATTTTCCGTAGCGAATGGTGAGTGAACCCAAAGCTCGGAATGAATAGGCACTTTTCTTAACATGAACTGATCTTAGTATTCTAGCTTGGATACTGTTTGGTGCAAAGGAAAAATATATTATTCAGGACGTCCAAAACACACAAATGTAAATTCATGATTCTTTCTTTTGATCGTTTAATTAAGAGAGTTATTTTTAGTCTAGTTTAATACACCTGCCGGTTTCTTTCAAACAAATTGAAAGGTAAAATTGGCTTTCACACTGAATATATTAAAGGCCTGAATTTTACTTGATATAATAAGGAAGTCTTGCGCCTTTTGATTAATTTTGAATGAACTGTCGTTGAATCGAGTTAAAATGTTAACGAGTTCCATGTAAGAAACATTTTTTTAATGTACAAGCAGAACTAAGAGAAATATAAGGTCAAGACAAAGAAATGATACTTAGTCGTTTGTCTCACGATTGGGGATCAAGAGGTCAAGATATCAAGCAAAATTGAGGGAGCAAGTTCCATCAAACAAACGTGTACGAGAATAAGAAAAATATGAGATCAAGATATCAAGAAAATTGGAGCGAACTCCTGCTACTTGTGTTGCAGGTATATTTCTTAAAAGGTAAGATGTTTGGGAAAATAATGCACTCGATATAAAATATTGTTTATAATGCCCGTGTGACACAACATGATGCATTTTGAACGTTAATTTGGTTAGGAGTCATTGGGATAATAGGCCATCTTCTACAATAAACATGTTTAGAAGTGTGACACATTGATGAAAAGACATAAAAATGAATATGAACATTGTATCATCACTCAGATATCGCAAGCCAGAACAGCAAAAACTGTATATTATTTCCTGATTTCGAATATTTTTGGTCTGAACAAGTTTGTTCTACTAAAAAAAAAAAAAAAAAAAAAAAAAAGGCGCATTTATTATTTTATTAAAACTAAAATAATTATTGCAAAAACCAAATCTTTTTTTTTTTCTCTTACTCTCTTACTCTTTTTTTATTCTTTCTCGTTCTTTTTTAGCTCTTGGTTGTTTTTTGTTTGTTTGTTTGTTTTTGTTTTTATTCTTTTTTGTCGTATACACCTGATTGCAAAAATGTTGTCATAGAAAAATAAACTTTATAAAAATAAAAAATAAAAAATAACAAATAGGAATTAATTAAAAATGGCAAATTTAATAGATTTTTCTTAAGATTCAAGACAAACACCAAAGAAGTTGTTTTCATTTTATTTAATTGATTTACTCATAGCCATTAATGATATTTTCTTCCATTACAAAGGCAATATTACACACTGATACTTATTTCTGGAACTGGTGTCCATTCCTATTGTGAGGCAAACGTTTCAAAAGAGGTGTTACACGTTAATACTAGACTGTCTTCTAAACTACGTTTAGGAAACAGGAAGTTTCTTGTTCTCGAGTAGAAAGCTCCTATACGTGAAACTCCGTCTCATGGACTTTATCAAAAACATTTACAGGTTAAATTAAGTCGCCATCTTTAATTAATTCCTATTTGTTATTTTGTTATTTTTATTTTTTTTTTAAGTTTATTTTCCTATGACAACATTTTTGCAATCAGGTGTACACGTTACAAACCCCAACAAAGGTCACCCAAAGACCCTTTCTTAGAATGTGCCAAGAATCCATGAATATTTATGACATAACAATTTCCTTCCATTAAAGGACAGGGAAAGATCCTGGGCACGATGTTGATGATGCTGCTTGTTATGTTTGACTTGATTGATAATGATCAATGATTTAATATTTCTTGTTCAAAGAAATCAACTCTCTAGGATGCAAACAAATGGATTTTCTTCAAGACAAGTTCGACAGCTATCTTCGTAATCACACCATACAGACCCTGATAGCTCCATCACAGTCCACGTGTAGAAACACGTGTTACCTCAGTGACTCGTGCGTATCTTATAACTTCCATCAGAGAACTGGCACGTGTGACATCAATGATTCAGATGAATTCCAACACCCTGAAGACTTGATTATAAAGCCTGGCTATATTCATCTTGGAACAGAGGTATCGAAGTATGCTACATTTGAATAACAATGTGACGTGTGTTGGTAAACAAAAGATAAATGATAACATATATTCTTTTTTCAGCAACAACGTTCATTTCTTCAACATGGCTTAAACACCAGTAATTAATCAATATTGCATTTTTGTTCCTATCAGAATGGTTGTAAGAACAAACCGTGTCCTAGCAACAGTACTTGCAGAGCTAACTTCACATACACCGGAGGCTTCAATTGTTTGTGTCCAAGTGGTTATACAGGCTCCAACTGTGGTGAAGGTACATAAATGCTAGTTATACAATGATTTTAATTGTTGATTGAGATTATTTTTTTATGATTAACTGTATACCAGATATTGACGAGTGTACATCGGGGACTCACAACTGTTCATCATACAGCAAGTGTCAGAACACTCGAGGCTCCTACACCTGCATACGCGTACGGCTGGGTATGTATTAAAATATCAACATAAACTATTCCAATAATTTAAGTACGTTTTAGCTCTTTTGATACCTGCTTATTGAATGAATATTTATATTTGATCTCAAGTCTTATCATTTTTCTTTTTATCATAATATATAAACAAATGTCCCTGCTTTCCCCCCTACTGATTTAGAAGATGCCCTGGGTAGCATAGAACGCCCTGCAAAGTCATGTCTAGAAATTCTGAACAAAGGCTTTTCAAATGGATCAGGAGTTTACGTACTTGACCCGGCTAACACAGGGAACCCAACCGAGGCATACTGTGACATGACAACTGATGGAGGTAAGAGATTCTAAAAATAGACGTAGAGACACAGATAGATTAATATGGTACTATTAGAATAGACAAATGTTTGTGAATATGCTTTTTTTATCGCAAAAACCAATTAACAACCAATGTAGGTTGTAGTCTTTCAATTATCCAAAGAGACTAGAAAAGTAATTTATCTCCAATGCAATTTCGGTAGAATTAAGACCCAGGACTACAACCCCCCCCCCCCCCCCCCTTCAAACTAACAGAAGCTTCAGAATGTAGCCGGGAAATAAATAGTAACTCAAGGTTGAAACAAGTTTAACTTCATGAGATAGTAATGCAAAAGCATAGCACCAATGAAAACATTGACGTTTGTTTTTTTGCTTATAATCAAAAATTATATATCAACAATTAACAGGTGGATGGACAAAAGTGAAAAGAATTTACTTACAAAGAATACAAATTCCCTTAACCAAGGAAATGCGGTCCTATCTTACCATTGGCCAGTACAATGACTACAACAGTAACGTATGCCCTACCGCGCGTGCCATGTTGGACATTTACAAAATGACTGGATTCCGTCAAATCCATTTCTATTGTTACAAGAAATCAGTAGGTAGAGTAGTGAGCATCATGACCAAAAACAACACAGCTGGTCATGCAGTGGTGAAATTCTTCACGACTCTTGGAGCGGCATCGGTTTTCCCTACTGCATGTGGCTCGTTTGATAGACTGCCCGAGGACACGTCTATTCTGGCCCAAAGATGCTTTCTTTGGGGTAGATTAGAAAACAAAGCATTTCAAGTCAACAAATGGGGTTCTTACGGTCAACGCTCTGGGCATCGTATTAATACTTACCCATTTGGAGTAGAAGGTCCAAGGAGTCTTACTTATAAGTTTTCCTTATATAGTTCCACTACCCTAAAGAACGCCTTTTGTGATGATAACTCGAATACCTTGAGTATAAACGACACTTGGCAAATTTCAGTTCGTTAGAATAAACACACAATATTTATACTTAAAACTATTTGGTAATTTTTTTTTCTGGTGATTGCTAACACTTTTTATGTACCAACATTTGTTACTAGGTTAGCCAGTGGCTAACAAACCTGTGGCCCTCGTTCCACGATCAAATTGGAATTTAGAAGTGACCAAAATTCGTAATGAAAAGAATAAATTGTATATAATTGTAATAAATATCGATAAAGTAGATACACGCATTCCGAAGAACGCATCGTAAGGTAACAGAGGCTGGATATTCTTTCAACACTAGCCTTTATTATAACTTTGTTTTTCTTCTACAATATTTAGCTATATGTAGTTGTACTTTTATATTCTACGGTGTAGCAAGTTTAATTTCTCTTAGCTGGTAACTATTTCCAGTTTTTTTTTAATTAATGTTAATTCCCACTTCTATGTGCCTACTAAACATTGTCAAGATGCACACTATTGTTTAATACATTTGTAAATATTAATTCTCACTTCTATGTGCCTATTAAACGTTTTGACAACACACCCAGTTTGTTTAATAAATTAGTATTGCAAGTTCAAACTTACTGCTAAATATCAGCTGTTTTCTTCCTGTTCACGGGCACATGAGATTTTAACTGAACAAAGATTGAAAGGGGAATAGCGATCTGTGGTTGGTCATTACACGTCCGAAAGAAAATGTGGTCAGACTAAGTATTACACATTTTTCCAATGACAATCGTACTACTCACCATCTAAAGTCTTCGATAAATGATGAAAGTATTGTTTAGGTATGAATATGAAGAAATTCCTAATACCGTAATACATTTATTTAACGCCATTTGCCGTTCTATAGTCCCTTCAATCAGCTCTTCTTTGTTGTGTGAAATATGATTATTTCATTGAGCAGTTTATTTGATAAGAGGCTGAACAGAACAGAATGAGTTTTCTTTTGTTTTGATCATGAGAAAGATAAATGCTGTTTTGCCTTAACTTAAACGTACAGAAGCGTGTATCCATGAGCATGTGTCATTATCACGTTTTGTTAATTTCAGACTCATTTGGTTCCTCCAAAATGTTGCTACTTTTACAATTTAGCTTTTGACAATTATTGTTAAATCGTGTTATAAACTGTATAAGATAAGATAAGATAACACATAAAATTCTGACCCTTGTCTGTAATTCAGTTGACTAACTGAACTAACTAGAGGCTTGAATGAACATATCATCGGAGATGAGATGAGATGAGATGAGATGCTTTTGTTTCTGGAAGCAAATTTAAAACCCAGGTAGTCAGATTTCTGGTTACCGCGCTCTAGTGTTTCCCAAACTCTGGCATGTCTTCCAGCTTGCGCAATAAGAATGAAAAAATTTTGAGGTCGAAAATAGATGACAACCCTGCTAAATATGATTGCGAGCGCATCAAAAACGAACGTGCTTACGCTGTCAACCAGAGTGTGCAGCATTTCTTTACTGACTGCATCTCCTAATATAAACTGTATGATAACAGTCAAACCAGCTCATGCGTCCCTATCAAGTTCCGAATAATCAATTTTTTTTCGAGAATTGATTTCAAGTTTGTTTTGAAGCTTATAGAAATATTTGTGAATTTCAAATCAGGCTTTGATTTAAATCTCGATGCCAGACGGGAAGAAGTTTATCTGAGCAAAAAAAATATTCAACCTTTTATAATAGCTGTATATTGGTACAAGCAATTCAAAATAAGCATGATGAACTTGAGAAATATAGAATAGCTTCCCTTTATATCATAATACTCCGATCAGATAAACACGCAGAATCATCCATGTTTTTTGCGAGGTCAGCAAAAGGTAATAGCCAGTGGCTAACAACCATGTGACCCTCTTTCCATGATCAAATTACAGCGTCTAATTGGAAGTGGATTTTTGGGAAGGCAGAAAAATTCGAATTTCAATACTTACCACTGAGTGTGAAAATTCTCCTTCAAAAAGGCTTCCCTTCACAAGGTTTACTTCGGGTTTTCTAGATGATTCTGAAGTGTCTCGATTCTTTGGTTTCGAAACAGTTTTCACAGAAACATCGGGAATAATGACTGGTGTATTGTTGGTCATTGGGACATCATCATGGACAAGTGTTCGGAAGAGTGATAATCCTGAGCAAATCAAAAGAAAAAAAAAAATATATATATATATATATATTTAGTAACTTTAGCTTACACATTCCTTGAACTAAAAACGTATTTGACGAAGGGGTAAAAAAATGATTATACTCTAATACTAAACGCAAAAATTTCCCCTTGCATAGTACTTTGATTTTCTCTGTTTTTTTTTTCATATAGAGCAAGGTACTGGAACAGAGTTTCTCAAAATTAACGTAATTCAAAAATAAACCTCATCCCAAAATTGTAAATATAGATTATTTAGTAAGAATTGAAAGTTTGAACAAGTTTGTGAAGGTTTCAACGAAACTATGGTATTTTGATTTGTTTTTCTTTTTGGAAACACAAAGAATGTATGGTTTGGAAGGACGTCAAACATTTCTCTGTAATTTCGGCAAAGTTTGGATGCTCATATTTTTTCCATTTAGGCAAACGTTTAATAAGTTTATATTAGGTTACTCTTCCATGTGAATCGGATACTTTTTCCGGAACTATACACCTTTTTCATAAAGCCATATTCTTGCTTATGTATTTTAGACAAATGTTTTAATGAAATCATTACTTTCATGCAAAAGGGAATGCTAGAATTAGCAATCTGGCCAAATTTGAGAAAAAGATCACCAAAGTCTGCAGAGCTATAAAGGTTTGAATTTTAAAGGATTGGTGTGGAAAATGCACTCCTGGCCTTTTTGGCCTAGTTTTTTTTTCTTCTAAGTTTAAAATATTAATAACTCCTTAATGATTAATGTTAGCACTTAAATACTGCATAGTTCTGCTTATTGGTAGTATTTACTTTCATGTGGGGGTGTTTGATTATTTGTAGACATTCATTTTCTTGTTTTAGGCTAATGAGATGGCGGCCATTATGATAAAGGTCAATAGTGAAATTAGTTTTTCACACTTGTGCTCAGTCCCTTGCTGGTGTGGAAAAGGTGAATATGTTTGTTACTCTCTCGCTGTTTGTTAGTCTGTTTGTTGGTCTGCATCATTTTCTCTTTCTCAAATTTTTGCAATCACTTTATAATTTATTTTTATTTTCTATTTCATCTTTCTTGATTCTTCGACAAACGCGATAGCGATCTCCTGAGTCCGCACGTTCAAATGTTTGCATATTCCATACCTATAACACATCACCCAAAGGATCTTATCGTAAGATCAAGATGAATTAATGGCACTACAGTCCAATACTTACTTACCTCGCGATATGACTCTTGTAAGACGGCTTTTCATCGAAGATAGAAGAGATTCATTGTTGGCATTTGAAGAGCGTGGCTTTTTCTTCTCGCTTGAAGAGCGATTCGAAACGGTGTACAGAATAGGGTTGATTGCTGAATTCACTGGTAATACAAACACCGCAATCCACACATAAGCAAGTTTTTCTGGATCTGGGAATTTCCCAAACAACGACAAAACTCCAATGATAATAATTGGCATCCAGCAACAGAAGTCAGTCAAGATGATGAATGCCATTTTCCGTGCCATCGCTGACTCAGTTTTCATTTGAGTTGATCGAACAGAGCGGCCGGCGCTTCTGACTTTCCAGAACATCATGATATATGCAACTAGTATGAAACTAAATGCGATGAAGTTCAAACCAATGAAGATGGCCACCGAGTACTCCCAGCCGGGATATCGTTCATGAGAAAGTTGTAGGGGAAGGCAGACGCCTGATCTTCCATAGAAGCCTTCTTGCCAGTCATAATCATAAAAGTAGTCATTGTACAACGTGGGGAATAATGCTAACATACAACCAAAGATCCATTTCAGCGATACAATAAACACAGCTTGCTTCATTTTAAGTTTTATGAACTTGAAGGCAAATACAAAGGTCGCATATCTATCTGCGGTTATGGTTGTGAGTATGAGGACGGAGACTTCACTGGAGATGACAGAAAGTGCTTCTGCAAGCTGACATACCATACACTACAAGGACCAACACGTCGGACTAGTATACCAAAACCGTGGGTTCGAGTCCTGCCAAGGGCATATGATATTTTTCTCTTAATTCTTTATTCTATTATCTACACCGAACGCATTTCATTTCATTAGTATTATCCTCAATTGTGCGTAAATATTTACGGTGTTCAGCTTACCCATGAGATTAATATCGCCCTGGACCCCCACAGTTGCCACATATACAACATTGCCTGGCTGCGTTACCAGCGTGGTTGGTCCTTGTAATGTAGTGGTTAACACGTCGGACTAGTATACTGAAACCGTGGGTTCGAGTCCTGCCAAGGGCATATTATATTTTTCTCTTAATTCTTTATTATATTCATACGTAAATGATGTCAGCACAGAATGTATGACCAACGAATACCGAATGTTGCCTCATGGGTGGCTCAAGAAGTATAGTATGTAGTATCTCGAAACCTATGAATAGACTAACAAAGAGAGACCTACATAACTAATAAACTCTCTAAATAATGTAAATAATGCCCACTAAACTCTATACAATTTCATTCAATTATGCTATTCAAAGCAATTCATTTCCATTCAATTCAATCCAATCCAATCTAATCCGATGTAAGCCAATGTAATTCAACTATAATCCAATCTAATCCAGTAAGGTCCAGTCCAGTCCCGTACAATCTAGTCCAAACAAGCCTAGCCCAGCCAATACCAGGCCCACACAATCCATCCCACTTAACTCCATTGCACCGTACTGCACTGTACTGCACTGCTCTGCATTGAACTGCTCACAACTTTGCTCAACTTTAGTCCACTACAACCCTAATCCTACTCTGATCTCCTCTAACCACTCTAAATACTCTACTAAACTCCACTGGATTGTACTCTACACTACTTTACGTAAGCTTATTAAAATAGCATGAAACAACATACAATAGCATATAACAACAGGATAGCATAAATTAACATAACATGTAACATAAACATAGCATCAACACACTCGTGAAAGACATAGAAATATACCTGGAAGGATCCAAAACATTTTGGAAATACTCAAGGCTCTGTTGTATTCTCCACTAGGCGATTTCTAGGCAACACCAATAAACCCTGTTCCTTTTTCATCTTTAACGGCCGCTTCTAGCATGTACATGCAACAGGAGTCGAGATCCTTATTACGCATTTGATAGGATTTCCTTTGAGAAAATAAACATAAAATACCATAAGATAATAAGAAAATATAGAGAGGGGACACCAGGTTAGCCCAACCAACTGCGCATCGAGTTCTTACGGCAAACATGTGCTAATTAAGCCAGGTCTGGCATCTCGGGTTTGATAACTTGGACTCGGCATCACTCGGGTTTTTTTTCAGGGAATCGATACTAAAAATTTGAACTAACGTCATGAGTTGCATGATGGGTCTACCCCTTTTATCATACATCGTTCAAGGTTGGCCCCTTACGTAGCAAGATACCGGACGAATTTGTAACTGTTCGAAAATTTGACCAGTATATACCATGTACAAGAAATCGGCTTTTCTGTTTGCACGGAGCTTGAAGCAAGTTTGTACGGCTGGACGTTTGAATTTTAATCCGGGTAGCAAAGTTCCGTGTAAACGCATAAACGTGCAACTTTTTAAATGCTTAAGAATTCCTCCGATACCGTCCAGACCATCCAATATATTGTCCAATCATTTATGCATCATATCCCCAGGCACCTTAAAGAAGTGTATTCACTAGCACTCATTTAACTATTGTTAAGACGGTCTACGAATCAGCAAAATATTCCTTAATCTGCTGCTATACCAATAGCCACCTTCACAGTTCTTTGCGCCATCTTGAAAGGTAGCCGCCCTGCTTTGCGATGATAGAATTTTTTTGAACACCTTACAAAATTATTCACATGTCTCTATCATTGCAAGCTCAGCGTTCGTCTCGCTTCGATGTAAGGGCACGGCCTCCTTTCAACATCATGGCGCAGGGAACTGTGAAGGGAAATATTCATTAAGAGTTAAAGTCGGTCTGCACGCAGGCTAAACATCTATGTCTATTGTATAGTTAACATTCTAAGCAAAAATCAGCTTCTAAATTTCAATTGGAATTTCAGTGGATGAAGATACTTATTAATTTATTTGCTTGTTTGTTTATCAAAATATTAAAGGTAAGCTCCAATTTATGTCTGATCGAATAATTATATATCTATTATGTTTTACATGCGTTGGCTGTTGTCAGTGTCACAGCAAGGGGCAATCATAACATGTATAGATTGAGCAAGGCTCCATACTAGTTTAATGCCAAAATGTCAGATTGTAATTAAAATGGAAGTCGTTTTTTTTTCAAAAAAAACAAAACAAAAACAACCAGAGGACACGCCTGGTGAACACCAAGCCCAGGAATCGAATCCGGGTCAGATTAGCGAAAGGCAACGCACAAACCACCCTTTCATTCCACAACATAATAAATCAATCAATCAATCAAGATAATCGATCGATCAATCAATCAATCAATCAATCAAATTAATAAATGAATTAATATGCTTAATTTCTATCCAAAATCCATAAAGGACCAATCGAGCTTTCGCAAGTTTTTAAAACATTTTTGATGTTTTATTTCCTTGAGCATTATTTTGTTCTTAACTTTTTAGTGGCACTACATGAGCTACATTATATCAGCAAACTTCATCCATCTCACCGATCGTAACTACATCGTACCGTAGTAGCTAGAATACTAAAAACAAGTGCTAGAATCTTGCCAAACTAGGGCATTTGATGTTTTTTTCTCAATCAACACCCATTTCTAATGAATCAGATTCCCTTGAGCGTGCTACCTGAATAAATGAAGTAAGCCGCTGACCATAAAACTCCAAGTTGTAGTCATTATCCAAGAATTCATCGAGCGTTTTGCTGATATCTGGAGAATCCAATCTCTTGTCGCTTTCAATGAAGGCAATCAGTTCTTTGTTGTAACTAATGCGATACCAGGTTTCAGCCCTAACGCCTTGAAGATGCTCGAGCGAATCTGTGTAAAAATGGATACGAAACCGGAAAGATCATAAGGACATTTTTTTCGTGCTTTTCCCGTAAATACAATACGCAGGGCTTTATATGGCTTCCTTAATTTTCGGCATTGATATTTTTGATGACCAACTTAATCAAAATAGGTATATTTATCTCTACTTAATGTTGCTGTGTATATTATATGCAATTCTTACCTGGGTTGACAATGACTTCACATAATGATAGTTGGGTCTGTTTCCCATGATTCTGTATGCGAAGTTTATGAGCTCGTAAAGGAGGCTGACACAAGAAAACACGTGACATCTTCTTTGAACGTTGGTCAGTGGTCTGGCACGAGACTTGCAAACTTTGGTCGTAAATTGTGACTGTTATGTTAGGCAAATGTTCATTATGGGAACAATTGTGACGTGTGGTGAAGTAAACTTTATAGATGGAGCGTGAACCATCGAGCTTGATTATTAACCAGGGATTGTCTTGCTGAAAAATATTAACAAAACATCAAACTATTTATCCCTTTCTTTTTCCATTCTTATTCGCGCGATTGACTAAAATTTTTTTATTCAACACGTTCATAACTCACGCAGGAAACAATCATTACTGTGGAGAATTCATAGTTGTAATATACCCCTTGCAGCACGTTGGAATGCACCTCGATTTGGATGAAAAAACAAAAGAATTTCAATTTCCTGAGAATTGGAACCTAATAGACCTTTTTGTTTTGCCACTATTTTCGACTTCGTGCACTTAAAAACAATAGGTGAGATTAAAAATTGTGCGGATTTTTTTTGAATTTGAACACGATTGCAAAACCGCATCGAGAATGATTGTAGTTTCTATCGAAAACGCATGTGTGAAAGGTCTACTTATCCCAAGTTCATACAGGAAATATTTTCTGTCCTCCTGTTTCGGAAGAATCCCGAATTTCAACAACAATATAGTAAATTCCAGGCCAAAACTTGATATAGATACCAGTTTCAAATTCTTAAGATTTTGTTGGAATGTCATTGTTTTTACGTGTTATTTGATTGGTGATTTGTTTAAGTGGTCCTGGCTCGTGCTTCTGCACTGTAACACTAGATGCGATCATTTATGTATTTGTTACCTTAAGCGTTTTTGCACATGTTTTGTGATCTCCATCAATGGCAAACGCTGCAGGAAAGCCTGGTTCACGTGCAGACAGCGACACTGTGCTGTTATGTGCAAGATTCACTGAAAGAAATAATGAGATCCTGTCCAGAAGTTTCCAGATATTTTTAGAACGTTTTTTTTTCTTTGCAGATTGGCCTTCCGTCCACACGAATCCGGTGGGTACGTTTTTGAAAAAAGAGCGTTTTCAAACATGTTGGCGTGGACGGGCAAAAACACTTCGTGAGTACGTGAATACCATACCATACCTATAAGAATTACTCACCAAAAAAGTCAATAGCTGTAGCAAACAGCTGGGTGACGCTACTGGGTCCACTACAATAGGTAGTATCGTTCTTCAGTGATATTGTATGTGAAGTATAGTACCTCCCTGTGTCTATTAAGAAGAAGGGGTGCAGTCCACTTCTGGTGGAATTGAACGAGTAGAAAAAATCTTTTGGGTCGCATGGAAACACCATTCGAGGCGTGTATTCTGTTTTGATGATTCTGAGTCTTGCTGTGGCTTGGCATAATAAATAGAACTGGTCACGTCGGTCCAGTGGTTCTTGCTGCAGATGGAGGATATATTGGAATGATGAAAGACCAGCAGATGGTAGGCCTTGTTGGTCCAAGAGTCCATGGCGGTCGGCATCAGCATAAGCATATAATTTTGTACTCGCTGCAATTAGGATAAACAATCATCCTTTTCTTAAAGTACGACTTAAGGCATTTCTCAATATTCTGCGAACTCAGACATTTCAACACCTTGTTTTGAAGTTGGTTTTTCGCTACCGTCAATCAAAATTAATCAGTCGTTACCTTTTATATTTTGGACTGGCGGCAGTGAAAAAAAAATAAAAAATTCCAACGGGCAACTCGAAACTATGGAGTTCGAAGGTTATTGCGAATCGCAGCAATAGTCGAAGCCTAACGAGCCCAAGAAAGTATAAAGAAATAATAAAACTTTTCAGTTTAGGCGTAATGTTTTCCCATTTCAGACCACGTGTCATTCTCTTGAGAATAAGATTCTTGGTATGAGTTGTATCCATATCCATGTGTCTTCTCATGCGCAACCGTTAAACAAAAAAATGATACTCCGGGGTATGACATGTGGTCTGAAATGGGAAAACTTTATGCCAAGCTAAAACATTATATTTGTTAAGTTGGCCTAGCTCTTTTTAACTTTCATCTGTTTTTTTTTTATTTTATTTTTTACTTTACTTTACTTTCTGTTTTGTTTTTGTTTATGATTGAAATACTAAAGAAAAAAACTCCTTTGAATATCATTCCATCCTCCCCCTCACCCCTTCAGCTCTTTGGGCAACTAAGATAACATATGACTTTTGTAAAATTAGTAAAATTAAGATAAAAAATTCTTACCCTGTTCGTTACTAATTCCAGGATGAAAAGTAATATCATCAATAGCAACGTCACCTGCAAATCCATTTCCGCGAACTCCGTCGATTTCCACCTGACACACGAACAAATTGTAGATTAATAATACAATGTTTCCCCAATTCTGACCATGCTTTATTTCTGTTCCCATTCTTTTTCTATTCCCATTCATTTCTTTTGTTAATAGTTGCACTTGTTCTCTCCTGACAAGACACGTATGACACGGTTTTTTTTTTTTCAATTAGGTGCAATTAGGTGTATCCAGATGATCTGAGAAAATGTGTTAGCAAATCGGAATCGAGAAAATTTGTAAAACTGACTAGGTGTCATCCTTTGTTGTCCTGCTACTCGAAAACGGTTACTTCTTCAAGTTAATAAGTTATTTTATTTTCCCATTCAACAATGAATATCATAGTAAATGTATATAAAATATCAAAAATATTAATTAATTAATATTAAAATCTATATTTATCTCAGATATCACTTTTGAGTCAATTTTCGCTGCCTTCATGACAGCTCAGCTTTGCTGTGACGTCATTTCTACGTCAGATCATATCAATTGGATGTTATTATGTATTTATTTGTTAACCAAAATAATAATTTTGAAAAATTCGCACAACACCGGAAATGACGTCATACCTTATATTGTCCAGTTTCCCTGATATTCATGAGTGCCTTGTGCCAATAAGGTCCCTGTGGTCTTCCTCTGAGCCACAAGAGACTCAGCGAGCCATTATTGTTCGTATAAATGGCCAGATATCCCATATGATGACCATGCATGTGATACCAAAGCGTCAAACACTGGGGACCTTTCATCCGGGGATTTATGAGACGAGCTACTTGCCCTTTGTGGAGACAAGATGGAGATGACTTCTCGATGTATAAATAGAACCCATATCCTGAATAAACATGTAGGAAAGCGAAGAGTAAGAAGAAAGCAACGTACAAGAAATGATATAACCATTTCAAATCAAAATAATCTCGTTATTTGACGGCGAAATCAATTAAAACTTTAAATTTCATGCTGCTGTGAGACAATTCAGACCACATGTCACTTCGGAGAATAAAATTCTTTGTTTAAACAGTGACGACGATGAAATTTGAACCTTTTTTCAAACGAGATTATCTCGATGAAAAATTGCAAAGAGAGAAAGAGAAAGAGAAATCTGATGTTAAAAAAATGAAGAAAATTGTCTAAGAATATTGTCCGCCATTAATCCGTCTGCTTGGTTCCTACCCGTGACGTCAGTTACTCAACGCTTTGCTTTTAGCATCCAGGTTCAGAAACTATTGCTACATCCTTGCTTCAGGCAGTGGCTTCCTGGCGTTATTTTCAAAAAAGAAACCTCAATTACAGAACATCCACACATGGCAACAAGCCATGAAGGTTATCAATGTTGAGTAACTGACGTCACAGAGAGACACGTTTGAATATTGGCGGGAAACGAAAACCGAGAAATAAAACCTGTTTTGAGGACGTTTCCATTATCTTACCACAAAATAGCTCTAAAATATTATTGTGAATGCTATGAGCATGTCCAAAATGTAAGAATATTAACCACGTTCATTTCATCGTCGTCCCACTTTAAGGCGTTTCCATGTTCATGTATCTTCTCATGCACAACCGTCAAAAGAAATGTTACCCTCGGAAATTACACGTAGTCTGAAATGGGGAAAAAGTATCTTGCGACCTCTTTCAAAATCAAACTTGTGTAAAATAACAAATTAGTTCCAAATAGCTCACGAAACTATATTATTACTCATACTCATTATACATTACAATTGATATTCAATACCGGTAGTGTGGTCTCTGCTTGGTCCAGTAACTACGGTTTCTGTTCGTCCACTTTTACGAGTCCAGTCGAAATCGTCTTCCCCTTTTGCGTTTGTCCAAAGACACATACTTCTCTCAAAGTTACAATCACCTACACAAGATCAATGATGAATATAAATGAATACCAAAAAAATATATAAAGACCGAGTTCAGCAAAACTTTACATCTCTGATACATCCCGATGTCAATATCTAGACACATCCCTTGAATGAATAATTCATTTCCCAATTAAAACTCAACGTATCCGATAGGCAGAGTTGCAGAAGCTCGCCTTAGTGGCATTGCTTATAGTCAACCCCGCTATATGGTTCGATTGAGATTGAAAGTTCATGACACCATATTGCCACGTCGACTACTCCGTGTGGGATGAGCGAAAACAATGAAAGTTGTAATTTATAATCTACCCAGCCTCACAAAGCGAGTACGTTAACATTATCACGCTATTTAGGTTGCAGTAGCACGCTTTTAGTGTTTGTATTCTACTGGAATCAACTACATCTAATTTAGTAGCAGACGGTATTGCTTCGGGGCATTGGACCAATTTTTCTTTGATTTAATTTCCGATACCCTGAATAAGATCGCAAAATCTATTTTTTTGAATTATTCTAAAATAACGTTCTGTTAAGCAATTTTCTTTGGCGCTGTTACTTCAATTCTGACCAAGTTATAAGAGTGTTTAGTTATAGTTTTAAATCGGTTTTTATCAAGCGAGTTTGATGGTCGGCTCACGTTCAATTCCCCGAAGCAAAAGCACGACAAACATCACACAAAAAAACTATTCTAGAAATATCTCGTAAAGTACTAGTATTTAATGCATTCGTAGTTTATTACAAGATAATAGACTAATAATTAACGTAAAAAAGCGAAATAGCTATGGATATTATAGAATATCAATTATTACATAATATTATAGATACTCGAATGTAAACACCAGAGCAACTCTCTGAACAAGATCGCAAAATCTCTTTCAAAATTACTTACTTTAATTTTATTCTTCTGAACGTCTTCTAAGGATAGTTTTACCTGTGAAAGTGCCTATCAACTCTGACAGTGTAGTTTGAAAATCAATTCTATATGACTTTAATTGTTTATTTTACAAATCACTTCAACATGTAGGGCATAATACGATGGCACAGTTTTACAGGATATGGATGTGGACTTCTCAATTCAGAGATAAAGGTTTAAAATTGAAAATGCAAATGAGATGACGTCAATCCAGGATTCATTTAAAATACGAAATTACTAACCAGTAAGGTAATGCCAGTTTTTAATTAATAAAGAATTTTTAATACGAAAAATATATGTTGTAGTGTAATTTTGGTGAGTTTACTTATGCGTCACCGGTAGTAAATCACACAAGAACAGATGACAGGTACCTGGGTTGACGTCACCTGAATTGTATTTTCAAATTTTAAACTTTTCTATCTCTAAAATAGTGGGAAGTCTATATCCTGTAAAACTGTGCCATCGTATTATAACCTACATGTTGAAGTGATTTGTTAAATAAACAATTAAAGTTGATTGGTACTTTAAGATCAATTTCTTAAAAACACTTTATTTTCAGGCCAAGAAATTTAATGTCAAATGCGAACCATATTTAGTAAGTGTGTTTTAGAGGTGATATTTTGGTATTATTTGAAAAACTGGCATGTTTAGCTTAATTAGAGTTCCAATCATTCTTTGTTCGTCCTCGGCCTTTTTTACCAGTAATTAAGTCTAACTATTTCCTTATATATCAGTATTTTTTTGTGAAACTCAAAGGAGAATTCTATAATAAAGCGGCCGCCACAGACACTGAAACCGTTGTATTGTGTTGAATTAAGGCTATAGAAATAAGCTTGACTAGTTACTGCTCACTCTAATATTCTAGAATATGATCTAAATGCTCTGAATGCCCCAGTGATAGACAACTCGAAAAAAGAATATCAGAAGTGACATCGCATAATTTCTGATATACGTTGACCATCTCGAAGCATACAAATATACGAATATAACTGTCACGTGATCATCAGGTCTTCAACCCCAAAACAAATTCTAGCTGTTGGCTCTTTACGCTATAAGATACTTTATTTATGCTTATCATTGGTTATTAAAGACTTTAAAATGCGATTTGTAGAGAAAAGAAGAGAAGAGAAGAAAATGGAAGAGAAGGGAAGAGAAGAGAAGAGAAGAGAACAGAAGAGAACAGAAGAGAACAGAACAGAAGAGAACAGAAGAGAAGAGAAGAGAAGAGAAGAGAAGAGAAGAGAAGAGAACAGAAGAAAATCATATTTTTCTATTTTTTAAAACCTTCGAAATTTCTAGTGAAAAAAGTAGCCATTGTGTCAGACCATTTGTTGAAATAGGAAAATAAATAAAGAGGATTTTACTCTAGAAAAGTTAGAATGGAATGTAACAACATTTGATCTAAAATCATACCCCGCTAGAGCAATGAACATGGCATTTAACGAACAATTTTGAGTTTTAATTTATCTTCTTTTAACACTCATGATCAATAATTGATAACAATCATCTAGTGCTGGTTGTGAAGTTTAGCACGGAATGAATTCTCTTGGTATACTGGCTCCAGCTGTGCTTAATTAAATATTGTTAATGGGTTTTCTCTCTACAGCATTTGACGAACAATTTTGAGTTTTAATTTACCTTCAACACTCAATAATTGATAACAAGCAGGCACTGCAAATACCTTGAAATACAGGCCGCTGCAGCTGTGCTTAATTAAATGTTGACTTTAAGTTTTCTCTTTACTCAATTTTCAAGCATGTACTTCACTTTCTTGAAAGTTATTAATAAAGTGCGAACACTATAACTGTGAAACAATACTACATGATTAGCACTAATTTGTACTAGAAAACACCGATGAAATAATAGAAGGCAATAAGCCTTCTTCTGTTTTGAATTATTAAATGCAACATATATTTAGCACTTTTAAAGTATTAGGGATTTTTGTTGCTTTGTCAAACGGCCGTTAAAAAATGTTCGGTACGGCTGCTCGCGAACAGAGATGAAACACCTTAAGGCCCATCTACACACTGCGATTGTCGGCCCGATTATTCGTCAGAATATGTCGTGAAGCAAATCGTGCGTGTACTTTAGTGCGCCGATTCAAGCCCGATTTGAATTTAAAAATCGGGCCGACATGAGAACATCTGTGACAGTGCTACAGATTTTGTGAATCGGGCCGATTCAATTTTTTCGAATCGGGCTTGAATCGGGCTCTGAACTACACGCACGATTTGCTTTCCGATGGTGTCGGGACGATGAATCGGGCAGACAAATCGCAACGTGTATTTCCCGTTTTACTTAGATCCTGGAAGATTCCGCTAGAGTACACATAGCACATTGAATGCTATTAGTTATTGATAAAATGACTTGAGTAGTAGAATGTTTCTTACGAAACCCAAACTGCTTTCACATTATTTTGTTCAATAATTCTGTTAAAAATATATATTAATGAAATAGGGCGATAGTTATTAACAACAATTTAAGAGTTCTTTTTAATTACTGGGGATATACTTCTAGGAAAACTATCAGGAAAACCGCCTAAACAGAAGGAGGTATTGAAAAGTGGTGTGAGACAACTGCATGGGAACGAACCCGTGGGTGAACGTGCTTTCTGCATTTCTAGAGCCTCGTAAAATTTTGAACTTTCAGCAACATAAATACGCATTTACAGTTTAACTTTGCAGGTTTATTTCTTCGTAAATTGATGTATTTAGTACAAATCAGTATTATTTACCACTGAACTATTTGTATAGGTAATAATATAGTTTGGAGTTCAATTTGGGATTAATTTGCACGAGTGTGTTTTTCAAAGAGTTCAAATTGCACGAGACCGTAGGTCGAGTGCAATTTAAGCTCTTTGAAAAACAAACGAGTGTGAATTATCCCAAATTGAACGAGAAACCATATTATTACTTGTTAATAATATACATGAAAAACCTTACAAACATTATCGTCCGACATTGAAATTCTCAAGAAAAAACTCGCGCACTCTTCAGCTGAAACCGACTAAAAATTTATTCAAAAACAAATAAAATCACCTACTTTTTAGCCATTTTCACTGCTTAAACTTGTTCCTTCGCGATCGGAAAATGCAAAGTCTTGATGCTTAATAATATTATCAACAGCAGAATCAAAAAAAGTTTGGTTTCAAGACCGTTTTGGAAAAATGTAATTTGCACTGTGTTACACTTTTTTGCACCGGTTACAGATTTTTGCACTGTGTTACACTTGAACTGCACTGCCCTAAACCAATCAAATTCAAGTAATTTTTTCATGTATATTATTAAATTAAAAAAAACAACAGTGGTTTAATTTGTACAATCACGTGGCGGCCATGCTGGATGGCAGGAACATTGCAATCGTTCTACATAAGAAAGAATGCTATGAGAATGATGCCGCTAGCACGTGATTGTACAAAATTTCTACGGAATTATTTAGTGCACTATAGTGTTAATCAGTGTCACAAATACATGCGAAAATTAAAAAGCATAATGATAAGCATTCTAGACATTTTTTTTCTGCATACATTAACCCTATTCGTCCACGTGGTGACGGGGAAGGGGGTTGGGGCGATTGTGCCCGCACGTAATTTGATGCTGAATAACTTTTTATCCAATCAACTGAAGGTCATGAAACTTCATGACTTTTCCTAAAGTTTATTCAGAGATTATTTTGGTGATAAAATAAAATAAGATAAATTATCATATGACCGTATTTCACTGTACGCGTGATTCTAAAAAAAACCTTTGGGGAAAATGTCGTCAGCAAACAAAGTACGCTTTTCCGAAAAGTGTAATAATTTCCCGTTCGGACTCGCCGTTCGGACTCGCTGCCGTCAATCATGTAAAAACTACGCATTTTGATTCGCATTTATTAAAAACGCTTTGAAATCAATTTTTTATATGTGGTCATATGATAAAATGCTTATTGACTGAGTTAAGGTCGGTCCGAACGGGAAAATATTTGGCTCTCGGTCCTTGGCACGGAACTCGCTGCGCTCGTTCCGTACTTCAGGACCTTGAGCCAAATATTTTCCCGTTCGGACCTCCCACTCAGTCAATAAGTACATAATACTTGGCAAGTTCAACGAAAGCGACGAGGGAACTGACTACATAAAAAAATATATATATATATATATTCTTGAAACAGAGTATAGCTGGGTTTCAATCAGCTGATAAAAGTCTTTGAATCTCATTATCTGCTCCAAATGGTGGTCAAACACTGACCACTATGTGCTGTCAGCCAGAAAGAATTCTATTGAAAACTTGTGATTCAGCTGATGAACATTCCGCACGAGACAGGAAATGACGTCAAGTGAAACCCAGCTATATGAAATATGTAGTGAGAGTGCAATAAAGACAACAAAGAGCTTATCCGGGCGTACAATTTATTTGTATAAATAGTGGTCATTTCTACTATAGAAGGACACTAGAGAAAAAACGTTTGCGCATGCGTGCCTCTCGGCACGCTTTCCAAGAATTTACAAGAGTTTTAGTGAGAAAAATAAATGCTTGTTTTCTCCGAGTATACAAAACAATTTGTGGGTATACTTTTGTGGGACTAAGATACTGTATTAATAAAGACAATATGAAAGAATTAGCCTTAAGTTTCAAGAACTGACTTTAAGTTTTGGCATTTTGTAAAAACTATTCTTCAGGCAAGTATGAAAGTCAAATTTGCATATCTCTACAATAGCACGAATACGCTTTTGACTAATTTGCATGCGGACTTAGAGCATGCGCAGACGTTTTTTTTCACGCGTGTCCGGCCCTATAGTAGCTCATGTGGAAGAGTTATGCGAGTGATGCTGTTGGTCTGTTTTAAACCGGACCACATTTTCCGTCTACCGATCTTAAAAGTCTGGAGAAAGAAACATGTTTTTCGCTAAACTTATATGACAAAAAAAAGGTAAAATCAAAGACATTTGATGTTTTGTCATCAAGCGATAAACGAAATATGTACTGAGGCCAAAGAAATTCATTTTAGCGAACTGAAATTTGCCAGGTATCATTATTATTCACTTGGTGATCGTGATCATCACACCGGAATCGTGAATTTGAAAATGAAAACGCCATTTTTTTGTCGGTTTGTATTCCAAAAGGATAATAACTAATACGAAAAGAATGACGGTTATTGTAAGAACCCCATTTGTTTACCTCAATGGTACTGTTTTCCAATTTACCCCAAAGAAGGCAGTTTCCGGCCAGAAAAGACGTGTCCTCGGGTAGTCGATCAAACGAGCCACATGCAGTGGGGAAATCTGAGACCGGCTCTTTTTGATTTAAAAAGAAGTTTACTACATCATAACCAGCGGTGTTGTTCTTGGTCATGATGCTCACTACTCTACCTACTGATTTCTTGAAACAATAGAAATGGATTTGATGGAATCCCATCTTTTGGTAAATATCCAACATGACACTTGTCGTTAGGAAGACGTTTTCACTGTTGTTGTTGTACTGAGCAAGGACTTGGTAGGAATCGTAAGACTTCCCTTTTCTCGGTAACGGTGTTTCTAAATACAGTCTTTTCGCTTTAGTCCAACCACCTATAAAATATAGCACAATTTAGGTGTCTAGACAATGTAATCATATTAAGTAATAATTAATAATTATCCAATTAAATCCCTAACCTCCATCAGTTGACATGTCACAGTATGCTTCAATTGGGTTCCCTGTGTTGGGCGGGTCAAGTACGTAAACACCCGATCCGTTTGAAAAGCCATGGTTAAGAATGTCTAGACAGGACTTGGCAGGGCGTTCTCTACTACCCAGGACAGCTAAAACATCGATTGAAAGAAAAGAAGGTGAAAAAAAATATGCCAAACTCTGAGCTTCTTTTTATTTTTGATTAGTTTGACTCATTGCAACAACTTTCTGCCAATATTTGTTTATAGTATTTATCATGCACCTTTTTTTTTGTTTATTTTGCTGCATTCTTATCTTAGTAGCATTGCATATTACTGCCCTTCAGTCATATAGAATTTTTGAATGAAAATATACAGCAGTATCTTCAATCAGCAATATGTAAAATGTTTACCTGTTGCCTTACACTATTTTGTTATAAATAACACTATAATATATAATATAACACAGTTGATCTCTCATATGCTCTCAGTCATCCAGTCAGTTGAATATAAAAGTAGTAATCTAAATAACTTGATGGAATCTAAATTTGCAATGAGTGTGCTACGTTGTGACCAAAATCATTGGTCTTCACCAGACAAATGAAATTTCATATATCCGTTCGATCTTCTTTTTCGATCCATTCCTAGAAATAACCATGCTGTTGATACCGGACATCCGTTTAGAACAGACGATGCAGTTATTCTGGACACATAAGTAAACTGGCAACAACGTGGTATAAAGAAAGCTATCTGGGAAAATGCAGGCTACGATTCCAGCTTTTCCATGCATGGGATATAAATCTGCAAAACGTTCCGTTTCTCGGTGATACAGACGCATTACGTGACCAACTTTCATTTGCCTAAATAAGACCAATGGTTTTGGTCATAATGTAGCACACTCGTTGCCAATCTAGATTTCCATTAAGTTTAGGTTTTCTACTTTCAATCTTATTGACGTTCAAGGGCAAAAGTTCAAATTGTCAGATTATTTTTGAAAAAGTTTGCATGACGAAATTACATCAATCATACTATTATAAAATATGGGCGTCCCCGAGTTCGTGTAGCTGTCATATTGCGTGGAGGTTCACCTTTTTGCCATAAAATCGCTCGAGACCGCAGAAATAGAAATCTTTCAAAAACAAACCATTTTTTAACTGAAAAATGAACTGATATCCCTATTTTTGCTCAGACCTCTAGAAAATGACTGTAAACCTTATTCCAACCTTTCACAACAATGTGATTTCCAAAAATGTGATCCCATCGTCATATTTTCAATCTTTTCATGTAAAGTTAGTTATCGTAAATTACTTTTAAAGAGCGAAAAATAAAAAAACATAAGTTTGAAAAGGTGTAAAACTTGTTTTCTTGTTATTTTGCTATTCAAAAGAATCGAATGACGTTACCACGATGAGCGTGCGATCTATAATCATGCGCAGAAATGATGCGCGCGAACAATCCCGTGAACTTCCTGAATACCAATACATGCACAGGAGACATAAAATATGCCCCTCCCCACTTCCCAATCGCTGCACTTTTAAGCCTTCACACATCTCTCCATCTCTTCCTTCGCTCCTCCTTTACTCCGTCCGTTCCTCTCTCATTCTATCCTCCCTCCCTCCCTCCTTCTCACTCCTAACTCCTTCTTCCCTCCCCAACCTTTAACCATCTATCCTCTGGACAACATAGTCTAAAAATATGTTTTTAGCGATTTTTTGAGCATTTTTAACACATTGACATTGGAAAACCAAGGAGTCACAAAGCTAGTAATCGCGCAAATGAAGAACCAAAACGGGACAGTTATATTAGTATTGTTTTATATTTCTTATTAATGCATGTTTTACAGAAGAAGAAAAACAATAAAACCAATAAAAATTTAGAACGATTAAAATAACCAATACCTGGCATACACTTGGGTCCTATATGGTTTTTAGGGCACAAACACTTGAACCCTCCTTTTTGAAAGTCAGCTCTGCAGATAGCGTTGCTAGGACACGGTTTCTTCTCACACTCATTCTGTTATAGAAAGCAAAGACAAGTCACAAATATATAAGGCAAAGGTGAATTACATATAGAAGGCAAAGATGATTCACATATATTAATTTTTACATTCACATTGCCCATAATAGCGGAACCCTCGTGTGATCTGAGACACCGCGTCAGCGAAGCAAATTACTTAAAAAGAATTGGATATCCATCAAGCTGATTATTATTGCTTGAACCGAAACTGATTGCGTCATGTCCGTCCGTATGTCGGTCCGTCCCTGTCCACAACAGGGCTTTCGCTTTGCTCCTGTAAATGAGATTAACCCTCCATTTTTCAAGTAAAGTAGCGAAATTCACTATATTCTAAGCTAGCAACGTTAGCAGCTGATAATTTATTCAGACTTGAACTGCAACAATCCGGAAACGCCGCCAAGCTCGTGCGGGAGCTAGCACGTGCATTTACGCATGATAGATTTTACTGTAATCACTGATTCTACCAGTGGCTGTGGGTTCCCTGTGTTTTCGCGCTAGATAATGCTCTTTAATTTAAATATACCAATTTGTGAGTTTTATGGCGAAATGTTGTAGCAACCGGAAGTTGTAGTCAAAAGCCTATAATCTCGGTTCAAAATACTTCCTTAAATCAAAACGTACATATAAAAGTTTTAAGTTTACTTATTCAGCTATACCACATAAATCTATAAGAGTAATTTGATTAATGTGGTTGTTGAAATATAAGTGTAAAATCAATTTTATTATATGAAAGGAAGATGTATAAACTTTGTAAATTGCATACTTTTAGTCTGATGTGCAAAAGAAAAATGCGCAGTACAAAAAAGGGAAATACTTTTTAAAGTTTTACTTAATAGTTTCATTAACTAGAATAAGGTATCACTGCCTTTTGAGTTACCTTTCTTCCAACATAGCTACTACCAGTTTTGTGGATCAGGTCCTCGGGATACTGGAAGTGGTCAGAATTATTGATTTCACAATGTGCAGTGCTGTGGTGATAGTTATAGGACATGCATACGCCATCAAGGTAGCACATGATTCGGCAAAGTGACGCTGTTTCCGTTTGAAAGGTTTCCCTGACATGGCTTCGGAGGTATTTGCCAGACTTCTCTTTCAAAAACTCTGAATCTTTGCAATTCTGTCCTGTTTTAATAACACATTTATATATTTCAATTATATAAATATTTTTGTTTTCCCCCTTTAATCCTGGATAACTCAAATATGGATGCTGCTTTGCCTGAAGCTCGTTTACTGGGCAAGGTAATAAACACAACGCCATTGATTTGGACTGAATTGGCTATGGGCAACTTCCCATAGCCGATTTATTAAATTTTAAAAACTAATAAAGTTGTTTTAATTGATAACAGTTCATACTTAAACTTGCCCTAGCTAGTAAAGGTGAGGGCCACAAAATGCATCATACAGCAATAAAAAGAGGAGGAGGAAGGTGGAGGAGGAAGGTCAAAACAGTTCTCTTCGACGCCGAGGTTGTTAAGTTCAGAAAGACCGCACCGTCACACCACGCTGCCTTATGAACTCCCCAGAGGGGGGTTAAAGGAATGACTCCGGGAAATACCCCCTTTTTGATGCCCGTATGATGAACTTACGTAACAATCTTATCAATCATCATAGATAAATACAAGACAAACATGCAGATTAGCCGGGAAAACATAAAATTCCTATTTGCGAGCAAATATTATATATATATATATGTATACACCTAATTGCAAAAACGTTGTCATACAACATTTGAACATTTGTAGTTTCAAGATTAGGAATAAATCAAAAGTACAAAAGAAAGAGTTCTGCTTCAATGATCTTCTTTTGTACTTTTAATTTATTCCTAATCCACTAAACTACAAATGCTCAAATGTTGTATGACAACGTTCTGGCAAGTAGGTGTATACATACATACATACATACATACATACATACATACATACATACATACATACATACATACATACATACATACATACATACATACATACATACATACATACATACATACATACATACATACATACATACATACATACATACATACATACATACATACATACATATATATATATATATATATATACAAATATACAAATTATAGATTTTTTTCAGTTATAAGATACTTTACGTTGTACGCTCAAAGAGCATTCACTGACGAAGCCGTGACAGGCGAAACGTTTGGATTAAAGCCAATATACAACAACATATGCCTTCCGAAGTCTTTACTCCTACCTACATTATACTCAAGGCATGGTACCAAACCACTTTACTTCATATATATATATATATGTTTCAATTATACAATTATACACTCGATCGCAGAAACGTCGTAGTATACATATTTATACATATATACAAATACCTAATGAGATGCAAAAACATGAAAAAAATAAATAAATCTGTACCGATTGATGCATATCTAACAAAATAATATTTTTCAACATGTTTTATCAATAAAGAACATAAAAAATATGATTTGAACGCTATTAGATATTATTGAATATATATTAGAGAGTTTTTAGGCCTAAAAAGTGAAAATATATAAATAAATATAATTCATTAATATTTTATACTTCAAAACCTTATGCAGTTGACGTGTCTTGTATCAAAGCAAGGCATGGAAATGTTTTTGGTAACTTTCAACATAAACACGATCATATTTTAGGACTTATTCCATTTTTGCATCTCATTAGGTATTTGTACATATGCATAAATGTATACTACAACATTCTGCAATCGAGTGTATATATTCTAATTATATAAATATATATAAGTTTCTTTCACTTCTCGAGTGCTCTACAGCTCCTAGAGTGTTCATATCACAGTATATACCACAAGTGGATGTATCGTATCACTTTTATAAAATATTCTTAAACTGTTTTACGACAATTAGCTAATAAAATTCAAATTCAAATGGTCCCTACTCATTATCAAAAACAAGATTTCTGCGAATGACAACATTTTTATTGACATTTAACAAAAATGGATTTCACCTATACAAAATCATTGAAAAATCTTTCCGAAATATGTCAAGAAATGTTTTCGAATGTTAATGAATTTAAAATTACGTATTTATCGCAAACGTTTCAGATAGTTGGTTTATATACAAGTTTGGAAAAAGTACATCACAATTAAGTATTTCCAGAATTTATGGGATATTTTTAAGCTGATTTTTAAGCTGATAGTTTCCAATTACCTATACTAGGGCTTCCTGAATTTTTTTTAAAACAAACATGAATCTTAGCTTTGATACATAATATAATATCAAACGGAGGAAAACTAAACTAAAAAAGAAAACAAAAGAAAGAGAAAAAGAATTAAGAGGAAACCAAAAGGAAGAACAAAAAAAATCGAAATAAATGTAGAAACAAAAAAAAGGAAAAATGCGTATACCCTCTTTTCATTTTTGTTCGTTTGTTTTTTATCTTTTTGTTGTTATGCTTCTTTTTTTAAATACTTTTTTTTATTTGTTTGCCTTCAATACATTTATACCTAAGCTATAATAAATTACAAAAAGGGGGAAATATTGATATCGGCCCGTGTTTGAGCAATTTAAAATTTTATATGAGAGTTAGTCTTATGTGTGCTTTCATGTCTTTTTTCTTTAGCATAACTTTCAGTATGCTAGGTGTGAATTTTTTTTCTTGAATATTACTTAAAAGTTACTTTTTGGCCAAGTTTTAGAATTAAGATGTTATGAACAAAAAATTGCGCAATCACATTGCCTTTAATTATTTAAAATCTTTCACATTTACATTTACAATTTTTAAAACTGTTATCTTCAGGGCTACAACTTTATTTAAACACGGTATCTACATTATCTACAAAAATAAATACTCTTCCGGAGAGCCGTGTATGTTACATATAATAGAAGGAGAATTGAATAAAAATAGAATCATTAAAATTTTCCTAAAATATTTCTTTTAAAAACAAAAAGGCTAATAATAAATACCTTTCACGACGCTGCAAAATACCATTAAGAAAATGAATGTACAAAGTCCTGAAGTAAATGACGAGTTATCAGTCCCGTAGCAAGCCATCGTCCCTTCCAACTGCGTGCCTTGATAACAAAATGAAATTTGTGGTTTGTTTGACTTCATCACATATTAATGTTTATGCAAGCTTTTAATAATTAACTACAATAAAGCGAAGATATAAACAATTTTCTGTAGTACATGTCAAACCGCTTTAGTATAAATACAAAGGTGATTATACAAAATCGCGCGCTCTGATTGGTTTTCTATCTCGGATTATCAGCCGATAATCACCTTTTCGGACAAAATGGCTGTCGCGCTTTTAAAAAATAAAATATTTTCACTTTCAATGTTGTTTCCTTCTTTCTTTTTTGAAATAATCACCTTTTTATTTCTACTAAAACAATTATTCACCTCAGGCTTAGTGATTATCGATGAATATTTACCTCGCAGCTCGAAGACTCGCCGCTCGGTAAATATTCATCGATAATCACTGAGCCTTCGGCGAATAACTGCTAAATAAGACCACTTGCACTATTCCCAAGAGGTGAATAAGGTAACAAAAAGTTAACATTACAAAAGATTTCAATCCCCAAGATAAAACAGTTCTTTTGTTTTGATCCCCAGGTTGGAAATTAGAGCAAGAGGTCTATATTATTTTTATGTTTTGCAAAAACGTTGGTTGTCATATAAGAAGAAAAAATAACAAAATAACAAATAGAAATTATGAAAAAAAAAAATGCTTATTTCTAAAGCCCAATTGGTTGATAAGAATAACTTTTTTTAGAATAGATATGGCAAGAGCGATAAGTAATAATTCAATAACGAGTAGGCAGCCGTAGGAATGGAGATAATTCTTTATACTATAGTACGTCATTCATTATGTTGCCTGGGATTATGAAAGTTCTTTTGAATTCCTCTCGTGCGGAATTTAGTTGATTTCGAAATACTGTAGGGCTTATAAGGAGTGTTACGGAGTGCTCACTGGAGTGAAGCAGTTGTGTTCTCTTAGTAATGTGTACATAATGAGCGGCCGTGTTGTATGGGCTTTTACAATCTCGAGCCGCAGGCGAGAGATTGTAAAGCCCATACAACACGGACGCGAATGTTGTAAATGACTTGTGAAATTCAATAATAATAATTATAAAACTCATGAATAATTAATGAGGAAAACACAATAGAAATCATTGTCCGTGGAGGAGGTTGTATATCTGAAACAAAATCGTCCTGATTTGCATAAAATTTAACTCCAATTTTCTCAGCCAAATTCAATTTTATCTTTAAAATTTTAGTACAACATGAATGTATACACCTAGACATTCCATACAATAATATACAATAATGTATATTTCATACAGTAATATACAATATGAGTGTCCGTGTTGTATCAGATATACAATCACTCGCCTTCGGCTCGTGGTTGTATATCTGATACAACAAGGCCACTCATATTGTATATATTACTTAATGAAGATAATGATTTCTGAGGAATAGATTTCAAAAGCAGTGTTATTTAAGAAAATATAGTTTGATGTTTTATAGGAGCATGCGTACAATGTTTTTTGACGTCACACATTGTTTGGTACGGGTATCCCACATTGGTTTTTGTGCTTAGGCATAGTTAATGGAGTGGAATGGTTTGGAAACCTATTGTTGTAGGTGCACAGAGAAGGAAAAGTAGCAGCGTTTGTTCATCGTAAATTAGGAAACACAGACGATTTTTTTCTCAAAAATATTCTAAAATAGGAGATATTTGTTTATTATTCCTATATGACAGAGATTAATTGTTTACTGAAAAGGGAATCACCTTTTTGAACGCTTTCTTATTTACCATCTAGTAACTTAACTGTATCTGCGCGGAATTATTTTTCCCCTTCTTTGTAATCTTAGCATGACAATTTTACGCTTTCATAATGTTCGTACATGAAAATAGTACGGAAACTAGTATTTTCAGCCATACTTGCTTTGGTTCATTGTGCACGGTCAATATCACGTGATAGTACGTTTCAACATCGCTAGTCAAACAAAAGCCTAGAACAATAGGTTTCCAAACCATTCCACTCCATTAACTATGGCTTAGGTTAACAAAGCAAGATGTAGGGTTTTTGATCTAGTTGGTGGGACTAGCTTTTGAAAAGGTTCTGGGAAACCATCTTCCTTAAGCCGGACCCACATCTGATAGATCTATACAATCACAATAGTTGTATCTTGATACACTCACTAGTTGTTGTATATTTTGATACAGATCACTAGTGATTGTATCAATTTACATGACAATTGTTACTTGTGTTGTATGCAGCTTTACAGGCCATCCACGTGACTGGATTGCAAACATTTCATAGGTCAGAAAGCTCATGAATTATTAATTAATTTTACAAGGGTTGATAGAGATCTGTTATCGAAAAATTAAGCAATCTATTTTAAGATCGGTATAACTATATTTTACAGGTGGTATATTCTACAACAATCACTCCACCTACGGGGCCCTTCCTTGAAGTTTGCTCTATATATAGTCTTTTGAAAAAACGCTGTCACTGACTGGCTCCGCGACTACGCGACTGAACCGAAACGGAGCATGGATAGAAATCGCTGAAGCGCTTAATTATATGCTCTGAAGTAGTAGTTTTTGCTTACTAATGAGATAACACAAGCAGAAACCTTTTCAACGTTTGTCTTCGGGTTTTGCGAAAGGAAGACAAAAGTCTTTATGACGAGATAAACTAGCAGTAAAGCCAGGATCCGAGCCAGGATCCGAGCCAGGATCCGAGCCAGGATCCGAGCCAGGATCCGAGCCAGGATCCGAGCCAGGATCCGAGCCAGGATCCGAGCGAGGATTATTTGCAACAAGTCTATAATATTATTGCTTCCTTCTATTAATACTGTGAAATCAGCATTCTTCACAAATTCGTTTAGAAATGTTCTACAAATTCTCGATAGTTTATAGGCGGCATTTGATTCTCGTTCAAAGGCAACTCGGAGTTTGTTTGCCGCCCGGGGGGGGGGGGGGGGGGGACTCCGGGGAAAAAGTATCGGGTATGCTCGTCGTATCTCTTAGGGGTAAAAATCAGCGATTTGGTATCTTTTAGGGTCTTAAATTTTAGGTTTAGCAAATCAGCACTTTCTGGTATATTTTAGGGTGTTGAAAAAGGAACTAGCCCATCGCATAATAACGCAATACGTATGCCTGCGTAAACTCGGAATATTACTCAAGGAAAAACATTTCAAAAGCCTTTATTTTTTAATAGTATTATTTTTGTGGTATCTCTTAGGGGTTAAAATTTGCCAAGCCACGCCCTTTTGAAAAAACTTCCGGTATCTTTTAGGGGTATTTTTGGAAATTTCCGACAAGCATACCCGATACTTTACCCCCTGAGTCCCCCCCCCCCCCCCCCGGGGTTTGCCGACTCCAAGGCTGCATCAAAATTATTGTTATTTAACTTGTCGTTCGAAATGGTAACATCAATTTGGTTTACTATTTCTAAAGGAATCGAATAAATTTGAAAGAATTACACTTTACACAGGAATCAAATACATTTTAGATGAGTTATTAAGGATTGAAAAAAATGATTGTAATTCGGGCGAAGTGTCGAGTGCTTTAGTATGCTGGGAGCTTTCAACCGATTTGTGCCAAATATTATTGTAATCAGGAAGAAGCCGGTAATTTTCTACACAATATTAGGTGGTTTTCGAGTGGGGTTTACTTTCGATTTCGCGATTTATGAGCGAAAGTCGAATGTGCGACTGAATGTGCGGCTAACTTCAGCCTGGTGAGGAGTTTACCCCATTTACGAAAGATGATTACACTCACTGGGCTTCGAATTCATTGGATTGCGCTTACTTGTGTTGTTTTGTCGAATGAATTAAAGTTCGGACCACGGGCGCCAGAGTCGCCTCCACGTTTGGGTTAAAACTAACGCTTTATTTTGTTTCCAACGGTCGAATAAATCTGCTTCGGTACGGCTGACCTTTAGTAGTGAATAAACATCTAGCTCCGATTTCAATCTCGTGATGTTTGTCTGTTTAATATTAAGAACCGATCGTGCCGAGCATATAGTCACAGCGAAAAATAAGATGTTCAACTACTGGATTTCAAAATCTAACCACACGACAACAGCCGAAAGTTCGATTTCGCTTATATTTTGGTATTAGGTAGGCCTATATGCGAGATATATCATGGTATGTTTCATTTGTCGAAATATGGCTTCATTTCCGAGAAAAACGAGAAAAAAGAATTTGTCAATAATTGACCCTTTAAGAGAGCCAAAATATACTCCAACTTCGGAGGGCTCAGGTGTCTTTGCAAAAATATCTACATATTTAATTCTTAAAAATGTGTTTTACATAATATTATAACTTTAAAAACCTGAATTTTCATTGTCTTCCAATAAATTCATAACGTTAAAAAAAATTATTTACCAGGGTACTTTGACGCCTTGTGAAAAGTAAAGAATTTTCAAAAAATATTTTCACTATGTGCTAAAAAAATAAAAGGCTTTTTGCTGTTGCCAGCGTATGTTCGATTTTTGCTGACATCCCCTCTTAAAGATGTTATTGAGGAACCATGCACGTTTTGAACTTCAACAGGGCAAAAAACCCCGGGCCTCTATAATTTTCTTTTAATTTCCTAAAACAAGAGGTAAAAATCAATATTTTGAGAAAGTTTGAAAAAAAAACCGTAATTATTAGAACTTATAAAAATAGCGTTTTATGTGTTTTTGTTGTAGTAGTTTGAGTACGATTTTCAGTTTATTAACTTAACAAGATGCTAAATTTTTAGCTTATTTTTAAAACCTTCTTTAAATATTTTTAGTTCATCTTCGAAAATATGGTTTAAGGCAGATTTCCTGAGAAAATTGCTTCCAGACCTTTTTTAATTTTTGAGTTATGATTTTTTGTGTGCAAAGCTTGATTTCCGCCATTTTTCTTTCGAAAACTTGTCAAGATGATCATATTCAAAATTCATTATCTTGAAAACGAGCTCGGGACACCCCATTTTTCTTTTCATTTTTTTGGAATCACTTATTGTTTTTACGAGGGTAGCACTAAATAGCCAGTGGCTAACAAACCTGTGGGCCTCGTTCCAAGATCGAATTGGAATTTAGAAGTTGATTTTTGTGGAGGGAGGAAAACTGGAGAACCCGGAGAAAAACCCTCGAAGCACAGGAGAGAACCAACTAGAAACTCTACTCACATATAACACCGAGCCCGGCGGGACTCGAATTCGGGTCGCCTTGGTGAGAGGCGAACACTCTAACCGCTACGCCACCCGTGCTTCCCAATCAGCGTTAAATTATGTGTAAAATATCTTTCTAAGAACATTTTGTAATTATTCCTTGCTAAAATAGTCAGTCTTAAATATTATTAACAAAAGACTTTAAAGTGGTTACCTGTTTAGCCTCAGAGGAAACTAGACTATTCCGTATTGTAGCTCCTCTGTACGATGAAGTTTTATTTAAGGGCTTCAGTCTGAGGCCTTGTAACAAAAAAATTATCATCCAGCTGAGTTGACCTCCAGAACAAATTCAAGGTGAACCAATCAGAATTGAGGATTCGACATCGTATTTTGATTAGCATTTCCCATTTTTCTGCCAAGAGAATTTATGAAATACGAGTTCTTCCTTCTATGAATCAATCGTAAACACTAGTCGAACTCATGGCGAAATTTTATTTCAATCAACAAGAAAAGTCTACATCGTATACTCGGAAAATGCTCGAAAAATGCTAACCAAAAATAGTGACGCATAATTCCTTTCGGGGAAGGCGATCAACTCAGCTGGATGTACAGCCTTGACGTGATGATGTTTCATATTTTCCGAGTAAAGTTTTCATGGAGATATTCCGGAACAATTTTATTGATGTGCAAAAGCTTTTTGAATCGTCTAGAAAGCCTTTCCTTCAAGGAGGGCAAAATTAAATTTTGAAGGATCTGAGATGATCGAGCACTATAATCAGCACCTGTAATTATACGGGCTGTTCAGTTTTGGAGTTTTATCACATGGAAAAGACTTCACTCTGGAGTTATAGGGTTATTTTGGGGTAACTTCCCACTATATCATAAACAGAATTCTATTGTGGTTTAAATTGTTTTGCTGCTATTTTGCTTTATAGCTCTGGCGCCATGATTCTTAGCTTTAAAAGAATATATCTTTTTATTGCGACCCAAAGTGAAATTGGGCAATTATTTGTATATTAACCAAAGAAGCTAACATTATCACTAACATTATTTGAATGACGTACCGCTAACAACCTTGCCTTGAATATATTTGCAGTTTTTAAACAAAGTTCTTCAGGCTTCTGTGAATTGAACTACTTATAAATTAACTGCTATACGTATGATGCATGCACGCTCTGATTGGCCATATAAAGTTGGTTTTTCGATATCAACGTCATTAAATATGGAGTTGACACCTGCAGGTGACCCGAGCGCTTCACATTTTTGAAAATGATTGGCTTCGGATAAAGAAAATTTAATATTCTTTCTAGAACACCGCTTTCTTAATGAAAAGAAAAAGAATGCTAAAAACACGTTCAAAAAAGAAAGTATCTACTCATTTTTAACTAATCCATTTTTTTCCCTGCACACCGACACTCTTTGTACAGAAATATGAAGTATTGCTTCTTCGCTAGACGGCGAGCACTCTTTTTTTTTTCTTGGTGACTCTTGGTCTTATATGTATTTTTCTTTGACGGAGCGAGTATTGGGATCCCCGAAAAAGAGCAAAAAAAAAACCGTCATTGGCCTCTCAGTACTGAGCTGTATAAAAGATGTAACAATTGCCGACAAACACAGAAGGAAAATAATATTGATAATAATGATAATGATAAAATAATAATAATAATAATAATATTAATAATATGTTCAATCCCCAATATTATTGACTACTTGTCTTGCTTCTCTTAACACTTATATTGTGTTCAATCCCCAATCACGACGCATTTTCTTTTTTCTTTTTTTTTTCTTCTTCATAGTAGCTAACTATCAAAGTGCGTGTAACTCTTTTGTAATATGATGTTATATAACTTTTCGGCTAGACTGAGAACTTTTCGCCAGCTGAAAAATACAATAAATATAGCTTTTTTTATTATTATTGTAATTTGGGAAGATGCAAAAAAAAAAAATGAGTGAAGGTTTTCAAATTACCGATAGTCTTGCCAAAATGTTTCTTTCGATCTAAGCAGCATGTCTGTTTATTGCTTCAAGTTCGATTTTTATGAAGCAGATATGACGCCATCGTCAATCGCCCATCTAACGGAGTGAAATCAACTTGTATGTCCTTGTTTTTTTTTTATCAAGGTAGCACTTAATAGCTAGTAGCTAGCAAACCTGTGGCCCTCGCTCCATGACCGAATTGGAATTTAGAAGTTTATTTTTGTGGAGAAAGAAAAACCGGAGAACCCGGAGAAAAACACTCGAAGCACAGAAGAGCCAGCTAGAAACTCTACTCACATACGACACCGAGCCCGGCAGGACTCAAACTCGGGTCACATTGGTGAGAGGCGAGCGCCACCTGTGCTTCAAAAAGAAAAAGTTAATTTATGGTAATATCAGTACCAGTCGTCGCATGTCTTCAATTTGTGACACTTCCCGGACAATAGCATATTGGACAATGCATGAGTATATTGTTTCACCTTCTAGACAATTTGACATTGGTCTCTAAAGGTTGATATTTGAAATTTTCAGCTTCAAAAAAAAATAATAATAATAATCCTCTAAACAAATTAAAAGGTGGTGGACATCTGCATGAAATAATCTAGTGGAAAAATATCGAAATTTATTACAATAGATGAAATTGCTGCAATCGATGAATGTAATTACAAATGAACTTTCCTTGTGTGAAATAACGATTCGCAAAATCGTGTCAAAATCTTAACCAGACGTTATATTACCAAATGTCCTAAAAATAGCCACCCATACCCAGTAAACACGATCAAAGCAAAGCTGAATTTCGTGAATTTTAGTGGAATATGGATTATACCTTTTCCGGGTCTGTCTGCTAGTTAGTCAGTCAGTAAAACTGCTTGGTTGTCTGTCTATCTGCATGTCTGTCTGTTTGTCTTTGCATCTGTTTGTCTGTCTGTCCGTCTGTCCGTCTGTTCGTCTGTCTCTGTGTCTGTCGGACTGATTTTCTGTGTGTCTGTTTGGCTGTCTGTTTGTTCGTCTACATTTCGTTAACTTTACTTGTTATCACATTTAGCTGATTTTAACGACATTTAGTTAAGTACAAAGCAAGGTCTCTAAACCATAATGATTTTATTTTCAAATGTAAACATAAATTCTAAATTTTATAATTACCCCACAGAAATATATTCTAAACTTTACCTCACTAGATATATCTTAACACGATATATCATGAAAATATTTATGTACAACAGATGACACACATAAGATTATTTAATGTAATTCCGGCCAAATTAATCACGATACATTTTCAAAGTACTAAGATGTCTTAGGCGAAACTTATTTCTACATCAATAATTTATGCCACCAGAGGTAGACAAAGTCGAAAGCGTCGAAAAAAAAATGAGTTAGAGTCTAACTCAATTTTTTTGACACTTTCGACTTTGTCTGTCTCTGGTGGTACCACTTCTTGCTTTTCCCCACAAACTCTTGAGGTAATTTCTCAAAGAGTCTAGGCCTTTCCAGAATTAATGAGGGGACTTGGGCCGAGTGAAAATATTAATCTACTTAAGAAATGATCCCAATCACGAAAACGATCATACTAATATTAGTAATATTACCAGGTTTAAGCATTTTTGGATGAACACTTACTGAGTGGCAAGCTTTTAAAAGTCGAAAAAATAACAGAGAATATATTGGTTTTGAATACAGCGTCCCCAAAAACCATACATTCTCTCTTAGTTTCACGATTTGCTTAAAGCCTGAAAATTAGTCAGTATTTGTCCAAACATTCTAAAACTTGGTAAGTTTTATTTGTTAATTTTAGTGTGGTCTTTCATGTAATAGAGTTTGTTTTTTAATTAGATTAATATTTCTAGACTCGTTCCCAGTCCCCTCATGGATTCCGGAAAGGCTTGGAGGTTGCAATTTGTGTTACAGAAGAATTTGAATAAAATAAAAGCTAGCCGTTTGAAACTGAAACTGTTTTCTTTAAAACAAGTCTCTCTTGTTATCTGCCATTGACTTTTTAACTTACAACGCGCGTTTCTTAGATTTTTTTTTCCTTAGTAGCTTCAAGCTCGTGTTGCTTGAAGCTCGATTTATGCTAATAAAACAACAATGACATCACTGCAAATCAAAATATATTTTGTTTGTTTAAAGTTAATTTGTCGATCCCTATTAGTTTTCTATTCTCTAATGCTATTGGCTAATTTTTAGTCAAATTCAGGTACCCTTGTTAAAAGTAGCAGTCGAAAGAAAGAGTATATGACTATCTGCCGCGATATGTACATTTAGATTGCAACTGTATCTTCGTGGCACTACTCGGACATTGGCATCTGGGACGATGCGTGAGTATATAGTTTTATCTTCTAGTCAATTTGGCCTTTATAGCTTAATTTTCTAATTTTTCAACATAAACTTCATATCGGAAGAAGAAGAAAAAAAAGAAAACAAATCCTAAAGAAAAACACTTTTAAAATAAACATTTGGACAATATAACATTTATCCACATGTCTTTATCATTACAAGCTTGCCGTTCATCTCGCTTCGATGCAAAGGCACTGCTATATATCTTTCGAGATGGTGCAGGGAACTGTAAAAAGGACTATTATTTAAGTACAAAGCAAAGTCTCTAAACCATTAATTTTTCAAGTTTATACTAAAATTTTATGTTTTATCTCATAGACATTCAGATCAATATATATTTCTTAACTTGATATGTCATGAAGATAACAGATGGCAGACATGCATTTTTTTGACAGCCAAATTAATCACGATACATTTTCAAAATACCAATATATTTTAGGCCCAGCTCAAGCGTTGACCTCCTCATGAGTCGAACCTAATGACATCAAAGAAGACCGCCCTATTATCCATTGTTTCAATGCGTTCGGTTCATGAGAAGATCGACGTTTGAACTGGGCCTTCGAGTTGTTTAATGCGAGTGTTTGAAAGCAGGATGAGCGCTAAGTTTAATAGTCGATCTAACCAATTTTTTTTGCGCTTTCGACTTTCGACTATGTCCAATTCATGATTATTCACTATGCATCTTAGTGAGCTTCTTCACACCAATTCTTACGCGTCAGCGCCGGTAATTTCCATTGTGTTTTTTGGTAATGTGGCTTGGAGATTACAATTTGCATTGAATAAAATTTGAATAGCATAAAGGTTAGCTGAGAAACAAAGCTGTTTATTTGGTATCACACACGATATTAATTTTGTACTTTATAATTTGTCTTACACATATTAAAACTTCTAGCATCCCCGCTGCTTTCACTTTATTTTATTTCATTCCGTTTCTATAGAACCCACAGTAACAATCCAATTTGCTGTCTGGTTATTGGTTTTTGGTCTTTATATTTCAAACGTGAAAGCAGGCATTGGACCGAGTACAGGTAAATAGCCTAATATTAAAGAAAAGTAGTGTGTTGAGATGGTAGTTTGTGATTGGACGAATGATTGTTCGGCAGGCGAAATTGACCTTCTCGAAATAGTCAATGCCAATCAATTTGATTTAGAAATTTCGAGAAAAAATATTTCATATTTCATTTGTTCTTAACAGCACGAACAGAATCATCGTCCCGAAAAGATAGGGAGTTAAAAGTTGCTATGTACAAGTTTCTTTCAAACTATTAATCACTTGCTGTGAAAGGATCGGCTTTAAAACAGTAAATACCTGATGATTTCTTCTGCGTGGAAGTGACAAGTCGTTCTTTAAAATGTAGCTAAAATGTTCACTTCTCCATAATTTCAAAACGGCTCTCTCAAATTGATTTAAAAAATGAATACGGCCTTGACTTCAACTTTATATTTGAAAAGTTTTAACTAAACGAAACTGTCGCGGAATTTCAAAGCCCACGTAAAAAATCATTTTTCGGGATTTTCCCATAAAATTAATATGCAATAAATAAAATTAATTAATATGCAATTGCTGTTTGACATGGCTGTTTGGACTAAGTCTTATAAGCGCTTTCAAGATAGTCATTTGACGTCTAAAGAAACTGCATAGAGCCATCTTAAGCATCGACGATAATAAGGTTACGGTTGAAAAATCACACAATAAACGTACTCAAATTTAGTCTATATAATATATATTTTTGAAATTAATATAAGATGTTCTAAAAATAATTACTTTGTAGAGGTAAAAAGAGAAAATATCGTGCGCACATGTAACGATCCGACTTCCGATTGTCGTCGTCGTGTTTTTCGTCCTCGATGCTTTTAAGAAAAAAAAATCCCTATTGGTGGAAGTCAATCAAGGCGTTTCCATAATATTCCATAGGCACTTGCCCTTGTGTTTCAGGCAATAGGCCACGTTCGAGATATTAAAATTTCAGCACTATACCAAGGCCATCCGGAACAAAATTGCATTAAACTTCAACAGGATCTGTAGATTATGTTCGATTATAACGTTGTTGAACTGAATAGCATTTCTACGAAAATGTTCTTATTATTGCCAAGGTAAGAACGTCGTATATGGTTGGTTATTTAATTCCTACCATTCCCTGCTAGCAGAGTCTCCCGTGTAAACGAATCCTGGCAGAGAAAATGGGAGACTCTGCCGGTCCAGGCCGTTGTCTTTGATATACCGCCGTCCACAATCATGGAGAAACCAAACAGGTGTTTAAACAGGTTTGAACCGGAAATAGGCAGTACATATGAGCAAATGTAAAACACCGCTTAACATATTTTGAGTCCACGGTACTTATTATGACAGGGTTGCTAATTCACCAAACGCATGCGCAACAAAGAAAACGGCCTGGACCGGCAGTCTCCCATTTTCTCTGCCAGGATTATACTACACGGGAGACTCTGCTAGCAGGGAATTCCTACCAATGAATGTATTTGGCGATCCGCATATTTGTAACATACAAGAAGTACCGTTCGACTAAAGCCTCGCAATCAACAATGAATTTTAAGATATCGAACGTGGCATATTTCATGAAAATCTGGAAACACTTTAATTGACGTCCAAAATAGTGTGTAATTGACACTTTCCCTATATCTATTCATTTAGAAATCTGCCCAGTCAACTGTACATGTGCCTATGTAGATTATGCTGACTATGAAGTAAAATGCAATAATAGAAAATCATTTCCACAAAACATCCCTTCCGTGACAACTCATCTGTAAGTATCAATTTTTGAGAACATTTATGTAACAATTTATAAAACGAGGAAATAAAAAAATCATCCAATTCAATTCGAAAATTAAGTAGAAAAAAATAAGAGACAGTCAGTCCAAAAATCGAGCAGGGCTGGAAGTTATCCAAAACCAGACCCAACCCCTAATCATCATTTCATTTCACTTCCTTTTTATTTAGAATGCTTGAGGGCAGTGAAATACTGCCGAAATATCTCTATTAGTAAGGCCCAGTTCAAACGTCTACTTTGTCATTAGTTTCGGCTCATGAGAAGATTGATCTATCAACTGGGCCTAAGTTACGGCTCCGAGTCCGGGATCTTGAGCCCGGGGGGAGGGGTATGCTCGTCGTATCTCTTAGGGGTAAAAATCAGCGATTTGGTATCTTTTAGGGTCTTAAATTTGAAGTTTAGCAAATTTGCTGCTATTTTGCCCCCTCTGGTGACCATGATCCTTAGCGTTAAGACAATATATGGTTTTGATATGACATCATAGTGAAATAGGTCAATTATATGCAAAGTTTTTTTTTCTCGCAATACGTCGTTATGATTCTTTCCCAGACCCAATCACTTATCATCCTTTCATTTTGATTCGTTTATATTTTAGAATAATTGAAGGAAATAGAATTCAAAGTATCCCATCAGACGCACTTCGAGATCTAACCATGTTAACGAGCTTGTAAGTAAAGCAAAGTACTACGTTAAAGTACTAGCATTCTGTTAATAATACATGCAAACCTTAAAATTAAATGTTTTTATATAGTCTGATTGATAGCAGTAGTAGCACAAATGGAAAACGGCGAAAGAGTAGAGGGGTTGAAAGTTAAAAAAAAGAATGGTATAAAAATATTTCAAAAAAAATCAAATTCCATCAAACCCTGAAACAACGTACTTCTGGGCTGATCAAAGTCAGGACACGGTGCCGGCTAACTCACAGATTGAACTCTGAAACAACCTCTGAGCTGATCAAAGTCAGGTCATGGCTAACTCACAGATTGAACCCTAAAGCAACCTCTGGGCTGATCAAAGTCAGGGCATAGCTAACTCACAGATTGAACCCTGAAACAACCTCTGGGCTGATCAAAGTCAGGTCATGGCTAACTCACAGATTGAACCCTGAAACAACCTCTGGGCTGATCTAAGTCAGGTCATGGCTAACTCACAGATTGAACCCTGAAACAACCTCTGGGCTGATCAAAGTCAGGTCATGGCTAACTCACAGATTGAACCCTGAAACAACCTCTGGGCTGATCTAAGTCAGGTCATGGCTAACTCACAGATTGAACCCTGAAACAACCTCTGGGCTGATCAAAGTCAGGTCATGACTAACTAACAGACTGAGCCCTGAGACACCCTCTGGGCTGAGCAAAATCAGGGCACGGCTAACTCACAGATGTAATTGAAACAGCCTTGGGCCGATGAATGCCAGAGTTTGATAAATTGATTAACGTAGTATTAAAAATGATACCAATATCATAGGGACCTAAGCTACAATGCAATAGTACATTTGGATGAAAGCTTGCTCGCCACGACAGAATTACTTTCTTCCATGTAAGTTACAATACTTGCAAGTTTCAATAATAAACAAACAATGCATTTCAGTTGCATATTTTGGAGTTAAGCCTAGTTCAAACGTCCATCTGCTCATGAGTCCAACCTAATGACATCATAGAAGACCGCCTTGTTATCAATTGTTTTCAGTGCGTTCGGCTCATGATAACGACGTCTGAAGTGGGCCTTAGAAACTGATGTGAGTGTTTTGTTTACAAAAACACATACGCGCTGACTGCACGATGTTCCAAGGAGAAATGTCCAGTACTGCACGAGACGGAACTGCATACAGTATGAAGAAATTTCTCGTTCATTACACAGTTAGCATGCAAGTGAACGTATTTGTAAACAAAGCTAATGTCTCTCGCCTTTTTAAAAAAAATACTCAATCTGAGTAACCTATGGTAAATGACTTTCCCCGTTTTTAACGATCACAGACCAAACAAACAGTTCTTAGCAAAAATAGGAAACAGCACCAGTTAGAATTAATCTCTTAAGCCCAAATTGAAATAAGATAAATACATCGTACAAACGTAAAGAAAATCAATTCAGAAATAGTTTTATTTCACCGAAAATGCGAACCACATTCGTCATTTACTAGCCTCCTGCGCAGCCGCTGTGAGGCGCTTCCGGTTCCCGTCATTCCCCCACTAGCGTCTGCTCCAACTGGAACAACATTCCTTTCTATGAATTTGACCAATCAGAGAGAGCCCCACAAAAGCTTGTGGGTACGACCTTGACCTTGGCCGTCTTTCCCTAGAGAATGAACGTATGGATGACTATTATAGCAAAGTAAGCAAGGATTTTTGTATAAATAAGTTCAAAATTCATCAGAAAAAAGTCATTGATGCCGTACTTTTAGAAAATGAAGACGAGGGCGTTTTTGTGAATCTTTCCTACTTGATGATATTGATTATCCTCGTCATTGAAATACTAATCACGCTCGTTTAAAAGTATTAAAATTACTGAGCTACGATGTACAAGTAAATAAATCCTACGGGCTGTCTCTCTTCTACTATTCCTCGGTCCATCACAATATAATGTAGGACTAAATGTTAATATATTTGAACTTTTCACGAGTACTTTTATGAATACTAAACACACCGCATTCCGAGAAGTCTACTCTCGTTTACAGAGTTTAAGAGGGGTAGTCCATAAATGCCACCTGAGGGGTGCAGAATGAAAAAAATCGAAATCGAAAAACGAGTTTATTTTCTACAAATCCAATTGTAATAAGGTACAAATTGTTCATACTGTATTAGTAAGGTTGTTATATTGTGATTGAGGATTTTTAAAGACAATCTATACCAAATATTATTGAAAATCGAAGGGGCAAATCGTTAGTATCGAGTGACACAACAAGAAGACTCAACTTGGCTGTCCTAAAACAATAAAAATTTCACTTGGATTCTTTTAATATTTTCTGAGAATGTCAATAAACGTTTTATCTTCTACACCATCGAGTTTCTTGTCTATTAGAAGCAGTTTAATGGACCAAATAATGTATCTTTCGCATAAAGCGTGACCGCTTACGACTCAAGTTGTCATGATTTTGGGGGTCAATAGGAGTTGTATTTCGTCTTGCCAAAATTCGAATTTTCAAGTGCCCCAAAATTTTATTTGATGAAAGTAAAGATAAAACATTGTTCTTTCTCCCTGTAGAAGTTAATTTATGTGAATCGATGTACCATTGGAGATATTAGCCTTGCAACATAGGGTATAAAATATTGCTCAAAATAATTAAAATAATGTAAAAATCGATAAAATATTCCCATTTTAAGCAAAATGCTTGATAAATCCAACCAAATGAGTGTTAGGATCTCTTATTCATGAAATTAAATTGTTTGCCGAGGAATGCGAAAGGAATTTTGTGATTTTTAGGGTTTTTGGGGATGTGGTGAAATCGAGTGAAAAAACCGGAAGTGATCAGAAAAAAAGGTTTTCGGTGCCGTTCTCCTAAACTATTTATCCGATCGCAGTGAAACTTACACAACAGTTATAATTCACTAAGGCTTACATTCTGACAAAATTTGAGCGATTTCGATTTTTTTCATTCTGCACCCCTCAGGTGGCATTTATGGACTACCCCTCTTAAATCACTAATTCCTTCGCTTAGAGTTAAATCACTGAACCAGTGAAATAGATATTAGACTAATACACTTTAGTAGACCCTAATTTCATTGTATTTAACAATCTAGCAATTATTATCTCACAGGTTTAGCGACTTCACTAACACTATAAACAGCAACGGCTACTCAAAATAGAAAATTTGCATATCACCTAGCGATTTGATTGGCTAATAGAAAACAATGTAGAAAGGAATGTTGTTCCAGTTGGAGCAGACGCTAGTGGGGGAATGACGGGAACCGGAAGCGCCTCACAGCGACTTTACTCTATCATTTACTGGCAAATCTACACAGCACAAACTAAAGCAGGGACCGCGGAGCGTAATTTTGATTATGGGGGGGGGGGGCTAGCGACCACCAAATACTGGAAGACCTAAGGGGTTTGGGGGCATGGTCCCATCAATGGTCCCCTCCCTGCTTGCGGTCCCTGTAAAGTTCTAAGCGAAAGATGTGTTTTCCGACTTCAAAACAATGCAAAAAACATAAAATTTCTTTATTGTAACCTTACAAAATCGAAAAATATTGTATTTTATTCATTTTTTTTTAATGCTTGACTTAAAGTTATCTGAGAGAAAATCAGTTGACTTTTATAGCAAGGAAATTATTTTCGCATTTGGAGGTTCTAGACAACTTGTAAGTAAAACGTTTGTGTTTTATGACTTTAATACGAATTTGTTAATATATACCCATTGCACGTAACCTCAAATCAGCTCAATTTTGAAGACGAAACAAGACAATTTCAATCTCCTGAGAATAGACCTTCTTCGAGATGCGCGAGCGCTTTCAAAAATATCGCAGGCGCAGACATGAAAAAGAGGCATTTTCGGGCAAGATCACGCGCGTTATTGACTCTGCCCAAAAATGCCTCGAGATCATGTACGCGCCTGCGATATTTTTGAAAGCGCTCCTCATCTCGGAAATGGTCTATTGGGACCTACTGTTTTGTCCTTCTAATTGACCTCTATTCCGACGTGCTTCAAAGGGTCTATATCTTCCCATGATATAAGTGGGATCAACAATGGGCCATAAGCGAACCATGAACTCAAAATGGTAGACATTTTTTTTGCGGAAAACGGGTGGTGAACGCTGCTAATTTGCTTTCTCCTAACGCTGTGATCGAGGGCAAGGGGACCCAAGGGATTTAAAACCCATTGTTTCAACCAATATGGCCCGGCGCTATGAACCTTTAAGGAGCAAGGATGGTACAGTTGCCTAGTGCAACTTCTTCTTTTCGTGTAGCTTTAACTAGCTTTAGATACTGGTAAAACGGAGCACTGATGGAGGGGGAGGGGGTAAAATGAGTACACCGTCGGCCTCAAGTTTATTAGTAACACTTAAGTAACTGTCACGAGTTACCGACGTTAAATAAAGTCGACCTTTACCTTTACTTTCACCTTTTTGAAATAGTTGCATACGTATTTTGAATATGAGATTCTAAAAAATACTTCGAGTTCTTATCTTTCGTTGCTAGCATGCTTGATCTACTGAACTCAAACTATACTATACTTGAAATCCACACAGAGTTTTAAGCCACAACAACATATCTTTCTTGGAAGAAGGGTTTTTAAAAAACGTGAGAAGTCTGCAATATATGTAAGTAACTAGAACGATCAATACAAATCCGTATATATTGTCAGTAATTAAGTAATTTTTTTCACTTTATTGCTTGAGAATGGTGCAGGCTGAGCACCGAAACGTCGCGTTATACTCTTTTTTATTTATAACTTTATATTGTCAGTAATGATCGGGAAAATCGCTTAAACGAAAATACTTCTCTGGTTGTATATTTAACTTATTTGTATAACTTTAGACTGTAGCTTGCATGAACTGAAGAAGCATGACGGAAACACCTTGTTGAGGGTTGATTAATTATTGTGTGTCTTCAATGTTAGATTATCCTTATAGTTAAATACAAATCCCAGAAAAAAAAATATGATGCTATCCAATAATTTCTTATAATTTTAATATATATCTATTTTAACTGTTTTATGAAACAGAAAGCTAAACAATAATACGATATCTTTCCTGGACGAGAGCACTTTTAGTGGCACAATATATCTGTCTTCTGTGTAAGTAAGACTTATATTCTTCAAAAGATATCTATTAGAAAATCTAAAGGTATCTTGGTACTTTAGTTTTAAATTAACAAAGAGGGTATAGCACGGAGAATTCACAACCTTGCTTCTTTCCTTGCTTCCTTGTTTTCTTGCTTCCTTGCTTCCTTGCTTCCTTGCTTCCTTGCTTCCTTGCTTCCTTGCTTCCTTGCTTCCTTGCTTCCTTGCTTCCTTGCTTCCTTGCTTCCTTGCTTCCTTGCTTCCTTGCTTCCTTGCTTCCTTGCTTCCTTGCTTCCTTGCTTCCTTGCTTCCTTGCTTCCTTGCTTCCTTGCTTCCTTGATTTTATTTTGATTTGAAATTCAATCTTTGGTGAGGGTAACACTAGGCCCCAAGTTAAGTGTGCCTTGTGTTTGTTGGATGGTCAGTATTTATGTTAGTAAACTCTGTTTTATTAAAGCGACCTATCTTTCAATAAAATAAGAAACCTATCTTGTGGTATATTCTCTGGTTTGTATGATCTTCAAAATCTGTAAGTAAATAAGAAATTGAACAATCAATGAAAAAGTAACTTATAGTAAGATGCCCTAATTACTGTTAATATAGTGCTGAGTTACTCTTAAAAACACGTTGTTGAAATCTTCGGGATAAAATCGTAAACTGTGAATTGGCTTATTAGGACAACACACTGTACTCTTTATAACAGGCATTGTGTAGTTGTTTGTGGGACAATATCTTAATTTCACTGGGAAAACTGCTACAACGGCGATTGGTTCTCTATTGTCTGAGCTGGACCCATGAATTCTAGATCTCAGCCCCATCTTTAACAACATTGCCGTAGACCACCATGCAACACAAGCTGCTTTGTTTAACTTTGATGTTAGCAGCAATATAGGTTTTGCTCTGGAATTAATGATACGTAGCTTACCTCTTCCTTGTGCTTCCTCTGTGCTTAACTGAATATATATTTAAGATAAAGCTATATACTAGAATATACCTTTTTACCTTCGTTGTCTGTTGTGCCCATTTCAGACCACGTGATGCCACTCTTGGGAGTTGATTCTTTCATGTGCAAATATTTTAACAAAAGAACATTACTCAAGGGAACGTCATGTGGTCTGAAATGGGCAATTTGCATACGAAGGTAAAGAGGTCTATTAGCCCAGAAGAACCTAAATACCATTTTTGCCTATTTCTTTTTATTTTGTTATGTTCGAAAGCCTTAAAATAATAGTCAATGTTTACATTGGATTTTCTTAGGGATGTCAGCCATAACCTAATAAACAACTTGGACAGAAATATGTTCAAAAACAACAAGGATCTTACACACCTGTAAAAATAATCTTATGACTTATAAATAATTTTCCTTATTATCTTTTTGATGGATTGATGTAAACAGCATTTGTGTTTTTATTTGTTTTCGTTTTGCTTTTTGTTTCTTTTTATACAGCGTTTGCGTTGTTGTTGTTGTACGTGTTTTTGATGATGATATCAGTTTTTTATCCCACACCATAGAAAATACAGCCAATCAGAAAGCAGAAAAGCCGTTGTATAGTTGTCGGTATTTCACTCTTCCTTCCCGTCATGCACTGTGTTGAATCTATGCATTTGTATTTTGTATGGTGTGGGATAAAATTGTTATACAATGGTTTCTCGTGGCATACCGTGGAATGATATCCCACTCTACAAGTGACTCGTGGAATATTCCACGGTATGCCACTCGAAACCATTGTATAACTAGTATTTATTTGCTTTGTATATGTTGGTTTTGTTTTAATGTTTGGTAGTTGAGAAATTCTTATATTCAAAAAAGTTAAAAATACAAACAAAAAAGAAGTAACAAAACAAGAGAAAAACGAAAAACGAAAAAAAAGAAAAGAGAAAAACAAAAAAAGGAAAAGAAAAAGGAAAGAAAGAAGACAGGAAGGAGGGAAGAAGGAATAAACAAACAAACAAACAAACGAAAATGACAATAGAAAATAGAAACAAAGGAACTAAAAAAAAAACAGTTTAATCACAAAGAAATTTTAAAGCTTATCTCCTCAAATAGAATTTGAAAAAATATCCCTTAAATGAATATTCATGCATTGGCTAAAAATGATCAAAGCGTTCAACTATATAATAACATTGTTTCTAGGAACCTAGCATACAATCGTTTAACATCTTTACCTCATGGGATATTCAATGACGTACAATTTCTTTCCACACTGTATGTATACAATTGAGTGCTGATGTCACTAATATATAATGTGCATTTGCACGAGCCAGCTGACAAAATTTGTTTGGTCCTACCAAGGTTTGTCCCTGCAATATACGCAATGCATTGGTATAGCTACTATAACAAATAGGAATTAATTTTTTTGGAAAATTGTTGAGATGGTCTTGTCAGTATATGCTAAAACAGTAATATATTGTCATCAATCTAGGACACTTTAAAAAACATAGAAAATATTTTCAATTATATTTTGCTATTTTCTTCCTTTTATATGACGTTCTGGTAATAGAGGACTTGCTCTAACAGGTCACGTGACCCTACCCCCTTACGACGAGCAACTGTGCCAAAATGAACAACAGAAATGAGGAAAACACCTTTCCATTATTAGGAAGGCAGAAGTTGAGCGCATAACAATTGAAACAGAAGAAATGTCATTACATGTAAAACCGAATATGTTATAAGGATTTGTATGAGAAAATCCATACAAAACATTATATAATATTTGGTTTTATATTTAATGCCATTTCTCCTATTTCCTTTGTTATGAGCTCAAACTCTGCCTCCCTACTAATGACAACTGAAGGTGCTCTTTTTATTTCTGTAGTTTATTTTTACACAACTGCTCTTCCTAAGGGGTACCTGTTAGTGCAAATCGTCTATAAGGTGTATTAAAACGTAACATTTTATTTTCTAGATTTCCTAAATCTACAACCTCCCAATAGAATACTTAATTATTTAATACCTATATATAACTGTCTACATGTATAGGTCATCAACTATTTGAATACCTCCAGGGTCAGGGATCATGGTATTTTTCTCACCCATATCACTCCCCAGCCCTAAATAAACAACTAAGGCTCCTTAAACTCACAACATAATCTCATTTGTCTAATACCATTTTCTTTTTTATCATTGACGTTTTTATTACTAGGGAACTATCAAATAATTCTTTATCATTTCTGTCTGTCGGTGTGTTCAGTGGCCTAGAATTCCTCTCAAAACTGTATGTATTATATAGAGGATATTACATGGGCGCGCGGAGATACGAATTTTATCTTCGAGTGTTGATGATATCTCTCACGAGTGAGCGCAGCGAACGAGTGAGAGATATTCAACACGAGAAGATAAAATTCGTATCTCCAAGCGCCCATGTAATGTTCTGTTTATTATATAGATATCAATGAAATATCCAAGACAAATATGTAAACTCAGCTATTTATTATCTATCAACTGAAATATCTTGAACATTTAACTTTAATCTGAATAGAAAAACGACTGATAAACCTTAAAGTCATCATTTCTTGGAAACAAACACTTTCTTGAATATTAGACCCGCCAAATACAAACAATAAATTTATGTAAGAGAAGACAGTTTTAAAAAAAAGTCTGAACAAACTCAGGTGGATTCTTGGCTGCTGTCACTTTCGAGAATATATCGCCGTTTCTTGTGTTGCGACTCCAGACGAAGTTCAGGTCTACTAATTTCCACCGTATTTTTAGCGGGAGCCATATTGATGTTGAAAACACCTCCGGTAATGTAGTTTCCATAAAAGTGTGACTGCAGTCTATTTTCGTTGACATCCACGGAAGTTGAAGTGGATGAGCTTGACTGGGAGAGTTGACATTGAACTGGAAAACTTTGTTGAGCTGACTGTTGAGCTGGCATAACTGCATTTGAGGCAGTGGACGATCCTGACAGGATGTGTGAAATATTCTCCAATAGTCCAGCAGATATGTGCATTTTTTTGGGTGAATTGTGCGTTTTTGATAAAAGCATGAAATTTGGTGGAAGGTTAGAGTTAACCAACATAAACATTTTCTAGGGTAAGGCTATCCCATAATTTTTCATTTGAGGAATTTATAGAAAGTCTTTGAAAATCACAAAATTCATGGCTTGGGCTTCCTGTGTAATTTTGACATTTCTCTTTCAAATATTGATTAAAGCATCAAATTTCGTTCATAGCTAGGTTTTGCGATACCAAACACTTTTGAAGGCAAGTGCATGCCTGAAATTTACATTTAAAGTGTTTATACAATTTTTTTAACAAATGCAAAATTTATTTTGGGCTTCCTGTATAATTTTAATTCTTCAAGCATGTTCTCCACGCCTTAATTACCTTGATATTTAATTTATATCTGTGAGCATTCCCCATTGCATTTGCAGAGGGCTGTACATGGTAATTCGGCTTTTACACACTTACAACGTCCATTAGTACATCCTTTTTTACAACCGCATCGTAGCAGTTCACGGCATACTTGTGTGGCTTCTTGGAGTTTGGACCAGTAGGTAGCCCATCTGTCTTCTTTTTTAACCCATCCCCAATCTTGAGGTGAAGGAAGCGCAGGAGATGCGATGTGCATCTGTGACCAACAATGTCCCGCTTGGTACGTGGCTCGTTTAAGGTGCTAAATCAGTGCTGAACGAGTTGGCGGTAGACAATCTATACTTCGACCTTTTTGACAGAAAAGCTGCTTTCGTGCCTGGTTGATACAGGTAAGGGTGCTTGTACGGTCGTAGAGCAGGATGACAAATCGCTCCAATGGTGCAATCCATCCTTCTATAGTTGATGGTGCTGAGGCCAACACACAAAAGGCAGGTGTTACTTCAGGGAAATTGTTCCATGCATCCCACGCTGTTTTCTTTCCTTTTCCAGCAAAGTAGGAGACCGTATCACAACCAGTGATGGCGTGGAATACAGGAAGGGCTTTACTTCTTTCAGGACCAAGTATTTGAGCAATATCATGTGCTGGTATGTACCGGAAGGTTTTCCCTGTACCAAAGGCAACCCATAGCTCTGTGATTTCAAGTTTGGAAGCAGAAGTAATAGCAAGTACAAGAACATCAGTGTCAACTGTGCGAACCTTCACTTTTGTGAATCCCTGCATCACAGCATCTTTCAAGTGAAGCATCATCCTAGTATCGGCTTCTTCATGATTACATGGTGAAAGAAAAGATTCATCTCTCTGATAATTGCATAAAACTTTACTTTCTAGTGTGGTTAAAACTATCTTGTTGGTGTTAATGGACGTTGCTTGCTGTGCTCTTTCTTATTATCTTCAATTCTGAGAAACTCATTCCACTTTCCAGGGATAGCACTTGATGGCTCATCTAATTTCGATGATACTAAATGGGCCAAACATTAAAGCACAAACCGATAATGCACCAAAGCCCTTGCAGTCAACTCTGACGATTTCACAGTTACTATTGTATAATAGTTGCGTTAGACGAAGATCTCAGAATAAGGAGAAAACAGCCACCCGTATCCCACCAAATAATGTGAAACAGTCAAGAACGCGAAACTCCTTTACCTTTATACCTTGGATTAATGGTCCACACGAAGACACGCAAGCGTGAGCTTATTGACACTCTGTTTAATCTCGGACTGAGTATTTTCTATGAGATAAGATAGTTTTAACCACACTAGAAAGTAAAGTTTTATGCAACTATCAGAGAGATGAATCTTTTCTTTCACCATGTAATCATGAAGAAGCCGATACTAGGATGATGCTTCACTTGAAAGATGCTGTGATGCAGGGATTCACAAAAGTGAAGGTTCGCACAGTTGACACTGATGTTCTTGTACTTGCTATTACTTCTGCTTCCAAACTTGAAATCACAGAGCTATGGGTTGCCTTTGGTACAGGGAAAACCTTCCGGTACATACCAGCACATGATATTGCTCAAATACTTGGTCCTGAAAGAAGTAAAGCCCTTCCTGTATTCCACGCCATCACTGGTTGTGATACGGTCTCCTACTTTGCTGGAAAAGGAAAGAAAACAGCGTGGGATGCATGGAACAATTTCCCTGAAGTAACACCTGCCTTTTGTGTGTTGACCTCAGCACCATCAACTATAGAAGGATGGATTGCACCATTGGAGCGATTTGTCATCCTGCTCTACGACCGTACAAGCAGCCTTACCTGTATCAACCAGGCACGAAAGCAGCTTTTCTGTCAAAAAGGTCGAAGTATAGATTGTCTACCGCCAACTCGTTCAGCACTGATTTAGCACCTTAAACGAGCCACGTACCAAGCGGGACATTGTTGGTCACGGATGCACATCGCATCTCCTGCGCTTCCTTCACCTCAAGATTGGGGATGGGTTAAAAAAGAAGACAGATGGGCTACCTACTGGTCCAAACTCCAAGAAGCCACACAAGTATGCCGTGAACTGCTACGATGCGGTTGTAAAAAAGGATGTACTAATGGACGTTGTAAGTGTGTAAAAGCCGAATTACCATGTACAGCCCTCTGCAAATGCAATGGGGAATGCTCACAGGAATAAATTAAATATCAAGGTAATTAAGGCGTGGAGAACATGCTTGAAGAATTATAATTACACAGGAAGCCCAAAATAAATTTTGCATTTGTTAAAAAAATTGTATAAACACTTTAAATGTAAATTTCAGGCATGCACTTGCCTTCAAAAGTGTTTGGTATCGAAAAACCTAGCTATGAACGAAATTTGATGCTTTAATCAATATTTGAAAGAGAAATGTCAAAATTACACAGGAAGCCCAAGCCATGAATTTTGTGATTTTCAAAGACTTGCTATAAATTCCTCAAATGAAAAATTATGGGATAGCCTTACCCTAGAAAATGTTTATGTTGGTTAACTCTAACCTTCAACCAAATTTCATGTTTTTATCAACAAAAAAATCACAATCCCTGCACATATCTGCTGGACTACAACTGGTTTTCTCGAAGAGAACTGTAGTTATTAACTGATTGAAGGTTTTTGTGTCCTGTTATTTGAATTATTTGGTTTGCAGGAATATTATTGTCCTGTAGTTTTTGAACTAAGGTTTTTCTTCCGCCGTGGTTTGTTTTGGTCGGGATTCCCGCCGTTTTTGTCATTTCCTTCATAAGACTGTTTAACTTGTTTACTCCCATCGCTTGAGCTTTAAACCATTTGGAATCCTTTGCCAATAACTCAGCTTGTGATTTAAAGTAATTTACAGCCAAATAGAAGCACGACTTGGGTTCTAACATAGTTTGTGGTCGTTTTTCTTTGTACACTTTGTAAACGTGCACAGGGTCACGTTCAACAGAAACGGCAGCTTTGTTGGCGTACATTCTGGGTTTGACCTGGCGTTAATTTCGTGGATTTTCTCCAGTTCTAGTTTTTGTTTGCCGTTCAGAGTACTCAAGATATTCCATTCCTTTGAGGTCTGTCTTTAAAACGACATCTCCCCAGCATAATTCTCTTTGCTCTGTGCATCCACGTAAACCAAAGTGAATCATGTTGTTTAGCCAAACTGTGTTCTGCAAAGCTTGTGGTGAGCTGATTCCGAGCAAATTTTTCTCAAATAAAATCTCAATTTCTACATCAGAAAGAGCTGTTGTTGCTCGTGGTGTGCTTCCACGGCCATGTCGCTTTAATTCCTTTTGCTTTGACTTCAATGCATCTCTGGTTTTTTGGAATTCACGATCTTTGAAAATGGATTTACCGTAATTGAAGCGGCTTAAATGGCGTTCAACACTCGATAAAATACCACGAAGCGAGGACGGTTCGTAGTCGTTCCCTGTCTTAGTTCTCGCAGCGACTATGAACTGGCTCAGATAAATATTCAGCTCACTAGGTTAAATGTTCTGTATTTCTCTTTCTTCCTTATGTTACTCCTCGAGAAATTGCTTGAAAAGCTTTAAGTCATAATAGGTTTTTCTCTTAGTGGTTTTGTTTTCTTCTCCTTCAATTAATTTATCAACGTCACTATCAGTGACTGTCGCAAATCTTCCTGCCTCTTGCTTACTATCTGTACTCTCTGTTCCTACTATTTGTGTTGTTAAAAGATTAATATCAAACTCAGGAAACAGGTCAAAGTTCTCGTTCGCCGTGGAATCTGCCATTTTTACTGACTACTGAGGATTTAAAAGAAACCGCGCTCGAAGGCCTTATGTGTGATTAGTTGATAATAAAGTAGTCATGGCAACTGTGATATCTTCACATGTGAAAGATATGATATCTTCACTGTGTAGAATGTACGAAGTTTTAGACACCGTATAAATCCTGGTATTTCATTGATATCTATATAATAAATTGATTTCTTACATGCGTTAGAGCGACATTTTGGGGATAACATTCTACCTGACTTACTAGGTCCCTCAACGCGAACAACTTAACCCACTTGGATGAAAATATGTTCCAATATAATAAAGAACTTCGTTCTCTGTAAGTGTATTAACTGATGATGATAAATCAACAAGTGTGGCAGTAAAGCCACATAAAAACGCCTCAGCCTGGTCTTTTGCATTTGCGATATATTATATATATAGAGAAAGAGATTACTTCATGGAAAGTGCGCGCGTACGGGTTTTATTGTGAAGTATCATAAAACGAACAAGCGAGTCTTCGAGCGCGTGGAATTCAAGCAATTTATTAACTCAATTTTTCGTAATGCTCTTTAGCGGTTTGTCTGAAAATCGATTATCTTCTTTGCCTCATGGGATTTTTAAGGAACTAAAAAGACTTCAAAGTCTGTAAGTAATCAGTAATATATTAATATGATAATGCACAGAATGCACCGATACACATTCTTGTTTTTGGTTTTGGTTTTGGTTTTGGTTTTGGTTTTGGTTTTGGTTTTGGTTTTGGTTTTGGTTTTGGTTTTGGTTTTGGTTTTGGTTTTGGTTTTGGTTTTGGTTTTGGTTTTGGTTTTGGTTTTGGTTTTGGTTTTGGTTTTGGTTTTGGTTTTGGTTTTGGTTTTGGTTTTGGTTTTGGTTTTGGTTTTGGTTTTGGTTTTGGTTTTGGTTTTGCCAAAAACAAACTTTAGCTTTCATTAGATGGAACAAAGATATCAACAAATTTGGCAGTAAAGCCACATAACGACGCCTCAGCCTGCATGTCTTTTGCATTTGCAATATATTATATATAGAGAGATTACTTCATGGAAAGTGCGCGCGTACGGGTTTTATTCACGAGTTGTGAAGTATCATAAAACGAACAAGCGAGTCTTCGAGCGCGTGGAATTCAAGCAATTTATTAACTCAATTTTTCGTAATGCTCTTTAGCGATTTGTCTGAAAATCGATTATCTGCTTTGCCTCATGGGATTTTTAATGGACTAAAAGGACTTCAAAGTCTGTAAGTAATCAGTAATATATTAATATGATAATGAACAGAATGCACCGATACACATTCTTAGTTTTGGTTTTGGTTTTGGTTTTGGTTTTGGTTTTGGTTTTGGTTTTGGTTTTGGTTTTGGTTTTGGTTTTGGTTTTGGTTTTGGTTTTGGTTTTGGTTTTGGTTTTGGTTTTGGTTTTGGTTTTGGTTTTGGTTTTGGTTTTGGTTTTGGTTTTGGTTTTGGTTTTGGTTTTGGTTTTGGTTTTGGTTTTGGTTTTGGTTTTGCCAAAAACAAACTTTAGCTTCCATAAGATGGAACAAAGATATCAACAAATTTGGCAGTAAAGCCACATAACGACGCCTCAGCCTGGTCTTTTGCATTTGCAATATATTATATAGAGAGAGATTACTTCATGGAAAGTGCGCGCGTACGGGTTTTATTATAGAGAGAGATTACTTCATGGAAAGTGCGCGCGTACGGGTTTTATTCACGAGTTGTGAAGTATCATAAAACGAACAAGCGAGTCTTCGAATTCAAGCAATTTATTAACTCAATTTTTCGTAATGCTCTTTAGCGATTTGTCTGAAAATCGATTATCTGCTTTGCCTCATGGGATTTTTAATGGACTAAAAGGGCTTCAAAGTCTGTAAGTAATCAGTAATATATTAATATGATAATGCATAGAATGCACCGATACACATTCTTGGTTTTGGTTTTGGTTTTGGTTTTGGTTTTGGTTTTGGTTTTGGTTTTGGTTTTGGTTTTGGTTTTGGTTTTGGTTTTGGTTTTGGTTTTGGTTTTGGTTTTGGTTTTGGTTTTGGTTTTGGTTTTGGTTTTGGTTTTGGTTTTGGTTTTGGTTTTGGTTTTGGTTTTGGTTTTGGTTTTGGTTTTGGTTTTGGTTTTGGTTTTGGTTTTGGTTTTGGTTTTGGTTTTGGTTTTGGTTTTGGTTTTGGTTTTGGTTTTGGTTTTGGTTTTGGTTTTGGTTTTGGTTTTGGTTTTGGTTTTGGTTTTGGTTTTGGTTTTGGTTTTGCCAAAAACAAACTTTAGCTTTCATTAGATGGAACAAAGATATCAACAAATTTGGCAGTAAAGCCACATAACGAAGCCTCAGCCTGGTCTTTTGCATTTGCAATATATTATATATAGAGAGATTACTTCATGGAAAGTGCGCGCGTACGGGTTTTATTCACGAGTTGTGAAGTATCATAAAACTATCAAGCGAGTCTTCGAATTCAAGCAATTTATTAACTCAATTTTTCGTAATGCTCTTTAGCGATTTGTCTGAAAATCGATTATCTGCTTTGCCTCATGGGATTTTTAATGAACTAAAAGGACTTCAAAGTCTGTAAGTAATCAGTAATATATTAATATGATAATGCACAGAATGCACCAATACACATTCTTGGTTTTGGTTTTGGTTTTGGTTTTGGTTTTGGTTTTGGTTTTGGTTTTGGTTTTGCCAAAAACAAACTTTAGCTTCCATAAGATGGAACAAAGATATCAACAAATTTGGCAGTAAAGCCACATAACGAAGCCTCAGCCTGGTCTTTTGCATTTGCAATATATTATATATAGAGAGATTACTTCATGGAAAGTGCGCGCGTACGGGTTTTATTCACGAGTTGTAAAGTATCATAAAACGAACAAGCGAGTCTTCGAATTCAAGCAATTTATTAACTCAATTTTTCGTAATGCTCTTTAGCTATTTGTCTGAAAATCGATTATCTGCTTTGCCTCATGGGATTTTTAATGGAGAAAAAGGACTTCAAATTCTGTAAGTAATCAGTAATATATTAATATGATAATGCACAGAATGCACCGATACACATTCTTGGTTTTGGTTTTGGTTTTGGTTTTGGTTTTGGTTTTGGTTTTGGTTTTGGTTTTGGTTTTGGTTTTGGTTTTGGTTTTGGTTTTGGTTTTGGTTTTGGTTTTGGTTTTGGTTTTGCCAAAAACAAACTTTAGCTTTCATTAGATGGAACAAAGATATCAACAAATTTGGCAGTAAAGCCACATAACGAAGCCTCAGCCTGGTCTTTTGCATTTGCAATATATTATATATAGAGAGATTACTTCATGGAAAGTGCGCGCGTACGGGTTTTATTCACGAGTTGTGAAGTATCATAAAACGAACAAGCGAGTCTTCGAGCGCATGGAATTCAAGCAATTTATTAACTCAATTTTTCGTAATGCTCTTTAGCGATTTGTCTGAAAATCGATTATCTGCTTTGCCTCATGGGATTTTTAATGGACTAAAAGGACTTCAAAGTCTGTAAGTAATCAGTAATATATTAATATGATAATGCACAGAATGCACCGATACACATTCTTGGTTTTGGTTTTGGTTTTGGTTTTGGTTTTGGTTTTGGTTTTGGTTTTGGTTTTGGTTTTGGTTTTGGTTTTGGTTTTGGTTTTGGTTTTGGTTTTGGTTTTGGTTTTGGTTTTGGTTTTGGTTTTGGTTTTGGTTTTGGTTTTGGTTTTGGTTTTGGTTTTGGTTTTGGTTTTGGTTTTGGTTTTGGTTTTGGTTTTGGTTTTGGTTTTGGTTTTGGTTTTGGTTTTGGTTTTGGTTTTGGTTTTGGTTTTGGTTTTGGTTTTGGTTTTGGTTTTGGTTTTGGTTTTGGTTTTGGTTTTGGTTTTGGTTTTGGTTTTGGTTTTGGTTTTGGTTTTGGTTTTGGTTTTGGTTTTGGTTTTGGTTTTGGTTTTGGTTTTGGTTTTGGTTTTGGTTTTGGTTTTGGTTTTGGTTTTGGTTTTGGTTTTGGTTTTGGTTTTGGTTTTGGTTTTGGTTTTGGTTTTGGTTTTGGTTTTGGTTTTGGTTTTGGTTTTGGTTTTGGTTTTGGTTTTGGTTTTGGTTTTGGTTTTGGTTTTGGTTTTGGTTTTGGTTTTGGTTTTGGTTTTGGTTTTGGTTTTGGTTTTGGTTTTGGTTTTGGTTTTGGTTTTGGTTTTGGTTTTGGTTTTGGTTTTGGTTTTGGTTTTGGTTTTGGTTTTGGTTTTGGTTTTGGTTTTGGTTTTGGTTTTGGTTTTGGTTTTGGTTTTGGTTTTGGTTTTGGTTTTGGTTTTGGTTTTGGTTTTGGTTTTGGTTTTGGTTTTGGTTTTGGTTTTGGTTTTGGTTTTGGTTTTGGTTTTGGTTTTGGTTTTGGTTTTGGTTTTGGTTTTGGTGGGGGGGGGGGGGGGGGGGGGGGGGGGGGGGGGGGGGGGGGGGGGGGGGGGGGGGGGGGGGGGGGGGGGGGGTTTTGGTTTTGGTAAACAAACTTTAGCTTCTATAAGCAGGAACAAAGATATCAAAAGAAAATTATCTTCTATAAGCAGCATGCAAGATATGGACATCTCCAATCCTGCTGTTACTCGGTGTTGCTTTCTTTCCTTTTAATTTCTTTTAAAAAGTGAAGAAAGAAAAGAAACGAAAAGAGTGGTTAAGTTTATGAACGAAGCAAAAAAATAAAAAAATAAATAAAAGACGAACGAAAGAACGAGGAAAAGAAAAACACAGACTCATAGGATAGGCTACTTATAAGTGTTTGGGGGGGGGGAGGGGGAGGGGGGGAAGATATACCACTTTAGAGTTATTTTTGATATAGTTTGGGAAGGGGAGACATGTGATTATTATTATTATTTTCTTTTTTCTTGGGGAGGGAAATATGTTATTATTATTTCGGAGGCTGGGGAGAGGGAGGGTATGCTATTTCTAAAACTATTTAAGAGTTATTCAGCTATTATTATTATATATTTTTTCTTTGTGGAGGGGGGGGGGTGGCTATTTCATAAGTTTGTCTTTTATATGTATATATGTATATTTCTATTATAATTAGTTCAGATTATTAGAGTAGTTATGGTCATGTAAGAGCCACGCAGTGGAATAACCATTATTATTATTATTATTATTATTATTATTACTATTTTCAAGCAAATAGTATAATCCAATTGATACTCAAATATTGTAATTTTTTTCATCATTAGAAAACTTGAAAACAACCGTATAAGTAAAATAGACCGAGCACTCTTCAATGGAATGGAAGACCTTACGTTTTTGTAAGTTGATGATTAGACAATTGATGCTGCCGATCTCAATTCATACTTTGCTAGTCAGGATATAACGGCCCATCTACGTATTCGTAAAATCAGGTATAATGTGCACGAGTACAGGAATAAGTATGATTTTTAAGCATTATTTAATACGATCGCTGAAACACTTTTTGGCCATCGAAGCTGTGAACATAGCCTTAATCGAAGCGATATTGATCAAATAATTAGTTAGTTAGTTAGTTAGTTAGTTATTTGGTTAGTTAGTTATTTGGTTAGTTAGTTAGTAGTTAGTTTTTTTTCTAAGTTTCAGGCTAATGAATTATGGTAATAGCGGAGCTCCCGCGAGGGCCAAAGGCCCGCGCGAGCGGAGCACCATACTTAAGAAAAAATGGTAACCCATCGAGTTGATTTTTCATGGCTTGATCACGTTCGGCGAGATCTCGTAGTTATCCGACACCGCCGAACAGCCAAAAAAAACAGCAGGAGTCGTCACCTGAAACCACTAATCTCTCAGATCGTTGACATGAATTTACTAAAGTCGGCAAGAAAAGCAACCGTCACAAATTGCAGAACTTCAAAATCAGTATGAAATCATTCAGTACCCAACAAATCTTACTTTCAGTAAATAAGCTGACTCGAAGAAGGATAAGAAGGCAAAATAACTCAGCCATTGAGAGACAGTTGTTGACCTACGAGATCTCGCCGAACTGGGAAATCTATCATCACTGTCCATAGCAGTGACGTAAACCTAGTACGGATTTCGGCAGACTGAAAACAATAGGATTAAGGCTAGCTTCGTACCCTGTTCCTCTTCTCTCCTTCGGGACCTCGTGAAGTACGTTAGCGATTAATTCCGAGTGACCCACGATCGGTTCTTAATATTAAACAGACAAGCATCACGAGATTGAAATCGGAGCTAGATGTTTATTCACTACTAAAGGTCAGCCGTACCGAAGCAGATTTATTCGACCGTTGGAAACAAAATAAAGCGTTAGTTTTAATCCAAACGAGGAGGCGACTCTGGCGCCCGTGGCTTGATTACGCCATCACCTTGTCCGTACGTACAACATACGGCGTGTACCACCACAGGGTTCCCGCTTGATTCCAAAGCGAACTTTGCCTCGCAAATACATAAAAAATCATTGCTTTTCAACACATAATAAACATTTTTATGGATCAAAAAGTAGTCTTCAAGAATTCAGGTGGTTTTTTTTTTGAGAACAATCGTATATTTTAACTTATTTTGTTCGCCTCCGATCGGCAAATCAAAGAAGACTTTCTCTCAATAGTTTTAATATTTTAATACATAATTTAATTTCATGTTGAATGAAATATAAAACAAACAAAAATATTCCGCCACATATTTACTGGGGGCTAACTACTGGGGGCTAACTAGAAAACTTACCAGTTAATTTAGCCCTCAGGCTCAACTTATATATATACAATTGTAAAAAACTATTTATATATACATGGTAACTAATTTGTTGTATTTTTTCTTACTATAAAATTATCAAACTGTTAATTTAATGAGCAATAAATTTTGATTGATTGATTGATTTGCCATTTATTTAACTTTTCCAGCTAATAATTGCACATGAATGAGTGATAGGTCTATTTTAAGTTGTTGAACAACATGTTCTCGTAGGCTTATAACATGTCAGAATTTGGTCTTTTACTGAGTCGACAAGAACATTTCCAAAGTCTGACAAAGAAAATTATCATTTTGGATCAATAATTCTGTCTCTTGTTCTTGTGAAGTACAACTGAACTAGCTAGACTGAATGTAAGAAAGTTTGTATTTCGAAAACATTTGCCGTTCGTATTTTTTCACCTAAAACCAATACCATTTGCTTAATAAGATCTTCTTCAACACATGAAATACTAATTAATTGTATGTTGTCCTTCAAATTTAATAAGTTTTCTGGTGCTTTGAAGGCGGCTTAAGTTATCGTTTTTCCTTCAGTTTTCTCCCACCGGTTTTGAAAAATGGCAGGTCATATTTTCGCTATCAAAAACCAATTCCTTTCAAAAATTAAGCTTATAACCGTTTCTCTAGATTTAACCATATAAAACTTGAATAAAAACCTAAACGAGGAAGACATATTAAATTGAAAATGTACCATTTAATACCTAGTTGTGTAATAAAGCTTACAGCTATGGATATGAAAACTTGCTTTGATTGCTAAACTAAAGACATCACCATGGAAACATTTACATGCTTTGGAGTTTTCAAACTAAATAATTTTCTTACGTACCAAATTTTTCAGCGATTCCTTTCTTCTATAAAGCAAAACGTCAAAAGTAACATAACTTCAAACCAAATAATCTTCCTGGAATTGTGAAGCTTAAAAAGGTCGAGTTTTACGTTGTGTTTTTCGCTTACAAGCAGCACATGGTTGGGAAGCTGCTAAAAGTTTTGCTTGAAGTGCAAACGCACCCGAAAACAGTCACACTTTCGTATGCAGTGTCACGCTTGTCACGCACTTAGTATGAAATTTATTTATAGTTAATATATTTCTTTAAAAAATCGTTTCTCTTTAAAACGCATGGATAACCCCATTTTTTGTGTGTAGATTTTAAAGTATATGTCAAATTAGCCTTGTGAAATAGAACATTAGATTTATAATTGGTTTTGAAAAGAATATGGGAGATAGGAAGAACGAAGAATTGAGCTGGGAGCTCCGCTTTTAGGCAGTGCCTAAATATATATTTTACGTTTATTCCCCATCTAGATCACTAAAGCAAAATCGAATAACTCATTTACAAAGAGGATTGTTTAAAGGAATAAAAGAATTGAAGATTGTGTAAGTGTACAACATTTTCTGAAATCATCTATAAGTTAATGAGCCACATAATGAGCCTATGAATCAATCAAAATGTAGAATGGAAGCAATGCATTCCAACTTTGGGTAGTCCAGCCAATCACAAGCCTGGAAGGCACGAGTTGATTGAACGATCGTCTTTTTCTCCTGGGAAACGGAATAAGTTTGTTGCATTGGATGGACTCAATGTTGAAATGCTATTAATATTGATGCTCTCTGATTGAACAATTATATTTTTAGTCCTTGGCTTTTTTCCCCTCATCGTCGTCTACGATTTTTCTTAAAGTTTCAGAATGTTATCATCAATTACAGGTACAGCTGGAACCTAAAATGGAACCTAAAATGTGATGAATACAGAATATTGGGCGGTAGAACGATCACCATTTAATAAATTGCCTTGAGGCCGTTAGATACAAAAGTTTTTCCCAAAATCACAATTTCGCCGAACTCTTGAATGTGGAATGTGGGGAAATGTGGGGAAATTTCTACAGCTTATCCTATCCAAATGTTTGAGATATATATTTTTTAAGTCACGCATCGCACATCGCAGTTTATGTATTTTAAAGTTAAAAGTGTTGTTTATGTCGAATTTTAAATTATCGCCAGTGATGCGCGTTGTTCGAAATCCTTTAAAATTAAAGATTTTTACCGCAGTGTCTATTTATTGTTGGAATTTTTGGTACATTAATTAAACTAAGAATTTAAGTACAAAGACTTGGCAAGTTGGAGAAGATAGAACATCTTTCAAATCTGTTCGTGTTCTCTTGAAAAAAAAATGGCATTATTTACTTCTTCAATGATGCTGGTGTGGATCATCGCCCTATAATGCCTTCTTGATTCTACTTCGATTTTAGAATTGGTTGAATTGCGCTCATACCAAAAAGGATATACAAGGATATATCCTATCTATGAGTTTGACAGCTTGCTCTCGGTGTCTACAAGCAAGATCAGATAGAACCCTTGGAAATTCCTGGACACATATGAGATTATATCATTTTTTACTTTTATCCCATACAAAGTCTATACGTTGATCGACCATTTTGTTTTGCAAACACAGGGCATCTACTGCGCGTGCATTTCTAGCCATTCTTCTTAAAACATTTAATATTTATTTGAGTTCTAGTAGCCTGAGGAAGGTCATTCCATAATTTGGCACGCCTATAAGTCCTTCTTGTTTCTAGCGTTGTTATCGATCATGATAATGTAGATGTTCTACTTCTTTTTTTTTCGTATTAGAAATGTGATAAACAACCGAATTGTTCACCTTGAAAAAGGAGTTTTCACTGGAAGCCAATGTTCAGGGATGCTGTGAGAGAAACTTTTTTTGTTCTTTTTAAGTGTTTCTTTTTTGTTATATTCAAATCGGCATACACAAAGCAAGTGTTGTTATATTTGTAAGAGGGTCCACAAATTACTCTAAGATGTGTTATGGCCAACCGAATCCAGTAAGGCCCAGTTGAAACGTCGATCTTCTCATTAGCCGAACCTGATAACATCAGAGAAGATCGCCTTATTATCCATCGTTTCCAATAAGTTCGGATTCAGATGGCCGGCCACATATTAGAATAATTCGGTGAAAAGGTTAAAATTAATGAGTCAGTATACCGGAGATTGATATCTAGGGGATTTACACATACATTATAAACAGCTTAAGCTAATTTATATATTTTTGGTTCCAAGCTTCTCATCTTCCTCAAGGTATTTTTCAACACCATTATCATCGAACCACCATTTTTGTTCCCTTTTTTCTAGCTTTCTTCATAAAAACCGCATTACATCGGTACCTATTGACAGCATTGACAAACTTCACTCTCTTTTGCTACTGTAGGTTAATATAAATATAAATTAAAACTTGACACTTGCAATTAGTACATAAGGTTTTTGTCTTCGAAATGGTTTAGCTGTTATTTGGGGGTAGTTGGTCGATCGGTTGATTTGTTGGTCAATGTCCAATGATGTGTTTCACTATTTTTCTTCTTCTTTATTATTCGGAAGGTCCTTAGCCAATAATCAGCTGTCTTCCTTAAAATTTGGAGAGAAAATGTCACTTCAACACCTGTAAATATCACACAAGGAGGCTGTAAAGGGGTTTCTGCCTTCACATACACTTAGAATAATGACCTGAAAAGTTGTAAATGGGAAATATAAGAAAGCAAGTAAACCCAGAAAGCCAAAGACCATAAACTAAAGATCAAACTGAACAATGAAAATTACATTGCAATGGCAACACAGTATAAAAACTGCTAGCATTTCATCAACTACTGCTATTATTGATACATCTACTACTGCTGCTGTTGCTAGCTTCTATTACTACCACTACTACTACTATACTACTACTATTATTACTACTACCACTACTACTACTACCACCACTACTACCACTACTACTACTACTACTACTACTACTACTACTACTACTACTACTACTACTACTACCACTACTACCACCACTACTACTACTACTACTACAGCTACTACCACTACTACCATTACTTCTACTACTACAGCTACTACCACTACTATCGCTACCACTACTACCACTACTACCACTACTACCATTACTTCTACTACTACAGCTACTACCACCACCACTACTACCACTACTATTACTACTACTATCACTACTACCACTACTACCACTACTACCACTACTACCACTACTACCACTACTACCACTACTATCACTACTACCACTACTACCACTACTACCATTACTTCTACTACTACAGCTACTACCACCACCACTACTACTACTACCAGTACTACAATTATGTCTTTTTTCTAATACATTCTAATACTACTAGTGTTACTACTACTGTTGCTGCTGCTGTTACTACTACTACACTACTACAATTATGTCTTTTTTCTAATACATTTACTACTACCACTACCACTATTACTGTTTGTGTGTGTGCTTACTTTCTTTTCTTTCCACTAAACTCTAATAAGTTCCCGCGATTACTGTACCTTTTCCCAGTATAAATTTTAATTTTAATTTTACTCTTTTATCTGCTGTTTTAGGTATGCAAACAACAACAAACTGACTCGAATCTACAAAGACACATTCAAGTGGACTCACAAACTCATAACCATGTAACTGAGACCCTTCTGAAAAAAATATATGAGCTGTTTTGGGATAAAACATAAATAAACACAGTTTTCCCAAACAGATCTAGATTTCATACTTGGCCAAGATCCTGGAAATGTTTTATTATTACTGTTGTTTTTGTCTCTGTTTTTCTTTAGATTTCTTTCATACAATCCAATAAGTGTCATTGAAGAAGATGCATTCGCATCACTTCGCCACCTCGAAATTGTGTAAGAATAATTACAGAGACAAATACACCTCTTTAATTATATGAAGAACAACATTGCAATTATTTCATTTTTACTCCGACAAAGGACTAACGTCCGAAACGTCACTATAGTTACAAACTTATTTACGCCTTGTCTCCTTCTCATTTACTTGCCGCTAGTATCCAAAAGACCCACACAATCCCAACTATAGCAACCGCTAGTCATAATCATATATTTGAAATGTGTTAATCTTAAATTCGTCCGTCATAAATCATATTTGCATGAGTCCTCAGCAATGAAACAACAATGGCCAAAATAGTCCCCTTCCCAGTTCCTGCGCCATCTGGAAAGGTAGCCGTGCCTTTGCATCGAAGCGAGACGAACGGTGAACCTTGGACAACTAGACGCTCTTGGAGCGTTCACTGGGTTGCCTGTGCGAGAGCTCCCCCACTCACCAATCCTATATACTCTATTATTTCTTACCAAAGTGTTCCTTTTGGGTTCAAAGTCCCCCTTTATTAAAAACATTTTAAATTCTAGTAAGACATTAGTGTTGCGTTACTGACTTGTCAACGCATATTATATTTCTACTTGACCTACTAGAGTACCTTTCAAGACCAGCTGATGAAATAAACATATCAATTTCAGTATCGAAACTGTTCGCTGCAAAACAAACGTTTTATCAATGTAAATACTCTTAGCCAAAATGTGTTTAACTGGTCATTTTTTTTCCCTCAGTTTTTGTTTTCTGTATTTTCATAAATGGAAATATTCAAATATTTCTTGTAGATCACTATCAGCTCGTCTGACTTCTACAAGTTCTTGGAGTCAGCTTTCATCAAAGCTTTGTTTGTCACTCGTTTTGTAGTTTGTCTCTCGTTCTGTAATTTGTCTCAGTATATTTTTTTGTATCTGAGATCTGGTAAGATCTAGTTTGATCATAGCTAGGTAGTTTATAGATTATCTTAGTCTATTTTGACTAGTTTGTCTAGTTCTACGATTCTCATACCGTAGTTTGCTCAAAGATTCTCAAAGATAGCTCATAGATTCTCAGACTTCTCTCTTTGAGTATGTGGACCAACCCGTTCCAAAATTGCTCAATAACATCTTTTAGTGTGTGTCTACCACGTACGGCGTGTGTGTTTGTAAGTAGTTTAAGCGTAGCGTTAAAAAACCTAAAGACAATAGTACGCAACATGCCTACAGACAAAATAGTACTTCACGAACCCTGAACCCTCATTTTAAGACTGGTTTGCTACCATAGCAACCCAGTAATTATTCACTTGTCTCTATCAGTGCAAGCTCACCGTTTGTCTCGCTTCAAAGCAAAGGCACGGCTACCTTTCAAGATGGCGCAGGGAACTGTGAAAGGGACTATCGTAAAGTGTGAACAGAGGCGGCTTATCCAGGGGATGTTTTTTTTAAATAATGGGTTGCATGATGGCAATGAAAAAAAACGTAACGACTGATTCTAGTTAGCTAATCGAAATTCAAATAAGGTTGCAATCCCCAAAACCCTCCCCCTCGATACACCCCTGGCCACACAATTTTTCCAATTCAGATTTGGTTTTCTTCTCATGAATGAATTTACAAAATCCACAATTTTAGTATTTTTCTTTAATACTCCTATTTCGCTCGGTGTCTTTTGCCTTTAACGTTTTATGGAATAATGATAATGATAATAATAATAATAATAATAATAATAATAATAATAATAATAATAATAATGTTTATTTATACACGCTGGGTTTTTAAAGCATGGCTGATGTGGCCGTATTTTTTTTTACATTATATATATGAAAACAATATGATTATACATTATATTATTAATTTTACTATATTATACATTTAATTTTGAAACTTTGAATAATTCTTTACGTCTATTAATTTTATTACAGAACTCTGGGAGATACTCAGCTGATTGTACCCATGACTATCATGCCTTTGAACAACAGTGCATCATTCATTATGTAAGTTTTATACAAGTATTTTAGTATACAATCACCATTTTCAGCTATTTCGAAAAACGTTGAATACTGAATACTGCATACTGAATAGTGCATTCTAAGACCGAAAGGCATTGTGGGTCTCATTGATTTGAAAAAAAGTAAATTTACAGCGATTTGCTCTCTAAATGTAGGTAGCATATTATTCTGGATTAACCTTTGTCATACAGCGGCAATCCTGAATTTGACGTCACAGACTTTAGCATGAAAACGAGGATACGCGTGGTAACATTGTATTTATTACGGTATATAAAAATTGCAGTTATGCCGAACAAAGATCGACCACTATTGTTTGTCATGTGTGCTTTTATCGAGTAATAATGAATCCACTTGCATACAGTTGAGACAGAGATAACTTTTCTCAATTCTCAAGGATACATCATTGAATCATATTGAAAATACTGCGCAATGTTGTAAAGTTCGCTCATCGTTACCCCCGGGTCGTGACCCTTCTGCATGTAGACGATCAGTGAATTTCTTTACGTACACTCGTTTCTTGACATTTTTCTCTAGACGAGTCTGTTATAAGCATTTCCCAACCTTCAATACAATACAATACAATATTTAATACAATAAAGATTTATTCCAGATGCATCTAAGTAGATACATATACAAAATATAAAAGCTGAATAAAGCAGGCGAAACACTACAAAAATAACTAAGAAAAAGGGCATCTATAAAGGAAGTTAAGAGGCTATCCCTATGTAAAAACTCCCTAAAATGACAAACAAATAGACGAGCAAAGCTACAAATATACGAATAAATGGATAAATATATAGTAGAATGATAAGAAAATATATAAATAAATGGATATATCAGTCAATAAATAAATATATGAGTATGTAATATGTAAGTAGAGCAAACGCATTAAAACCATGAAATAAATGCAAAATGGACACAATGTCCTCAGACATAAAGAAAACATTCAGTGGCTAGAACGTACTCAAGAAAAATGCAGTACCGTCTGTATTTTCCTGGACAAACCAGTGTTTATTTATCCCTGAGTAAGGAAGGTTCAACAGTCAGTGGAATCAAACAAATTCAATTTGTCCAGCATTTTAAAACGAGTGCATCAAAATTAACTATCTCTCTCTCTCTTTAAGAAACTCTTGTTTGCAATAAACAAAGAAATCACACGAAGAGCTGCACTGGAAAGAAACCACAACGGAATCTGTTCTAGCATGAAATAAAATACCTAGTCTATGAGGCTCCTCGCCTTTTATTCAGCGGTTTATATGCATGTCAACCGGACAAAAATCTCTTCTTTTGATCAGAATTATCTTCGGTGGGTGCAACTGCAAGTCTCACTGTGAATAAAAGCAGAAACAATGGGTATTTCAGAAAGATATTATAGATTTGAAGCCGCCATGTGATCGAAAGCACACAACGGGTTGTGACTAAACTACATGGTTACCTTCAACATCGTCAAAATAGTATTCGTGAACAAATTCATACCCTCGGGAATACTTTGCATTGAATGGCAGTTTTTCCTTTGCAAATCTTTTAACAAAATTATTAGTTATAGCTATAAAAAAAAAAAAGAGCAAGATCTTCTTGCCAAGATTAGGATGAATTTATACCACTGGACGCCATATTGACATTCATATTTATCGAAGAACAATATTTGTCGAAGAAACAATATTTGTATTATGATCATCCGGGTGGATGTAGTCCTGAGAAGGACTGTTTGATGTGACTGAGGTTCACCACGCGTGTCCTCGTTCTCATGCTCAAATTCATGACGTCAAATTTAAGATGACTGCATGTGATAAAGGCGAATGGAATGCACTAAAATGATAGTTAATGATTATTATTTATTTTACTTTAGACAATATTACATGACCCAAAATTTATTTCCGTCTTGGAATACACTATTCAGTATGCAGTATTCAGTATTCAACGTTTTTTGAATTAGCCTTACAGCTTCCTTAGTTAGGCTAAGGTCAAACGTCAAATTTCACATGAGCCGTACGCATTGATAGCGAGGTTTCATCTTATGCTTAACTCTTTATTTGAATGTTCAGCCAAACGTACACTAGATATAAATTACACTATTTATATACCAGAATGAACAGTCAACGAAAGAGAATATTTGCCATTGCTGAGCTTGCTACCCAGCCTGGGGTCACGGTCATTTTTTTAATGTTTTGTTTTTTGGTTATTCTAGATGTTTTTATCCTATTATAACCTTTTGTTTGTTTGCCTTTATTAGATACGAGACATCAACCGTAGGATTCAAATTCCCAACGCATCTCAGCACAGAAGTTTCGGCAGAGTTCACACAAGATTTGGGGTACATTTGCGATAGTTCAGACTTTTGTAAACCTTGCAAAAGGGGATATTACAAGACAACAGATTCTTCTGGTGTATTCCAGTGCGTTAAATGTCCATCAGGTAAAGTAGTTTTGCCCTTTTTTTACTCTTGGATACGCGAAGCGTAGAAATGAGTTATTGTAAGGGGTCTGGATATGCAAATGTGTCACTCACTCGCTCACAATAGATGGAAGAATTTGAAGCGAATTTGAGAGCGTGTCAACTGATAGACTTATTTGCATTAGCCCAAGGTAAAAGACCAAAAGCCAATCGAAGTTTTGAAATGGTGGGTCGCGATGCAACGATTTGCGCTGTAAATTTGCTTGATAATGAAGTCATGCGGATTTCGAAACGTCGCAACAAATTTGCGTTATTTCTATTTTGATTCAAAAATTGAAACCGTTAAAAAAATTGTTCTAAAAAAATTAGAAGACTTTTCTTAAAACAGACTGCCCGAGTATTTTAAGCCTTGAGCGAGGTAACGAAATTGACAATAAAATAAACAGTTATGTTTAATGACGTTTTACGATTTATTATATCCACTTTGAAATCACTAGCAAATCCTGTAATCTGATTGGCTCTCAGTAGATTGATTCAAGCACGAATCGCACTATTTTGAGTCCGAATCGCATCTTTTTGTCAGCCAATCACAATGCAACACTAGAAAAGGTAACCAATCAGATTACAGGATTGTATGTAATCAGCCAATCAGATTACAGCAAATAAGGAACATAAAATGTAGCTTTTCTCAAGTTTGACTGGAATTTTTTGTTACAAAAAGAAACAAAATACTGGCTATTTGTGAATAAATACTTTTGTATTTATCACAAATTTAGTGTCTATCTAGTATGATTTCAAAATGGATATAATAAAGTGATAATTGAACTTTGTGTCGTGCAATTTTGGTCTGATATCAAACTTGCGATTACAAATCACACTCCCGCTACGCGGTCGTGTGATTTTGTTATCGCGCGTTTGATATCAGACCAAATTGCACTCCACTTAGTTCAATTACCATTATTTATTTGTGAAAAATATATTTGAAGTGATCAAATATAAAGAAGATGGATGAAAAATAATACTTTCTATGATACAAAACGTGATAAAATCTACTATTAGTCTTTGTTTCTTCTTTTATAGTGGAGTTCGTACAGGAATAGTCAATAAACTTACCTACTTTATTAAACTTTACTACTTATATTAACATCAGAGACCTACTCATAACCCGGATTTTTTTTTTTTTTCAATTCAATGGCGCATGCCTTCTAAAGGCCACCCAAATACATACATTTTGGCCAAAAAGCCTCTTAGGGCAGCCGCAATTTTTACTTGATTGAGCTGGATTTCATGTCATTCGAAAAGCAGGTAAAATATAATAAAATGGAGGGAGGAGCGATATGCCACCTTCATTCAAGCAATCTAACCGCCACCCGGCTCAGTTGACCACGTACAATGGCGGTCCCGTTTCTCCACACTACCTAACCCTGCATCGGAGGGACGTAAAAAAACCACTGAGGACGTAAAGAAACCCTGGCAGTGACCACCCTCAGTGTCTGGCCTTTACTAATGATTTCTTAATGTGTTGATTGCGGGATGGGAATGGGAGTTTTAAGGGGTTGGGAATTGGTGCAATGTACCTCAAAGGGGACCTCGTGTTCTATTGTACAGCACCAGCCTGCGGGCAAATCTCAAATAAAAAAATAAAAAAATAAAAAATCATGGGATATCACCAGCTCATTAAAAGTCCTATGTGTCAGTCAAACAACACTGGCAAACCCGAGGAATGTGCCAAACATGAAAAAAAATCGAATTATGCAAACTCTTAGATTCCTCTCAAAACTGACGGCATTTTTTACTGACTTTTGCTGTCTTTAGGTGGATTTTACCAAGATGAGCTGACTTACACAGGTGTCAAAGTGTACGGTCTGGGGTGCAAGCAGTGTCCTCATGGTACTTACGTCAAACCTGAAATGGCTCCTGGAGAATCACAGTCGGACTGTAAATCGTGTGAACAAGGTAAGAATTTGGTAAGAATTTGGTAAGAATTTGGTAAGAATTTGGTAAGAATTTGGTAAGAATTTGGTAAGAATTTGGTAAGAATTTGGTAAGGATTTGGTAAGAATTTGGTAAGAATTTGGTAAGAATTTGGTAAGAATTTGGTAAGAATTTGTTTTTTCGCTCGTTTGTTGGTTTCACTATTTAATTATCACCAATTAATTATCATCATCAGTACAGTTTTACTATTATCATCATTTATCAACAATAACTTGTTCTCTTACATTACCATTATATTCTTCTTCTACGATTCACAGGTACAGACCTAAAACGGTTTGCAAAGTTCCGAGCATGCCACTGTATGAAAGATTACTACCGACTGGATCGATTTGGCCCTTGTTTCAAATGCAAGAAAGGCTACTTGTGTACTAATGAGAGTGTTGACTTAGCACCAGGCTTCTACTGGGTGTGGAATAAAAACACTACAAGAAAGAACTACAAGATTTTTACAAGCAACTTGGTGATCTCTAGCGGCAACTTCAAAATCAGAGCATTTCAAGGTTACATTCCCAATCCTCATGCCTGTCCATTTGCAGATAATTGTTTAGGAGGAAGCTTGTCGTTGTGTGCCACAGGCTATACAGGACCATTGTGTGCTGTTTGTGATAAGGGATATACTAACGTGATGGCAAAATGTCGACCTTGTCCATCTCTTCCATGGATCATAGCCCAAGCAGTGTTCTTTACTTTCCTTATGGTCCTTATTATTGGTATAAGTATTTGGAAGGACAAGAAAGAAACCAGTGACTCCTCAAGATCATTATCAGACATTGTGATTGCTAGGTTCAAAATTGTTATCGGTTTCTACCAAGTTTCTTCCAGCACTTTTGACTCGTTTTCGTATATCAGTTGGCCTCCTTCTATACTGTCCATGATGAAATACGTCAAGGTCATCCAAATGAATATCTTTCAAGTGGTTTCTTTAGGATGTATCAACGACAACATCAAAACAGATGCTTATGCATATTTTCAAGCAAGCCTTGCTATTACCGCAGTGGTCTTTTTAGCAGGGCCAGTGATTAGCTGTTGTTTTAGGGTTTTATCTAAAATAAAAAAACCGTCAGAAAACCTTATGGGGAAAGCAAGTACCAATAAAATATATAAATGTTTGATCCTGATCCTTTTCATCACCTTCCCATCGATGTGCACCAGCGTCTTCCAGATGTTGCCTGCTGCATGTCACAAGATCTGCTCGTATGAAGATCACAACTGTAAATCATACCTCAAAGCTGATTACTCAGTACAGTGTGACACAGCAAAGCACCAAATCTATGGAACCCTGAGTACAGTGGCATTACTGTATTGCACTGGCTTCCCATTAGCTCTTTTCTTGATTCTCAAACGTGCACGAGGAAAAATGAACAAGAACAGTACCATTTTGAGCAGCCTTCGTTTTCTTTACGAAAACTACTCACCAATATGCTGGTTCTGGGAAATCTTAGAACTTGTACGAAAAATGTCTTTCAGTGCAATACTGATACTGATGAACGCTGAGAGCCGAATAAGTTTGGGTTTGACTGCCATATTATCAGGTCTATATTCTATTTTCTTTGCCCTCTACAAGCCGATTGAAGATAAATTTGAACACTGGTTGCAGCTGGTATCCCTGATGGCCAGCTCTGTTAACTTTACTGTGGGAATGTTGATGAAGATTCCCAAAGAAGACTCGTCATCTGGAATCACAAACGAAGCTGATGAACTCAGCATCACGATTCTCCTTATTGGAACAAACGTTACTGTCATCATATTAATCACAGGTAAGAAGGAGAACAATGTTCTACTGCTATATTTTCGGTGCATGACTCAATAATTTACTTTGTAATAATTTATTGATACGTTCTAAGGAAATAAGAAATTTTAGCAATTTGATTGGCTTAGAGGAATGTTTTATTTCAGCGCAATTCGAAATACCTACATGTGATAATAATATTTCTATGGAAACAAGTAACAAAACAAAACGAGAATTATCAAGTTCTCAAAATTGCACAAAGGTTTGCCTATAATGAGCTAAAAATTGGAGGTGAACAAAAACGTCAATGTAAAAATACCAACAGAATGATTTGTCCCAGCCGAGCGGAATTTAAAAAAAATTTCAACCACAGACTAATCTTCCAATCACAGACCGTTGTGATTTTTTTATCGCAGATCTGTGTTAACGCACTTTTTTCTACCTGAAATCCTTAGAAAATTGAATGCAACACAATTTAAGTCTCAGAGAAGTCCATAACTCTGGACCAGAGTGATATTTCATCTGTGATTTTTCCAAAAGCCTATCGAGAAATGATTTTCAAAACAAAGATTGACGTGCCGCAGGTTTTGTTCAACAATGCTTAGTTCGATTAGGTGTTCAAGGTCAAGTTCAAGTTCAAAATTTAATTATTCACACACAAAATAACATCTAAATTGATTACAAGAGAATGGGATAGATATAAAGCTCACAAAATTACAGAAAATCCTAATATTTACAAAAGAGTACGTTAGGTGTGTGTGGCGCCTGCCGAAGCAGTATAAACTTTCGAGTCAGGAGCCACCCATATCATACAATATATATATACAGTTGAACTGATCAAGAGGAATATCATAAGTTATTATTTACAAATATATGTCATGAAAGCAAAATCTATAAACTGACTATAAGCCCTTACATCATTGTTGACTTTGTATTCAGTAAAGGTGTTCGCTAAGTAAAGACTTTGTATTAAGGTGACTGCCTACTTTTGAACGCTCGATTTGAGACCACGATGAGCGCGCGCACAAAAACCGCTTAATAAAATTCGAAATTTTATTGAGGAACCATACACATTTTGAACTTCGACGCGCAAAACCCTCAAATTTTGTAGGGGATTCTATACTTTTTATAAGCTTAATTGAAAGAACTTCTAAAAATCTACGTTAAGTCAATTTTTTTAGGAAAGTTAATTTTTCTAGCGCATGAAAAAATAGATTTTTGTAAGAATTTTTGTTTGACTTTATGAGATTTTTGAGAGCACTAAAAGGGCGAAATATGACAAATTGATGTATTTCTTTTTCTTTTATTCAAAAATATCCATGTCGTATTGTAGAATAATTCACTAGCTGTTATTTGGGCATGATTAGGTCGGCAAAGAACTATTATCTTATGAGTTGTAAAAAAAAATTTCTGATCACTTCCGGTGGCGCAATTTTTGCTCCAAAAACCAAGCGCAGGCATCCATTAAATGCTGATTATCTCATAACCGAGTACGGAACATCCCATTTTTCTTTTCATAATCGGAATAAGCATTAAATTTCACTTTAAAAAATCGTAGTTTAAAAAGGTTTAATTTTTTTTTCCAAAAGTAGCCAGTCACCTTAAGTAAAGGTGTTCGCTTTGCTGGGCTTGATACACCAGTTTAGCATTCAATGCAAACCGTTGTTGTTTTTATTTGTATATATATTTTTTTCTCAATTTCATGTTTGGAATTAATCAACAGTTCAATATCTGTCAAGCATCGTGGCCAAAATCACTGAGTTAAAGAAAGAGCCTCGATGTGACGTGTCGTGCTGTCTTGAGGTTCTTCAACTGGTCAGCGAAGCACATGGAGAAGCATCATCCATTTGTGCTGAACCAAAAAATGTGATACGAAGAGTAAATGCTGATGGAGGGAATCAAGGGCTTTCTGATTCCCCAAGCAACATCCAGGATGTGTTAGTCCAAGAGGATGAGACTGAAGAAAATAATACCACGACATCTGACCAGAAACGGACGAAGCCATGACGTGTTCAATCAGATAAGATAGGGACAACATTCCAGAAAGGTTTCCATGAAATGTCATAAAATGTCATAAAATAATTTAGTATTATTACCCAGGTAATTATAGAAAATTAATATTAATATTCATTTTCTTAATATTTGCCTTTTATTTTATTTAGCACATGGCGAAATATTTTTTTGAAAATTCTTTACTTTTCAAAAGGCGTCAAAGTACGCTGGTAATTTTTTTTTTCGCCATCAGAAATTTATTGGAAGACAATGAAATTTCAGATTTGTAAAGTTAAAACATCATGTAAAACAGCTTTGGAAGAATTAAGCATCTATGTATTTTTGCAAAGGAGCGCAAACCCCCCGAAGTTGGTCAGGAATATATTTTGGCTTTCTCAAAGGGTAAATTATGAAAGATACCATGGTATATATCACGCAAATATGCCTACCTAATACCAAAATATATGAGCAAAATCATAATTTTGACTGTTACCGGGGTATGTTCGATTTTTGCTGACATCTCCTCTTAAGCACAAGAGCTCGCCTAGCCCAATATTTCGGCGTCACCGGAAGAATCATTCTTCGCTTCCGTCAATCAAAAGTACTTGTGATGAACGAACTGAGTAATTAAATTCCAGAAGACAAATTGGAAGTTCCTCTTTAGAGTAGTATTGGTAAGCATGTCAAGCTTGCAAAGTTTAACATATCTATCGCTGATCAAAATCAAAAAAACAAAATCAATAGTACGTAGATGAGCGCTTGCGAGCTCGTATACTTAGTCACAACAATGATTTAATTCAATTAAATTCAATCTACAGTCAAAATGGCTTAAGCGTACCCCCTAGTCTATTATTCACTCTGAGTTTTCATGAAAAATTCGAAGACTCCAAACTTCACATTCATTTCATAACTAAAATTCTAAGGGATGGCCTTTCTGGGGAGTTTTTCTGCCGTGGCATTGCAGTTATTGAAGAATCAAATCAAAACGTTAACTCAAGTAGATAACTTATTTTCAAGCTTGGAGTAAGAGTGAATCATGAACTCAATATTCAAGAAATAACCTTGAGCCGTATTGACTGTATCTGTACTGCTTTATGCGCTTGTAACATAAGCATATAAGATTTGCCTTTCATTAGAAACTTAAACAATACAAATACAAGCACACTGAAAATTCGACATATAATCATAGCTTTATCTAGAACGCAAAAAGAGAACACTTTATAGTAGCTTATTTCCTCTCTTAGAAGGTTTTTCTTTCCTTGTTATTTATAACTTTACCAAAAATATTTTAGTTGGCTTTTTAACAAACTTCAGTTAAACTTTCCGTAGTATGATTGATTGGAACAATTTACATTGCTCTTACATTGAAGTTTGATGTAGCTTTAGTTAGCTTTATATCTTAGCTATTTGCTTGGCTTAATGTATGGCGTATTCCTTACTACTTCAATATATGTTATTAAATTTTTGAAAGGTGGAAAGAATGAAGCAGCTTAATTACTTGTGTTAAAGTTAAGGAGGGAATAGCTATCTTGTACTATCTCGTTTAATAGCGGATATTCTGCGAAGACCCAAGGCCCGCGCGAGCGGAGCTCCATACTTAAAAAAAAATCGTAACCCATCAAGTTGGTTTTTAATGCCTTGATTACGTTACTTCCGTCCATACCTACAACATACATACGGCGTGTACCACCACAATCTCGCTTGATTTCAATGCAAAACTCGCAAACTATGCCAAGTAAAGATCGCTAACACCAGCAATAATGTAGTCAACGACGGATCAAGAACTATCAGGACTTTAAGGTTTAAAACTTACGAATTATTTTACGAGTTTTTCAAAGCAAATTTATTTGAGGGATCCGATTTAAGTTTCGTCCCTTGTCACTATATTCTACACTAGGAACGTAAGCAGCTGATAATATATTAAAACTATAACTGCAACCAATCTATCTGGAGTTCGTGTTCGAGTCGGTGCAGGAGCAGAGCATTTACGCATGAAATATTTCATTTTAATCATTGATTCTACCAGTGGCTGTGGGCTTCTTGTTGAATGAATAAGGTAAAATAATGGAATGGAGTATATAGTACATTTTAGCTCAAAACTTTGTATTTTTGTAAATAAAACAAATATATGCAATAAAGGTAGCGAAAGAAAGCATTATATGCTGAAGCGCTGTTCCGTTTTGGCAAACGCGTCAAACCAATTACAAAGGAATAAGAATAGGAATAGTAATATGTCAAAGAACTAGTTAAGCACTTGCTTTTTGGATATGGATGTTGATTAGCGAAAAAATTAGCCCTCCCGGAGAACAATGAAGCAATCTTAATATATCCTTTCATTTCCTCGGGGCCTTCCTTTGAACTGCTTTTTACGTGATCACGCAACCAGAATATTGAAAGTAGGCTATTGGTATCACTGTACTGCTGAGCACAACTACTGCAGAGGGATTGATATGGTGCATTACTTTGCCCTTACCACTGACGTCAAATAACGCGATCTGTTATATCACCAAAATTGCATGACAATTTGTTCGTGTTTGAAGTGAAATCACTTGAATTCGAACAAATTGTCTTCCGGCATTTTCGTTTTCTGTTCTTTTTCTTTCTTTTTTTTCTTTTATATATCTTTTTTATATATTTTTATTATTAAAGTAACAAGGGTTTTTTTTTTTTTTTTGATCGCTGACTTTAATTTGAAGTGTTGCCAATGATTTCAGAAACCGAATGACATGAAAAAAGAGGTTAAGAAAAAATACATTTTATGCTTTATAAATAAGTTATTCGTTTCCTGTGGAAGTTGAAAAAGCTAAAACGCTTCAGATGTTTCGGTATTTCATCCAACCACGCCTCATTAAAGGCTATAAAAAAACTTGTAAAGTACAGAGGATACTTTCAGTCGAGAAGTCGAGGAAAGTAAGGCCGGAAATACTAATACATTTACTGCGGTAAGTTTTTTTTAGATATTTAAAATTCAACCACGTTAATTCAAGACTGAATTAATTATTTTTAGTAATATTTTCTGTAATTATTTAAAAATTATTCACCAAAAGCAAAAAGAATATCGGTGAATATCTACCGAGACCTATTCGAGGTAAGTTATCACCGATATTCACTGAGTCTCAGGTGAATAAGGGGCCGTTTACATGGGAAAAAGTTGTCCTTGATATGAGGGTTACCTTCCTGCCAGGGTCATCCTAGGCGAGCTAACATTTCCCTTATCCTTCAGTAAATCAGCGTCGAGCGCTTACATGAGATAATTTGACTTGCCTCGGCTAGGAGGGTTACCCTACTAGTAGGGTTACGCTCCTTCCATACAGAGGGTTACCTACCACACGAGGCAACTTTTGTCAATGTAAACACTTTACCTCGCCTAGCCGAGACAAACCTCGAGACATCTACATCCTGAACAAGTTTTTTCCTCTCGGTACAGTTTTCTTGGGTATGGGGGTGTCCCTTCTACCAGGGACAACGTTTTCCCATATAAACAGCCCCTAAGAGAAACAGCAAATTTCAGGATAAAAAAGCGTTTTTTTATAACGTTCTGGCAAACTTTGGCAAACCTCATAATCACCGCTCGGGCATTGAATCTTATCATAAATCGCTGATTGCTCGACCAATCACAACGCGCGAAACTTTATATGCCAGTCTAACATTATACCCAATACGCGTTCCCTAAATATAGCGGCATTACTAATAACTATTTCTTTATTTGTGTGTGTGTGTGATAATAAAGAAATGGTTGTGTCAACTTACTAAGAAAACTAATGATAATCAACTTTTTTAGAATAAAAGACACCAACCATGAAGAGCTTGGGTATCCTGTGCCTCGTTGTTCTGGTTTTTCAAGTCGCGGCTGACTTGGAGCAGGTACTACGCTAATTTCGAATTATCTTTTGCTCATGATTTGCCTTAATTTTGTGTTGTACACTGGAATATTCTCGTGTTGACTTCAAGGTCCCTGGAATTTCAAACTGTTTATATCGTTGAAGTTGTGCATTTGTTAGTCTTGTCGATGGTATTCGTGAAAATTCTGATGCTGAAATGAGGACAACCCTATGAGTTTGTAGCCAAAACTATTGCGGCCGTAAAATTTTGACTATTTTTTTTTTTTGGCTTTGGGTCAATTCTATTAATTTTTGACAACTTCTTTCATTCATAAGTACTGTAATTAACCAAAACAGATACACGTATCAGCATGTTTTCCGGAAAAAAGAAAAAAGCTCCTATTATCCGGAAGATGCACTCAATTTCAGCTCAATACTGTACTGTATTGCTGCCAAGACAATGAATTACAAATTGCAAGATAAATATTAAGATTTATACATTTGAAAAACTAACTTCAATTTTTCGCATTTTTTTGTCCAAAGTCCAATTTTGATACAGGTCAAAATTGTATAGTTTTAAGGTTAAGATACACGGTGCAACACTGTGTGCAACATATTACACTAAAACATAAAGATTTCAACGTAATTTTTGTTGTTCTTATTTTGTTAGTAGTTGTATTATCCTGGTAAATCAAATCAAATTTTGGATATTATTTGTATTATCGTTGTAATTAAGCGGAAAAATCGATTTTTTTTTTTTTTTTTGCTGCTGAAATAGTACATGTAATCAAAATGTTGCAAGCAATGTTGCGCCGTGTATCTGACCCTTTACAATAACACGCCAAGACCTTTTCGATCAAAATGCGTATAGACTACGGCAATATGTTCAGACGCTAATGCTTTAACTTCTGTAAATAGTTAAATTTCAAACCTCGTCAAAAAACGTTAGCACCATATCCTAACAATATTTCCGTTTTGTTTTAGGCTGAGACAAATGACGCTTTGGACAAAAGGGGTTGGAACATTGGTTAGTTGAAAAATGCTCTTCTAGGACACTCTAAATATCCTTTCCCCCTCTCTGAATGACCTACACTATTTTGCTAAAGAACATAAATTTGATTTTTAGTTATTGTAATTTGTACTGAAGACCTGGAAGGACATTTCAGACATCCGACATCAGACTTAGGATATTTCAGACTTCAGACTTTAGCGCTGCCTTATGGTTACCTTTTGTAAGACTCAAATTAACGTTAAATTTTGCGCTTTTCCATTTTCAACTTCTCTTATGGTCGGTACATAAATCAGTCTTTAATAGCTCTATCCATGCTCCAATGATTTCAATTATACATAATTTCAGACTTCAAAGTTGAAGCCTAAATTTCAGAATCCAGAGTTGCCATTGACTACAGACTTCAAACTTTAAGTAAATTTCAGACTTTTTTAAGAACATAGATATTTTTCGGAGAAAATTATGTTTTGGACAGGTATTCGGACTCTAGCAAAGGTGGGGATAAGAAGGTAATAGAGAAACAAATAGCATAAAAGTATAATGAGTGTGAGTGTTCTGATTGGCTTATATTTTTTCTCATATCAGCTGGTTGGTCGTGATAGACGTATAAAATGGTAATGCATATAATTTAAATGTACACTAAATGATAAAATGAATGGTATGATGTTCATAGAATTGAAAATAGATCTGTTGTGAATGAAGGCAACGTTACGAAACATACCGCCGCGAATTTTATCCTATGTTTTCATCTATTCCCTGTTTATCCCCACTTTTGCTTGAGTCTGAATACTTGAACCAAACATAGTTTTCTCGGTTTTCGCTGAGAAATACCTATGTTCTTAAAAATCCAAAATATCCAAAGTCCGAAGTGTGAAGTCTGAAATGTCCCTCCAGGCCTAGGGCTCCCGTAAATTGGTGCTCTGCCAACACCAAAGAAGGTGCCGCCACGTGCAGAAGGAAGAGGTCTTTGTTGAACAGTCTTCTTATAGCCATTACACTACAATATTTTGCTGAAGAACTCAACTTTGCTTTTTAACTATTACCATTCTAGAAACCTTTGTTCTCTGCGAAAATAAAAGTGGCACTTTAAGATGCCCTGGAAGAAAGAAGCTGAAGATACTATTGGCGAACTACGGCCGCGTTGGGCGATTAATTTGTCCTAGTAATTCCATCAAAACCACTTACTGCATATCGCCATTTTCTTCGCATCTGATTCGTTGCGCATGCAACGGCCGCAATTCTTGCCCTTTGTATGCCAATAACAAAGTGTTTGGTGACCCATGCGTTGGAACATACAAATACATCAAGGTGTACTACAAATGCGTTTGAAAACTTGAAGAATGAAGTAGGATCAGCCTTATCGATATCTGAGTGAAAATGCATAACTGAATACTGTTGAATTAATTAAAGAAACAATAACTATTAAATGTATACATCGAATGGCTTGTAATCCAAAGGTTTAATAACATGATAAACATAATTATAAGCAAATTAAGCCGCGTGTTGTAAGAATAATGGTAGGATTAAATGTTGCATTACTTATCAATGTCTTTTGTTTTTCAAACTAGTGGAATTTAACCCAAGGGTCTACTCCAAGCGTAGTGGAAGGCGGGAATCGGGAATCGGGAATCGATTTTTTTTTTTAATATCTATTCTGATTATTAATAAAATTAAAAGAATATAGTAAAAACCTTTGAAACAAAGGGTTCATACATCCCATCTTGCCATGTGGTTTGATAAACTTTAGAAGAAACCAACGAGATGAAACATTGAGCACACAAAGAACTGCCACTACAAACTGAAGGTTACTAATAGAATAGGTATTCAAAAGAATTTGGCAGGGTTCTTCTGTGGAACCACAATTGATTGCCAAATTCCTTTTATTTATTTATTTTCCTTCTCCACGTCAGGAATCTAAAGTCTTGAAACTATTACCCAGTAGGCCTTTGCGACATCCAAAATAGCGCGTCAAGTCAATGCCAGCGTCAGGTGTCAATAACCAAGGGCTCGGTAAGCAAGACCTGAAGGGTGAACATTTGTTTCCATAGCCACTGCCACACAAAGGCAGCACTTTCTTCTTGGCTATCTTTTTAATAGCGGAGCACTATACTTAAGAAAAAATGATAACCCATCAAGTTGATTTCTCATGGCTTGATTACGTCATTCTATTGTCCGTACGACAACGTCCGCTTTGTTTACTCGCACATGCACAGAAAAAAATCGCAATATTCTGTAGTTAGTCAAAGATGGATCAATAAGTATTTTTTTTTTATTTTTGCAAAGTGAAAAATACGTTTAATCGAAGTCATGTCTGTCTTAAAGTGAACAAAAACAATCTTTCGACTTTAGCGACTTGCTAAAGAAGATTTAGCGAGAGAAGATCTTTAAGCTTAAACCCTTTAGCAACAAGCCTTTCAATATTGTATTATCTGTGGTAAGTGGTAAGTGCATAGATAGGCCTCTCGATATTGGGTTACCTGTGGTAAGTTGGCGAACGAATCCATTGGCCTATTTTACCACCTGGATCCCGTGGCAGTACTGGACAACCCATACGACACGGAGAACGGGAATGAAAGCTCCAGAGTAAAGCAATTAATTATTATTTTTTTAATTTATTCATCCATCAATCCATCAATCCATCAATCCATCAATCCATCAATCCATCAATCCATCAATCCATCAATCCATCAATCCATCAATCCATCAATCCATCAATCCATCAATCCATCAATCCATCAATCCATCAATCCATCAATCCATCAATCCATCAATCCATCAATCCATCAATCCATCAATCCATCAATCCATCAATCCATCAATCCATCAATCCATCAATCCATCAATCCATCAATCCATCAATCCATTAATCCATCAATCCATCAATCCATCAATCCATCAATCCATCAATCCATCAATCCATCAATCCATCAATCCATCAATCCATCAATCCATCAATCCATCAATCCATCAATCCATCAATCCATCAATCCATCAATCCATCAATCCATCAATCCATCAATCCATCAATCCATCAATCCATCAATCCATCAATCCATCAATCCATCAATCCATCAATCCATCAATCCATCAATCCATCAATCCATCAATCCATCAATCCATCAATCCATCAATCCATCAATCCATCAATCCATCAATCCATCAATCCATCAATCCATCAATCCATCAATCCATCCCTTATTCCTTCCCTCCTTACCTCTCTCCCTCCTTCCCTCCTTCTTCCCTTGCCTTCTTCCCTCCATCCATTCATTGATTCATTGATTCATTTATTTATTTACTTCTTTATTCACTTTGGGTCTGTTTCAACAAATGAATTACGTTCAGTTTTATCTTATCTATAGAAATTAACATAGTTTTATCAATGTAGCAACAAGTTCCTTGAGTACAATTGTTCTCAATTGTTGACTAGCTGGACCTGCTTGCGTTCCTAGGTTTCTAAACGCATTTGTAGGTGACCTTAAGGTACTTGAATGTACCACGGCACGGGTCACCGAATACTTGATTCTTTGCGTACAAGGGGCAAGTCTTGCGGTTGTTGCAGGCACAGCGAATCAAACGCGCAGAGAACCGGGAACGGCATCTAATGTTTTTCATGTGACCACGTCGACAATGTTTACGCCCAAAGCGGCCATAGTTCGCTCTTAATATCCTCAGCTTCTTGCGTCCAGGGCAACTCAGAGTGCCACTCTTGTGTTCGCAGATAACACGTGTTTGTCCTACAAGCAATTAAACCAGCACATATCATTTTATTGTAAAATATTTTGGAATCCATTGTCATGTAGGCAAAACCAAAAGTGTATTTTTGCCAATAGTCACGTTTCGTAACTTCGCGTCACTATTGTCACGCATTTAGCACTTCTTGCTCTAAAAATCGAACAGGAAGCTCTGCTTTTAGGTTGTTCCTAAATTTGTATATTATTTTCTCAACGTTTTCCAAATGTTTTGACTTATATTTGTCCAATTTAGGTTTTCTGAAAAACAAAACAAAACAAAAACAGAAAAAAAAAAAAAAAAAAACCAAACAGAAATAAACAAACAAACAAAAAACTAGACGAGGTGGGCCATTATTTAATTTAAATATATAAAAAAGTTTGGAAAATAAAAATGAATATTGGTAAACTAGGTTCTTAGTCTCTTTCACTTTTTTGATACAATGTATTTAACGTTTTAATTAGAATTAAGAATTTTGAGCTTACTCCTAGCGGAACATATACTCCTTTCTTCCAATTCTTCTACTGAACCATCCTGAAAGAAGACAAAATACTCAGTATAATAAAAAATATAATAAAACATTTCTTAGAACAATCATACTACAAACAAATGAATGTTTTTGTAAAATGTCTATGCTTCAAAACTTGAAAGTCAAATTTCTCAAAAATCTCTCACAGATTTTCTCCAAATTTTCTAAAACTTGAAAAAGCATTCATCCTCGAAATAGCACGAATTGTTGCGTCCGCATATTTGCCATTAGAAGTTGAAAGGTAGCGCGCCAAGAAAACCCCAACGCGACACCTTATTTAAGAGTTAAAGTAAAATTAGAATAAGAGCTACTTACGTCCTCCAGTTCGGCATAGACTTGGAAAACAAGTACAGCAAGGCACAAAATAACGAATTTCTTCATGTCTGGTGCGTTTTTAGCCTAAAGAAGTGGGAAAAGATGTTTAGAGTAACTGTCTAAACATTAAAAAGATATTATCACAATTTAGATATAAACTAGCTGTAATTTAGATAAACATTGTAACTGCTTAGAAGTGCATATGAACTGAATGAAAGTATTGTTAGTATTGCTAAAAGCAAAACTCGAACTTTTCAACAAAAAAAAAACTATTGAAGAATGTTCTATGCAAATTAAAAGGAAAAAATACACAAAAAATGAGAAATCAAAGAATTAATATGATATAGAGATAGAAGAAGGAATGACATTATTAAACAATGTTAAGATTAAATAAAAAGAGAAAAGCGAATAAACACCAAGAATTAAAAAAAGAGAGCGAACAAAAAAAAAAGAGCAAAAATTACCAACAAACCAAAAGAACAAGGAAGCAAGGAAGCAAGGAAGCAAGGAAGAAAAAAAGAAAGCAAGAAAAAAGAAAGGAAGAAAACAATGAAGAAAACAAGAAAGGAGGAATGAAAATGAAGGAAGAAAAGAAAAAAGGAAGGAAAAAGCTAAAGAAGGAAAGCTTAAAAATTTGTTTTACAAGAATACACAAATAGCACTGTAAAATCTACCTTTTGCAACAAGAGTGGTTGTTCAACTTCAGTGGGACACTGTTTAGATCATTCGTCTTCAGCAGCTCGAAGGTGAGTGAAGATTAACGTTTGGAAAGTCCTCTTTTATGCTAAAATGCAAATAAAAATAAATTAAACTTTTAATAACAGAATTACAAAGATATAGCGGACACTTTCAATTGCTAGTTTGCGTGTTTGAAAAATATAAACATAGGATAATAAAGCCTTTCTGTTATGCGCCTCCTGGTGTGCAGAGCCATAGGTGAGTAAGTAAGAAAAAATGTCATATATGAAAGAATCAAAATAAAACTGATAATACTAAATATTCGTTACTTTTGCTTTTTTATGAAAGCCTTAAAAATTGTTTTATGTTTAAATATGTTTTCTATAAGCAATTGGGATGCAACAACAGTTAAAAGTAATTAAAAACTTTAACTCGCTCCTAATTAATTCTCTTTTAATTTTTTTTAATGTCACGTCACTTATCCCACGTGTTTACGAATCGTTATCAAAAATGTTAATTAATCATTATCAATTTTCTTTTTACTGGCGAAAATAATAACTTTGTTTACTCTAGTTATTTCTATTTTTATATTCAATAATTATTGTATTGATATTGAATTTTATTAAAAAATTTTAGATAACAAAACTATAATAAAAAAATTGCAAATGTATTATTAGTAGAACTCGGTTGTATATTGCTGTTAACAATAAACAGAAATATAGATCTACTACTGAAACACCAACAACACATTTTTCCAACTTTTTTTCTTTTTTCTTTTTTGTTTGTTTTTTGTTTTTGACAAATTAAAGAATAAAGTGTTTGCACTTACATAACAATGGTAATATTTTTAATTTCAATCATGAGTGGTTTTGATCTATAATTGCTTTGATATTACCAAACGGTTTTTATTAAACAAATCTATTAATGTTGGCTGTTATATCACAGCGTGGGACATAGAACTCTAAGTTTCATACTAGGTGAAAGCCCAAGGATCTTATTTATTCAAAATTACTTGCAAATCCTCGCAACTCTTATCTGTGAATGTTATACTGGGTCTGCTGAATCTACTTCTCACTATTTCTTACATTGTCCTCGATATGCCGCTCAACGTCAACACCTTTTTTCACTTTCCGCGCAGCTATTCCAGTGTACTTGGCCTTCTCTTTCTAATAATGATAAAGTAAATTATTTTTTAAATGGCTCATCCTTTTTAACAAAAGCAGAAAATCAGAAACTAATTTTATTTCCTCAAAAATATATATTGGTACTGAAAGATTTGTAAATACAGGATAAATCAGACTTGTTCGTGTATTATAGCGCATGGCTAAGTTAATCTTTGTTTTGTTTCTATAACAATTTTCTTGTTTATTTAATTTTTTGTTAAGTTTGTTAGTACTCCATAAATATTGTAAATAATTATTTAGTGTGATCTTTCTCGATGAGCCGTTTATCGGCTCTTGAAGAGAGCAAAGAAAAAAAAACATGTTTAAATAAAAAACCTACAGACATCAAATGCGTACGGCTCATAATAATAATAAAAAAATAACAAAATAATTCTGAGAGGTCACGAAATGTTTTTCATTCTCTTATACGATAAACTGGACTCTTATGCTGGACTTGAAAGAGTGTTTATTTTTTCGTTTCTCTGAGTCGTTTCGAGCCCTCTAATTTGATTTTCAATTTGATGCTTAAACTCAAGTTATTAACAATAATAATATCAATAATATAAAAATATTGTTTAGATCATATTTTGTATCCACGCGCATTATAATAATAATAATTTATAATTTTTATAGCGTTAATCATATCCATTTTGAAATCATTAGCAAATCCTGCAATCTGATTGGCTACAAAGTGTGCGATTTAAGCATTAATTGCACTATTTTGAATCATTAATTGCATCATTTTGTCAAACAATCACTTTTGAAGCTACATATAACTGTTGAGTATTTTAATATATTAAGTTTCAAAATGGAAATGATTAATAGGTAATAGAACTGAGTGTCTTGCAATTTTGGGCAGAAATCACACTCGTGATTAACAAATTGCACTCCCGCTGCGCGGTCGTGCAATTTTGTAATCACTCTTGCGATTTCAGCCCAAATTGCACTCAACTCAGATCTATTACCATTATTAATATCCAACAACGCTTTACAGTTTTAAAAAGATAAGACAGATTCAAGTTTTTTCTTCATTTTAAAATTGTTATTATATTAATAAAATACAACAATAATTCAATTGAATACATAGAAAACACTTTACAATATAGCAACAGTTAACACTTGATTATCAATAAAACATTTACATATTATCAATTCAATAATAACAGTCAATAATTAAGCATATGCATTCTTGAAAAGCCAGGTCTTCAAATCTTTCTTAAAGGCAGATATATTATTGTACTTCATTGCCAGAAATATTGGACATTGTCAGCGGTGTTACGCATGAATGAAAATGAAGTGGTTTTCTAGAGGAAAAATATAACTACATGGTTTCCAAGCACATATTTATATTTAACGATGATGTTAGTAAAACAATTCTTACCAAAAAATAGTTACTTGACAATCAAAAGAACAATTATTATTTTTCTGTTGATAAGCCTCACCACAGGAAGCCCATGAAGGACAAGAAACAAGTTTCAAACGTAAATCGTTACTTTAAGCTTCCTTATTGTATCTCAGCAGTCAATAGGAGCTTGTAAAAACAAAATTGCGATATTTAGGGGGTTGAAGCTGTTTGGAGCAGTTCTCTGTGGTTTCTTGTCATTTTAACTGAAAACTACGAGCTAACAACGCGTCGAATCGCTTAAAATTTAACCTAACTTCAAGCTTCTTGGGAACCTACATTCTGAAGGCATGCTGTCTATTTTGAGCGGTTTTGGATTTATTAAACACTCGTTTGGTGATATCGAGGTGGAGCTCTTTTACTTTTAAATTTTTTCGAGCTCAAATAAGACGATTTTGGGGTCAAGTGTGGCCAGATTTATAGACGATGTATGGAATCTAGAGCTTTCGAAGCCTTTCGAAGGCAAGTAGTCCGGGAACCAATATGTCGCATGATTCAATGATCATTTTACGCTTATTTAGTAGCTTGTAGGGTGGGTTGTTTGTCGCGATGTGGAGCTTAGAGGAAATAAAACCCTATTCGCCGTAAATAGAGGAAGCTCTATATTCCCCATACATTTCCTATAAGACTCGGCGGCTATTTTGTAAGCTGAAACGCATCATTGCGCATGGATGAGCAGGCTCATGTCCCATATTTCTGGCAACGGACCTGGTTTTTCGCTGGCAAGGAATTCCACAATTCAGGAGCAGCAAAAGGGAAAGCCCTTTTTTCCATACAACTTAAGATAATAACATGGTTTGGATAAAAGATTAAATGATGAAGATCTTAAAGAACGAGAAGGGACATAAGATTTTATAAGGTCAGAAAGATAAGAAGGAGCACTGTTGTTTAAAGCTTTAAAAGTCAATAAAAGGATTTTAAATACAATAGTATAGTTATCATCGAACGCTACCGAATGTGAGTCACATATTGTTTTCTTTCGCTATATATAGCGAAAGAAAACAATATGTGACTCACATTCTGTAGCGTTCGATGATAACTATACTATTGTATTTAAAATCCTTTTATTGACTTTTAAAGCTTTAAACAACAGTGCTAATTATATAATTAATTTGAGATTTCTAATTTCATTCAATCCCCTGATGATGGACCAAGACGCCCAAAAGCTTTGATATTAAATATATCATACTTACGTAGAAGAAACGTTTTGATTCTAGATCTTGCAATTATTACAGTGCGAATCGAAAAACCGTGGGTATCCACAAATAGTCCAGAAATCGTTTATTGTTCGTTGAGCAATCAGTAACAACTTCTTTACTCTGACTACAAATCAGTCGAACTTCTCGCAGTTAGAAAATTGCTTCAGATTGCTCAACGAACGATACACGATTTCTGAAGTATTTATTGGTGCCAACGGCCTTTCGATTCGCACTTTAACAATAAATATGCTGTAAGTTTTAAAATAATGAAATAATGCTTTAATATAAAAGCCACTACCCGTCTCGTGCTCGTCTCCATGATTTAAACTGCATGATTTATTTTTGGTTTTAAAATCAATGTTCTTAAAATGCTTACAGATTTTAGAACCTAAAAGGAATATCAAACATGAAATACTAAAACTAATAAAAGTCGTAAAGATTCATATGCACGGATATAGATGGCTGCAAGAATTTACTGATGCATGGCGGTAGCCAGCAGTACGGTAGGTGCGGTTATTTTCCCATCAGAACCGATTTTTCCCCTTGTAAAAAAATATTTATTTCTCGAGAAAAAAGGACCATTTTTTTAAAACCGGACCACTGTCCAGATGGTTGCTACGGCCCTGTGATAGATGAACACTACAATTCGCCAAGATATCACTGATCGATGTCTAGATATAGAATACAATACCTTAAGAGATACCTAATGCCTAAATTTTACCCCTATATAACGATATCCCCCAATACGAGCTATGAATGCAAAGAAATTTGATTTTTTACATGCAAAGCGGTTGCCTGATTTCTCCCATTTACTGATATCGCCTTTTAATAACTTTTTCGGAGTTGCTAAACGTATTGCATCATTGAGGTTTTTAGGGGACATTTTAATACCATTAATACGGATAAATTGTGTCTTTCAGATAGTAAAGAATGATGGGAAACCTTAATTGTCGTTAATTTTCAAAGTTCCGTCGTTTCTTGTTGCATAAAATGTCAACTGAACGATGGGCTTTCTTTAGACAGCCCCGTGATACAACGAATTTTTACAACTCCGGAAAGGCAAATAATGTCATTTTTCTGCAACAATTGTGATGGAATTTGTCGTGTTGCTATTGGTTGCTATGCACCTTGCTCATTTTCAAGTGCCATCAATCTCAAGGTTAATGGGTTCTTGATTAAATGGCTGAAAAAACCCACATCATTCCAACATCACTTGTCGGTTGGTACACAGATGAACATTGCTAGGCCATTTTCTGGTGAATTGCATGCACTCTAGTCAAGTAAGTTTCCAAAGAAAGTTTAATTTAATACTCTCCTTCACAGTTCCCTGCGCCATCTTAAAAGGTAGCTGTGCATTAAAGCGAGACGAACGGTGAGCTTGCAATGAGATGTGAATAATTGTCCAAGGTGTTGAAAAAAGGCACGGCTTCCTTTCAAGATGGCGCAGAAAACTGTGAAAGGGACTGTTAACCCCATGTAATGTGTCGCACACCTGAATAAGACGCCAAATAATTTGGTATTTTATTGTTACAAATATTCTGTTTTAATAAAACATCCAGCATACGTATACGATACAAGAAATATTTGATAATTATTCAATGATCGGACAAACTGTTTAGTGGAAATTTCCCTCCATCTACTCAGAGTTGACTAACGATTACCGTTTGGCAAGTCTTCTTGCCAAAAACAACAATATAACGTGCTCTCTTATTGTCTATAAAACGTTTCTATAAGAAATAAATATTGCAAATGCGTTATTATCTCATGTTTTATATTTTATTATTAAGATATACCTAATTGCAGGAACGTTGAAATGAAAAAATATATAAAAAATAAAAAAATAGGAATTTATTAGAAATGTATTTTTTTATTTTGATGCTAAAGCCTCCTAGATTAATGAGAATATAACTGTTTTAGTATATACTGGTAAAATATTCTCAAAAATGTCAGTCTATACCTAATAGAGATTTAATTAAAGATAATTAATTCATATTTGAGCGAATTTATATTAATATAATTAAAATTATAGTTAAGGATGCAACCATTAGCTTCACAAATACTTATGAAGATAAATGTGAACAAACTGTTATGTGATATACTGCTAAAGGCTCGGAAAAATATACGTACGCAACTCGTAAAATATCAGCCCGTAGTACACAAGAAAATATCTATTAAGTGGTATATATTTTGCTCTTGAAAAGAGTAAAGGAAAAAATTAGGATAAACTTAGGAAATTACTAGCATGAATATAGGGTAAAATGATGAAGTGGAGTATATAGTGCATTTTAGCTCAAAACTTCTTATCTTGGTTTCATTTAGTGTGACAGACAGACAGTCCGATGACAGACAAGTTGTCCGATCCTCTAAAGTAAAAAGGAATACAGACAATAAAGGAAGCGAAAGAAGACGTTATATGCTGAAGCGTGATGTTCCGTTTTGGCAAACGCACCAAACTAATGAGAAAGAAATAGTAATATGCCAAAGAACTAGTCATGCAATAGTTATTTGGATATATCAGACGTTAATTGACACAAAATGTTGCCCAGTGACTTATGTTTTAATTCAATATAAACAATAATGAATAAAAAAAAAACTTACAGGCTAACTCACAGATCGAACCCTGAAACAACACATGCGCTGATTAAAATAAAGACTAGGCATAGCGGTCACAGATGAAATTGCAGTGAAATTTGTTGTGTTTGGGGGAGGGGGGGGGGGGGGGGAGAAAGAAAACCCTCGAATCAAGGAGAAGACCAAACAAACTCTGCTAAAATGATTGGCATATAGCCCCCTTTCGATATTACTTTAGAGTTTTCATCACGCAAAAAAACTTACAATTCAAGACGAGGCTCCCGGGGAAACAATAGAATAATCCTAATGTATATTTTATTTCCTCGGGGCCTTGCTATAAATTGCTTTGTGTGTGATCACTCAACCAGAATATCGGAAATGTGCTATTGATATCACTGTACTGCTAAACACTCCTGCAGAGAGATTTATTTATTCGAATACTTTCCTTAAGTCAAACTGACGTCAATAAAAGCAATCTGTTATATCACCGAAATTTCATGAATAGTTTTCGTGTTTGAAGTGAAATCTTAAGTTCGAACAAGTTGTCATTTGGTCCCGGGGGGGGGGGGGGGGGGGGCATCTGGCATTGGGTGGCATATGTCGCGTAGTGGTTTACCGCTCGCCTTTCACCGCTGCGGTTCAGAATCGAGCCTCGGCTCGAGTTTTATCATAAATGAGCGGAGTTTGTTTTGATGTGTTGTTCTCTTTCTTGCCACGAGGGATTTTCTCCAGGTTCTCGGTTTTTTCCTGTCTCCGTAAAATTCAACATGTGAGTTGAGAAGTGTATACATAGAATATATAATGCAGTGGTAGTGTTGTGCGTGACAGTTGGCCAAATTGGAAACCAGTATTAATTTACTAAATTTGTATCCCATGATAATTTTGTTTTCTTTTTTTCTTTCTTTCCTTCTTTCTCTCTTTCTTTCTTTCTTTCTTAGCATATATAGTTGTTGATTGTGTTTTCTGACTTTATTTCGAAGTATTGCCAATGATTTTTTGATACCAAATGACATGGAAAAAGAAGATAGAGGAAAATTAAATTGTATATGCTTGATAAATAAGTTAATCTGGCGTTTCCTGTGGAAGTTGAAAAAGCTAAAACGCTTCAGATGTTTCGGTATTTCATCCAACCACGCCTCGTTAAAGGCTATAAAAGAAACGTGTAAATTATAAAGAATACTTTCAGTCGAGAAGTCGAGGGAAGTAAGACCGGAAATACCAATACATTTACTGCGGTAAGTTTTCTAGATATTTATATCGAAACATATTTCCTTCTAGTTTGCTTTTTTGTAGTCACGCAAATTTTTTGTTCATGAAATGACAGCCGCCTCTACTTAAAATTAAGAGAAATGAGATTCAGCATCAGTTTTACTTGCTCGACCATCAAAGATGATAATCTTGATTTAAATTTTCTTGTTCTTGTTGCAAGATTTTTTTTAGGCTTCAAAGCTCTTTAATATATATTTAATAATATTAATTTAATAGCGCTCAAATAATATTTTTCACGTTCTTTATTGATAAAACATCGTGAAAAATATTATTTTGTGAGATATGCATCAATGGATACACAATTATAATTTTTTTCATGTTTTTGCATCTAACTAGGTATTTGTATATATGTATAAATGTATACTACAACGTTTCTGCAATCGAGTGTATATATATATATATATATATATATATATATATATATATATATATATATATATATATATATATATATATTTATAACCCAACGATGAATTTTTGCGCCGGCAATGACAGCGTTTCTGCAATCGAGTGTGTATATGTATATATATATATAATATATATATATACACTCGATTGCAGAAACGTTGTAGTATATATATATATATATATATATATATATATATATATATACATTTATACATATATACAAACACCTAATTAGATCCAAAAACATGAAAAAATAATATCTCTGTATCCATTGATGCATAGCTCACAAAATAATAATTTTCAAGAGGTTTTCTCAATAAAAAAACATGAAAAATATGATTTGAGTTCTATCAGATATTATTAAATATATATTGGAGCGTTTTTAGGCCAAAAAGTGAAAATATATAAATGAATATAATGTATTGATATCTGATGCTTCAAAACCTTCGTATATATTGAAATAGTTTTATTACTTCATTGCTTTCTTCTACATAATTCTACATTCTACATTCTACATTCTACATTCTACATTCTACATTCTACATTCTACATTCTACATTCTACATTCTACATTCTACATTCTACATTCTACATTCTACATTCTACATTCTACATTCTACATTCTACATTCTACATTCTACATTCTACATTCTACATTCTACATTCTACATTCTACATTCTACATTCTACATTCTACATTCTACATTCTACATTCTACATTCTACATTCTACATTCTACATTCTACATTCTACATTCTACATTCTACATTCTACATTCTACATTCTACATTCTACATTCTACATTCTACATTCTACATTCTACATTCTACATTCTACATTCTACATTCTACATTCTACATTCTACATTCTACATTCTACATTCTACATTCTACATTCTACATTCTACATTCTACATTCTACATTCTACATTCTACATTCTACATTCTACATTCTACATTCTACATTCTACATTCTACATTCTACATTCTACATTCTACATTCTACATTCTACATTCTACATTCTACATTCTACATTCTACATTCTACATTCTACATTCTACATTCTACATTCTACATTCTACATTCTACATTCTACATTCTACATTCTACATTCTACATTCTACATTCTACATTCTACATTCTACATTCTACATTCTACATTCTACATTCTACATTCTACATTCTACATTCTACATTCTACATTCTACATTTCTATACTTTTTTACATTTTCCATAACTTCTACAATTTGCATTGTTTACATTTTTCTTTAGATTTATCGACGGTATATATATATATATTCCTATTTGCAAATCAAAATGTTTAGACAGTTGCCTTAATCAGCATACTGCTTAATAAAATTTATGAATTTAACGAATTTAACGCATTCGTTATTTTAACTTATTTTTTATTATTATATTTTATTTAACTAGTTTATTGTTGATTTTGCCACATTCCTTTCTATACATTTGTAAAGTCTTAATAAGTTTTGAAACAGCGATATAGATGGTAATTTTCCTTTTTTGTCTTATTTTATGTAATGAATATTTGTACATTAAAATAATAAAGTTAATTGAATCGTCATCAACTCCTAATATCATTTTGAGCCAACTTAAAGGTGGTAGAGTAATACTGACTTCTTCTAACAAGTTACGTATTTGAAAGTAATAATTGTTGGCTTCTATACATTGCACAAAGAGGTGATCGATTGTTTCTGGATAAAGAAGGCAAAGAAAACATGAGGAATAATTAATCATTATAAAACGATGAAGATCACGGTTGAGAAACAGAATATTATTAAGAGTGGATGTCAGGAAAAACCGAACAAAATCGAAATTTCGTGGCAACGGTCAAATTTTAGATTTCGCTCATATTTACATGTTTGGTAGAGCTATAGGTCCTATGTATCGTGGTGTAATTTGTTTGTTTAAATTCTTTATATTTTTCGAGAAAATCGGAAAAAACGATTTTTCACTTCAACGCCCCTATTTTGGCGGTAAAATATTGCCTAATTTTCAAGGCTTCGCGTTGGTTTGCAACACAAAATAAAACCGTGAAACTCTGTATATACTTCAAATATTACCTAAAGTATCTTCCAGCCAAGTTTGAAGGTTTTTAACGGAATTTATTCAATAAAATAAAATATTTCGTCTGACCTCCTCAATGGCCTTATGAAAAGTATTGTAACTTCAAAAAATCATTTCACCCAAAACTACGCAAAAAAAAGCAACAAAATTCTGGATTTTAGAAGATGAAATGCTGTTCTTGATTCTGGTATAAAAATGTTTTTGGGTATTTTTGTTTAAACGGAATACGAGCGACTTGAATTTGAAGATTTTTTACCAAATTTGCATAGTCGGCAAAATCAAAAGAATTTGGTTTTATGAATAATTTTGCTTTCTTTCCTTAACATTTATAGTAAACTGTCAAACGAACTTGGGAAGTAAAGTTGAATAGTTTTATTGGCTTAAGAAAATAATATAACCTTTAGATGTCTTACAATTTTCAAGTTGTTTTTCTTTGCGAATCAAGCCGGCAATGCTAGTAGTTGCGTTATGATGCGTTTAGCGACTTTGTTTACATCATTAAATCCTGTTTACCGTATTTATACTAGAGACAAATTGATCATCCATGAGGAATTGTGTTTCATTTTTTGGCAGATAATTCCTGTTTTGAGGCAGGAAATCAGTCAGAGCAATAACGGTCTATTACTATTGAGAAAAGTAATACCTCGAACACAAACCCTTTTCTCTTGGAACTTGTTTCCAGCCAATATACTATATACGAGCGTTTTACTTTATCTCCAGCTTCTCTTACTCGAATAACACAGGCCCGTACCCAGGCTTTTTTTGCGGTAAGGGTCAAAACGGACCACAGTGTATGCAATATTTGACTTGGCGTAACCAAAATGTGGACCAAAATGTGGACCTTTGGGTCTTGTGGAGGGGGGGGGGGGGGTGCGGACGCACCCCGTGCACCCCCTAGGTACGGACTTCGAGTTAGCGCTATAATTACTAATTTGTTTTTATTAGAACTATCATGTATCATCTTTTTGTCGTTTCCTTTTCTCTTGTTTTATGCGCTTGTCAATTTTCCTCCCAAACGGAAGTACGCGCAGAAGAGATTTTGCGTTTCAAGTGAAAATTGAGAAACAAAACTTGCCCCAAAAATCACCTTTATAAACGGGCCAAGCATTTGGCGCAAAGTAAGGCATGAAAAAACATAATCAGGGGCGGATCCAGAATTTTTAACAGGGGGGTGACTGTTACAGGGTACCTCATGCCAATACGTTGCTTTGTTTACATTAGAAAGAAAACGTTGGACTTATTAGAAAACTTACACAAATATAGTTATCAATAACGTCAACAGTCAACTGTAAGAATACAGTATGAATGGTTGAGATACTGTAATGGCTAAAACAACCAACGGCGATGGAGATGCATTCGGTCAACAAAACCGCCATTTTTTCTGCCAAGTATTGTATTTTTATATTGTCCGCTTACGTTTGGACAAATATATTTGTGTACTTTTTTGTAACAATTCAACGGTTCTTGTGAATGTAAACAAAGCAATGCATTATGGTCGACCAGGATTCTTTATATCTCACTTATGGAACAACTGCACCTATCCACAACTTCTTTAATAAGTTCTAGATATGGCTTCTTGCGTCTGACTGTGATGTGAGACACGTCTAGTTCCAAGGCGGCGCACACCTCTTTGAGCATATTAATTGAAAGTTCAGCAAGCTTGGAATTTGTAGACAATTCACAGATATTGAAAGATCCATATACGATGGGATGCTGGAGACCTATTGCACTGACTACTTTATCGGTTAACTCCTGAATATCTTGCTCATCTGTGTCTTCTAATTCATTTTCATCTTCTTCATGATCTTCTTCAGTGTTGTCTTCATTGTGAGCTATTTCATCAGAGCAGAGAACTTTCTTTTTAGCTTGTCGTGAAAAGAAACCTGAGATCTGCTGAGGCGTGAGAAAAAGATCTTTATGAAACATTCGACTACCATCGGGGTTTTTTGCCTTCCGCATTGCTTTGGAGACTTCTGCTAGATTCGCCTTATGACCTGTAACTTCTCCATTCATGAACACATTAATCAGGTATTTCCTCTGTGTTACAGTGAACCGCTTTTTCTTAGCCGCAGTCTTCAAAGCCCAACCCATCGAAAGCACAGACCCGGCAGAACTGTTTGCAGATTCATGCGTCAAATCTTGATCTACAGCTGTAACATTGCTTGTCCCTTCGTCGAGCTTTGCTGCGTAGAGCGCCATAGACTTGTCATATAGAGTCATGTTCTCAAGGGAATACTTGTGGCGTTGACATTCCAGATGTTTTTCGAATGAGGAGTATCGCTGAAATGATTTTATGCAGCCCTCCTCTGGGCAAAAGAACAACTTTTCATTGCCATTATTTCTGTCAGTATCACAGTTATCGTGTTCAATGTCCTGATCTTCATCTTCACTTGATTCGGCTTCAGTTTCTTGGTTTAACCCTTCCGAGGACCTTTTTCTTGGTTTTACAGACACAAAAGAAATTTCTGGGTTTTCATTTTGTTTTTTGTCCAGGTGGGGTAAGGTGGTGGGCAGACTAAGGTCACTCCAGCTCATGACTTTTCCTTCGCCAATTTTAAAAGCTTTCCATGCGGTTATCCCTTCCTCGCTATAATCAATGTTGTTAATGAAGCTAACACCATCTAGTTTACAAGGCGATACGTCATCAGTTACCAGTGGGGAACATACAGCTACGCGTACACCTGGAATACCACCTGATGACTCCATAGCGCATTTCATTTGATCTGGAGTTTCTACATCATGGCCAGAGTGCAAATACCTTTTCATGTGATTCTTTATCGTCGCAGCCTTCCTGTCGCAAGACCCTTTCCCGCCTTGAGGGTCGGAGAAATCGAGACGGGCAAGCTTCACTCCATGCCCCGTAGCAATTTGATGTATAGCCAGCATAGCTAAGGCAGAGTGGTAGCAGCCTGCATTGTCTTGCTTCATGTAAACGGATGCGAGTTCGGGTAAAGCTGTCTTGAGCTGTTTTAGCACGTCATCAAAAATAGCAACAACTGCTGGACCATCTTGAGTGCATTTTTCGAAAATATGCACAATAGTTAACATTTGAATGTCATTGTCACTACATTTCCTTATTGCAACGGTAATGTGCCAAGGAATACCTCGCTTTCCGCACCAGTCTCTCTGGCTCTCCCTGTATTTTCTTGGCAAGTACTTCATGGCCCAATCAGAAACCAAAAGGACGGAGTTCTCATCAATGCTTTCTAAGATTTCATGTCTAGCCGAGTCTTGGTTAATAGATCTGAGAAGATGGGCTTTCCAACTTTCTATGTTCTTAACTGATTGGCTGATGATATATTCCATCTCCTCTCTTTCTTCTACAGAGCACTTCACATCCTTGAGAACTGAACAGATCTCACGTAGAGTACTAGGGAAAATATCACACCTGTCACACTTTGTTGTATGTTCATGATCACATGTTTTTTTGTAGTCGGGATCATCTGGACCACTTAGAGCATACACTCTGCAGTGATCTGCAACCGTTGAACTGGTGGACACGTGTACCTGCCATAGAAAAAAAGTACTGATATTATCGAATCCGCTCTTTATGACGACATTTATATCAGTAAGGTGTCCTATATCTATAGACCCCTTGCAGCACCTCGGAATGCAGCTCAATTCCTTGGAGGATAAAGCAATAGGTTTCTAAGTTTTATGAGATGGAAATTCTTTTGTTTTGTCCTCCAAATTTAGCTGCTTTGACATTGACCTCCTTCGATGATTGATCATCCTCCCGTCCATGCCAAGACACCTCTAAACAGCCATGCATATAAAACGCCGTTAGAGGTTTAGCTACCATTTGTTGGCTAAGCAATGATCGGCGATACAAGGCTGTTTCATGAACAAACTGTATTTATTGTAATTTATGACCTTACCTTATAATCACCCTTCAAATAGCGTTTTGCCTTTTTCAGCTTCTCAGTGATTTCTTTTGCCCACTTGAGCCCTCTGCCATATTCATCTCCAAGGTTCTCTACTAAATTCTCAAGGTCGTCGAAGGCTGTGGCTCCATTTGCTGATAAATAATCCAAGCCCTGAAGAGATTTCCTCACCGACGCGGAACAAACGCTAAGAATTCTGCACAGTGTGCTTCTACTAGCTGGTTCGAAACCAGTGTCTTTACAGTATCCTTGGTACTGACGAACTATTTGCTCTGGGATTAAAGTGCGTACAACGTTCGTGATTCTTATTTGCTCGCGTGAAGATAGTTTGAGGATTTTTTCACCAAAAGGCAAGTCTTGAACGATATGCGTGCTGGTGATGAACGTGAGGAAGTGGTCTAATTTCCCGGGGTCGACATACATGCGGGTATTTCTTTCTGTCGGCAATACAGAGCCTCTTCCATGCAGTAATGTGTGATGACGCGCTATGTTAAAGCGGTACCTCGTGAGGTCAGGTATCCACACTTTTAATTCCTTGAAGCTCACTTTGTCTGCTATGATGGATAGAATTTGTCTTCTTGTACTCCAATGACTGCTATTATGATAACACTCACAGAGAGCATCAACTAAAGAGTAATCAGTGGTACTATTGCGCTTGTCTTTAACCAAACAATCGAGTAGCGTATTGGACTCTCCAGGTACAATTTCCTCTAGACAGGTGTGAACTACTTCTCGTCCCTTACGAACATAATAGCGCTTTGTGCGTTCCGACGCCTCCTCCCATGGGACTGTAAGTGTGTGACGGACCGGACTAATGTCTCTTGACGCTAGATATGCGTTTAATTTTTCCACAGGTGCAGGATCTATAACAAAGGACTCGTCATCTACTTCAAAGGATGTCCACAAGGTCTTTGATTTTTCACTATATGGTGTATCTAATTCTCCTGTTGTCAAAAGTGACTCATCTGGGTTTGGTTTGAACGTTACTTCTTCATCCATTTCTCGTCCGTCTTCATTCTCTGCCTTAATTAAAGTCGGGAAAAAATAATCATAATGAAAATAACGTTTTCCGAACCTTTTTCACAGAAGGATATCAAACGTGCCCATTTTTGCTGACCACGCCCTTTCGCTCTATAGCGACATTTCGTGTCGTTTGATTGATTTTATTTTATTCAAATGTATTGTTTGAAACGGTTCAAAGAAAGGAAATTTGAAATGGCTTTGAAAAGCTATTCATGCAAAATGAGCACCGATTTTTTAAATGTTTACATTTAATTTTTATCGATTTCTTAACAGGGACGGCGCAGACGGGGGGCTAGGGGGCGGGGCTGCCCCCCCCCCCCCCCCCCCCCCAGCTTTTTCAAAAAGTTGCGAGGTTTTGGTAGATATATTAAACTGGAGCCCCCCAGCTTTTTCAAAAAGTTGTAAGCCCCCCCCCCCCCCCCCCAGATAAAAAAAACCCTGCGCCGCCCCTGCCGTATAATTTTTTCCAGGATTCCTGTGATGCTGTTAAGACATGTGCACTTAGTGATCAATCATTTGTATTTTTTATAACAGACATACTACAATAGTATTCGAAAAGTGAAAGAATACCAGTCTTCCTGAAAGGTGCTTATCAATGTAACACAGGGTACCCAGAGATCTATAGATATATTCAAATACTTTTAAAGGAAGAAATATTTACCAGGCTGAGAGTTTTCATTTTTGCTGTGAGATCGAGTTTGGAGTTTTTTCCTGCAATTAATGCAGATACCTAACATTCCAAGAATGGAAAAAAAGGTACTTAGAAAAACCGCTTGATTGTGAAAAATTGAATTCATGATAATTGAAACAAATAATTTATCTATAATACCTGATCCGACTGGAACAAAAGTTCCTGTTTTCTTCAATATGATTTGAGATTGATCTTTACTAACTCCTCTTTCGCATTTCGGCCATTTGGCTCTCGACTTGCCGTGGTTTGATAAGGAAACAGGAACTCGACATCTTGTATTTGATCCTCTCATCCATCCCAATCCAAGATTGTATCTATGATATGCGCATATTGTCAAGGTTTGGATGTCCTTTGGGTGAGCAAATATCGCTGCACGACAAAGAATCAAGTCAACTTCATTAACAGGCTCGCTGAAAGCAAACAGAGACTTGTGCGTTCCGATTTCTTTGTCGCAGGAAAGTAAAGGAACTATAATTCTCTCTCCGCTCTCCTGGCATCTCTTCTTCTCTTTATCTGTCCGTTTACATCCACAAAGACCACCGACAATTGCTTGAAAAGAGCAGTTGACTTCCATTCAGTGCTAAAATCGACTAAATAACAATAAACTACATGCTTTCTTGACGCATATTAACAGTCGGTTTTGGATTTAATACTTCTAATTATAAGTTGTCGATTTCACTGTCAGATTGTTTATTGTTTTTTTTTGTTATTACCAACAGATGTGCCAAAAACCAATGAGAATGGCCAATGTGTTTCTATCAATAAACAAATATACGTATTGAGGATTTAAAAACAACGAAAAAAATATTTTTTTATATATACAAGACCACAAAAGTTTAAGAAAAACGGAGTTGAATATAGTTGAACAAGATGTAAACAAAGCCGATAAAGGCTCCGACACACGGTGCAACCTTGCGTGTACCATCACACTATAAAATTTGAATGCTTGTTTTATTTTGTTTAAGTCATTGCTAATATCCTCGTATATTAATCGGAAAAATCGAGATTTTCCCTGTTTTGGCTGCTGAAATAGTATTGTATTCATAATCGGTTGCAAGGAATGTTGCACCGTGTATCTGAGCGTTTTAAAAATATCGGCTTCAGTTTATTTGCAAAGAAAAAACAACTCGAAAATTGTAAGACATCTAAAGGTTATATTATTTTCTTAAGCCAATAAAACTATTCAACTTTACTTCCCAAGTTCGTTTGACAGTTTACTATAAATGTTAAGGAAAGAAAGCAAAATTATTCATAAAACCAAATTCTTTTGATTTTGCCGACTATGCAAATTTGGTAAAAAATCTTCAAATTCAAGTCGCTCGTATTCCGTTTAAACAAAAATACCCAAAAACATTTTTATACCAGAATCAAGAACAGCATTTCATCTTCTAAAATCCAGAATTTTGTTGCTTTTTTTTGCGTAGTTTTGGGTGAAATGATTTTTTGAAGTTACAATACTTTTCATAAGGCCATTGAGGAGGTCAGACGAAATATTTTATTTTATTGAATAAATTCCGTTAAAAACCTTCAAACTTGGCTGGAAGATACTTTAGGTAATATTTGAAGTATATACAGAGTTTCACGGTTTTATTTTGTGTTGCAAACCAACGCGAAGCCTTGAAAATTAGGCAATATTTTACCGCCAAAATAGGGGCGTTGAAGTGAAAAATCGTTTTTTCCGATTTTCTCGAAAAATATAAAGAATTTAAACAAACAAATTACACCACGATACATAGGACCTATAGCTCTACCAAACATGTAAATATGAGCGAAATCTAAAATTTGACCGTTGCCACGAAATGTTCGATTTTTCGTGACATCCACTCTTAAGTATCTTATATTAAAACATCCGTAAATACGTATCTATTGTAGTTTAATATATTCTACCATGTACTTTTCCCAATCAAACTGTGTTGTTCCGATGTTTAATCTATTGCTTAACTTCGTTTGAGAAGTCGGTCTTACAAATCTTTTCTGAATAATCTGTTCATATATTTGTTTTGTGGTAATTTTTCAATATCAACCTGATATTCAGTCTCAATAAAAAATGGCTGCCGTTCTTATTTTTTATTAATTTTCCATTATTTCATCTTGGTGTAATTTAATTATTGATTTCCAAACCTTTGGTTTCGCGTGAACTATTCCAGCCTAATATATTCTTTGTCCGTTAGACCCATGTTTTTAGCATGAGTCCATTGGATGTCGCCCTTACAGTCACATAAATCTAGGATCTTAATAATTTTCAGATTAGAAAAATCTCTGTAAAAAACCGATTTATTATCAATTTGAATAAATATATTGTTCCATAAAGACTGGTGCAACACTGTCGATCAACGGGTCCTCAACAGGGTCAACCTTAGTAAATTCTGCCCACGATAATATGTTGCAAGAAACTTTATTTCTGCAGATAGTTATGCAAGAGGTTTTAGTTTAAAGACATAGTTCTCAATACTTAAAACTTTTTCTTAGTAATGTTTTCTGTAAATACAACCCATTATGCATGCCCTAAACATAGCGGCAATGTGAACAGTAACTGATAGCAAGATAGAAAAAATGATTTTGTTCAGGAATACTAATAAATATTCAACTTTTTTAGAAGAAAAGCACACTAACTATGAAGAGCTTGGGTATCCTGTGCCTCGTTACTCTGATTTTACAAGTCGCTGCCGACTTAGAGCAGGTAGGTATATGTAATACGATGTTTTCGAATTATCCGTTGCTCAGGATTCGCCTCAATCTCGTGCACTACAATATACACGGGTTCACGTGAAGGTCCGTGGAATTTCAAAGCGTTTATATCGTTGCAGTTGCGTATTTCTTACTTTTGTCGTTGGCATTTGTGTGAAAAATTTAATACTTAAATGAGGCTAACCCTGAGTAAATGGGTCTGTAGTTAAAACTAGTCTATGCTTAAAGGGAAGTTGGAAGTCAAATTAAAATCATAAATTATATTCAAACTCCACGAGTTCGTGTTTTAGGCGACTGCTAGCTTCAGCTCAATTCCGTTTGTTTTTGACAACTTCTTTCATTTATCAGCACTCAGTTTAGCCAAAAGCGTCTTAGCATGTCTTCCGGAAAATGGAAAAGATAATAAAGGAAATATAAAGAATAAGATTCATCTTTTAAATAACTGACTTCAAGTTCTGGCATTAGCACCTTATCCTAACATTATTTTCTGTTTTGTTTTAGGCTGGCGCAAATGACGCTTTAGACAAAAGGGGGTTGACTATTAATGGTTAGTTGACGGATTCTTTCCTATTACAATCTAGATAGTCTTGCCACCTCTCTGGGTGCACTAGTGATAATATTTTGCTAAAGAACATAAATTTGATTTCATTATTGTAATTTGTACTCTGCAAACACCTTTGCAAAAAGCTGCGCTGCCGCCACGTGCAAAAGGAAGAGGTCTTTCTGCACAATCTTCTTATAGCCACTACACTACAATATATTGCTGAAAAACTCAACTTTGATTTTTAACTATTACCATTCTAGAAACATATGTTAAAGTTTTCTGCGAACACCAAAGTGGCACTTTGTATTGCCCTTACAGAATGAAGATGAAGATAATACGGGCGAACTACGGCCGCACTAAGCGATACATTTGTTCTCATAAAGCCATGAGGTCCACGAACTGCATCTCGCCATATTCTTCGCATTTCATTCGTTGTGCATGCAATGGCCGCAATTCTTGCCCCTTGTATGCAGAGAGCCGAATTTTCGGTGACCCTTGCGTTGGTACGTTTAAATACATCATTGTTTACTACAGATGCGTTTAAAACCTCAAAGATTGAAGCAGGACCAACCAATCCATATATAGTGAAATTGCATAGCTATCTAAATATAAACCCCTTTCACGTGCTGCCAAAGCAGCTCATTTGGGAAGACAAAACCAATGAATTTTAATCTCTTGAGAATTGGAACCTATTGTTTTGTACTATTAATTGAACTGCATTCCGGTATTGCAAGTGCTCTATTGTTGACTTAAATAAGAGATCTAGAAACCGTAACTATTAGCTACACATTTATAAATTTATACATCGGATGGCTTATAATCCAAAGGGTTAATTATGTGATTAACATAATTATGAGCAAATTAAGCCGTGTGTTGTAAGACTAAAAGTAGGATTAAATATTGCATTACTTAGCAATGTCTCTTGTTTTTTTCTTCCAAACTATGGGATTTTATCCACAGGGTCTACTCCAAGCCTTTTGAAATGGGGGAATCCCAAATCGATTTGTTTTAAACACCTCATTCTAAAATAGAGTAAAAACCGTTGAAGATGGATAAGGTTTAGACTACCCATTTTGCCATGTGTCTTGATTAACTGTATACAAAAACAACGAGATGACACGACGAACTGCCACTACGAAAGTTACTATACAGATAGAATAGGTATTCACTACAGTTTGGCAGGGTTCTTCAATGGAAGCACATTTGGTCACAAAATTCCTTTTTTCTTTTTTCCTTCTTCTTCTTCTTCCTCTTCTTCTACTTCTTCTTCTTCTTCTTCTTCTTCTTTTTAATCTTAATCTTAATCTTCTTCTCAACGTCAAAATATTACCCATTAGGTCATTGCAGGCATCTCAAATAGTGCTCTCGTGTCAGATCAATGCGAGTGCCAGCTGTCAATAATCAAAGATAGGGTAAGTAAGACCTAAAGACCGTGTTCCAAACATAGCTCTACGCATGCTCTGTATTAATGGCCGCTCGACTGAATAAATTGCTGCCAAATACCTTTTATCGATCTATAAATTGTTGTCACTCACGTGACAAAGCAACCAATATTGGTGTACCAATATTGGTGTACCAAACAATACACACAGTTTTTTTGCAAAAAAAAAAATCCCTTTCACATTTCCTTGCGCCTCCTTGAAAGGTAGCTGTGCCTTTGTATCGAAGCGAGACGAACGGTGATCTTGTAATGAAAGCTACCTTTTTTAAAACCTTGGACAATTATTCACATGTCTCTATCGTAGCAAACTCACCGTTCGTCTCGCTCTCATGCAAAGGCACGGCTACCTTTCAGGAGTGTGAGGAACAAGGGTAGCGTAGTAATACTGGAATAATATAGGAATAATGGAGCAATATCTAAACTGAGACACTACCTCTCTATTACAACTTAATGGATAAAATTAATGGATATCTGTTAACCATTATTTTTTTCCAAAAGTTATGTGCCTTCAGAGCACGTAAAAAAACCAATTCAGTATATAAACAGCTCAAATCCGGCCAAAGACTGATGAACAGCAAACCACCTTATTCATTACTACAGTAGGTCCCCTACAGAATAAGAAGGGAGGAGGGGAGTCTAATTTTTTGAACTCAAGTTTGGGGATAGCTACAATTATTTAATTGACAATGAAATTGGAGCCCTTCGACCAGTTAAATAATGACAAGTCCCTTTGTATTTGATAAGGAAATTGATAATTCGAGAGGCACTGTTGGGCTAACTTTCCTCTAACCAATGGTACTTGTTTTGCTGTAAGAGAGTGAAATTTGCATGCTCCTGTGGGTGGAGGCTTTTCAGCTAAACAACATCATCAACAACTACTACTACTACTACTACTATTACTCCTCCTCCTCCTCCTCCTACTATTACTACTACTACTACTACTACTACTACTACTACTACTACTACTACTACTACTACACCTACTACACCTACTACACCTACTACACCTACTACACCTACTACACCTACTACACCTACTACACCTACTACACCTACTACACCTACTACACCTACTACACCTACTACACCTACTACACCTACTACACCTACTACACCTACTACACCTACTACACCTACTACACCTACTACACCTAGTATACCTACTACTACTACTACTACTACTACTACTACTACTACTTAACAACTGTTACTACTATAACTAACTATGATAACTTCTATTCATAATGATATTTAAGATATAAATAGTAGTAATGATGATAATATAGTAACTTTTGCAATACTTTATTAAATAAATCCAGCATAGTACAAGATAACCATTCCCTGCTTAGTTATCAAACAATAAAGATTCCGTCTTTCGACCCTTGCAAAGTTTGAATAAAATTGAAGTAGTAAGCAAATCGCCATGCACAAAGCCAAGCAAATAGGCAAACATATTGTATTGAATTACAGCCTCTAATCTGCATGCTATATTTTTCGGTAAAAACCGATATCTATATCATAAAATGAAGGTTCAGCGTGCATCATTGTCTATCCTTCTTCATCAAAAATCCGTTCTACAGGTGTACTTTATAGCTACGACTACACGGATTAGAGAAGTCACTGGGGATCTCAATACATGTTAAAAGTCAATAAAGACATCACGCACTAGCAAAATTAGCCACATCTACCTTTTACTGTATATTACAGAAAAACGTTGTGATTTGTGACAACCTGAGTATCAGGCTCTTGAAGTTTTGGTGCATGGGGAAAGAGAACGAGGGCCTGGCACGCATACTATACTGAACGACTGAACTTTAAATTTCAAGAGGATGAAAACGATATATGAAACCATTTATCCTCCTTGAAATTTCTCTACAAAATTCTAGTTCGAGAACAGTTTTGGTAGCCGATGATATATTAGCTTTCACCTACAGGAAGAATGCCGAGAAAATCTCGTTGGGAAACAACCAAGCTCAAAGGCAAACTGCCGAAGTGGCGCTTGTCATTTGGGTTTACATCCGGTTAGGTTCTTTTGTTCTTTTAGCCAATCATAGATGCTAGACGCTCAACACAAACGCCGATATGTGATCATGTTAAACCCTCCTTCTCCTCTCTCTTCCTCCTCCCAAAGGCTTGATTCTCAGGTTAGCTTTGTGATGATGTGATGTTCTTTTCTTTTTTATTGTTTCATAATCGTAAATTAGGTAAATGATTTTTTTCATTGATGTGGCAAAGCTCGCGACTTAATGATTTTGTTTTTGAGCGATAGCTAGGTTTGCAAGCTTGTCATGCCAACAATACTACGCTAACAGGGTTTTTCAATCGGCCCTCTAGAATTACATTATTCACTACGTCATTACTGGTACTAAAGATTGATAAAAGCAAAAGAAATATCCGGAAGCAATAAATGGGATCACGCGATATCTCGTGCTTAAAGTTTTGTGTTCAATTTCTGACTTTCATTATCATTTGCTTCGCTCCGGTTATTTCCATTGTCTTGAACAACTATTTTGTGAATGTTGCTTGGGTAATCACCAAGTGTTTCGACGTCTTGCTTCATAATTGTTGGCTCTGTGCAAATGGATGATGCTTCTCCATGTGCTTCGCTAACCAGTTGAAGAACCTCAAGACAGTACGACATGTCACATCGAGACTCTTTCTTCGACTCGGTGATTTTAGCTACGATGCTTGACAGATATTTCACTGTTAATCAAGATAAAATTGAGAAAGAGGAAGTAATTTAAAATACCTGATACTTAAATTAAAGGAATAAAGGACAAACAAACAGACACAAAATATTATACAAGAAACGAAAACATCAGCATACTAGCAGATAGAAACAAGAAACATAACAAACAAACCCTCCCAGAATTTCACTATGAATACGATTTAAACAAAACAGTAGATTTGTCGTCACCTGAGATGATGATGACCACTGCAGCATTAGTTGCAATCAGCATGATTGTAATGCTTAACTCATCAGCTGTGCTTGTCATTCCTGACGACGATTCTTCCTTTGGTATCTTCATCAACATCCCGACAGTGAAGTTAACAGAACTCGCCAGCAGGGATACCAGCTGTAACCAGTGTTCAAATGTGTCTTCAATCGGCTTGTAGAGTGCAAAGTAAACAGAATACAAACCTGATAATATGGCAGTCAAACCCAAACTTATTCGGCTCTCAGCGTTCATCAGTATCAGTAATGCACTGAAAGACATTTTTCGTACAAGTTCTAAGATTTCCCAGAACCAGCAAATTGGTGAGTAGTTTTCGTAGAGAAAAAGAAGGCTACTCAAGATGACACTGTTATTGTTCACTTTCCCTCGTGCACGTTTGAGAATCAAAAAAAGAGCCAATGGGAAGCCAGTGCAATACAGTAATGCCATTGTGCTCAGGGTTCCATAGATTTGGTGCTTTGCTGTGTCACACTGTACTGAGTAATCAGCTTTGAGGTATGATTTACAGTTCTGATCTTCATACGAGCAGATCTTGTGACATGCAACAGGCAACATCTGGAAGACGCTGGTACATGTCGAAGGGAAAGTGATGAAAAGGATCAGGATCAAACATCGGTTACCCCTTTGTTTATATTCAACGACTTTTCTCTGTTTTTCTCTTGCACTAGGAAATGATTTCCTGTTAGCGTAGAGCGTAATGAGACTGTTCAGCAGGATGCCAGTGACTGCAGCAGCAACTGTTATGATGACACTTGTCAAGAAATACGTGTAAGCATCTGTTTTCAATTGGTCATGGATACAGTTCAGGGGGACTATTTGAAGAAGGTTCAACTGAACCACTTTGGCGTATTTCATCACAGTAAGAATGGGTGCTGGCCAGTTGACATACGTGAACGATTCAAACGTGCCTGAAGAAACTTGATAAAAACCAATGATTATCTTAAGCCTTGCCAGAAAAATATCTGAAATTGACCTTGATGAATCTGTCATGTCTTTTGATTCCTTCTTGGTTTTCCAAATACTGAGTCCTAAGAGTATGACGACGAATATCAAAAAAAGGACTGCTTGAGCAATGATCCATGGAAGAGATGGACACGTCCGACATTTTGCCATCACGTTTGTGTATCCCTTATCACAAACAGCACACAATGGTCCTGTATAACCTGTGGCACACGGAGCCATGCTTCCTCCGAGGCAGTTGTCCGCAGAAGGGCAAGCGTGAGCTATTGGAATGTTTCCTTTGAATTTTATTGTTTTGTAATTCTTTCCAGTAATATTTAAATCTTCTTTAAAAGTAAGGTAATTTTGTAAAGTGTCATTGCTAATCCACACCCAGTAGAAACCAGGGGCTAGGTCAACGCCCTCATTGGTGCACACATAGCCTTTTTTACAAGCATAGCAAAGTCCAAATCGGTCTAAGCGATAGTGATCCTTGAGGCAGCCACAAGCCCGAAACTTTGCATGTTTCTTAAGATTCGTCCCTGTCATAAGTAAAAGAAGCAAATATATTTGATTATTTCTTACATGCATATAGAATTTATTTTCAATCACTTTTTATCGAAAAAAGTGGGTAATTTTGAAAATCAATAGCTCCTTAATCTCTTTATTGCCATATATATACCTTTCAATATTAATACAATTGCAATCTACGAACCAAACAATATCTCAGAAGCATAAGTGGTAAGTTTCAACAACAAAAAATCACTTAAGGTATCAGGATACCTTCGGGACTTTTATGATGAATTTACACGTGAGCCAAATTTCTGCCTTTTCAATATTATAATAAAAATGTATTCATTTTCAGTTTAGAATTTTCGGTTTTTGCAACACAAAAAAGTTATTGGGTTTCTCCGCAGTTTTTCATTAACCAAGATAATTTCTTTAAATCGTTCAAGCTCATTCGGATTTCGTCAGGGCTAGATCGAACTGATAAAAAAAAAGGCATTTTCTTAGATTTTTGAAATATATCTTTATGCAAAAGATATTGCTTATTTTGCAATCACGATCATTGAAAACTCAAACATCCAGATTTAACGCTTCATTGCGCGCGATCTAAGATTAATAGATAGATAGATAGACAGACAGACAGACAGACAGACAGACAGACAGACAGACAGACAGACAGACAGACAGACAGACAGACAGACAGACAGACAGACAGACAGACAGACAGACAGACAGACAGACAGACAGACAGACAGATGGATGGATGGATGGATGGATGGATTGATAGATGGAAAGTTAGATAGATAGATAGATAAACTAAAAAAAATTCAGTACCTTCTTGACAAGATTTACAGTCTGACTGTGATTTTCCAGGAGCCATTTCCGGTTTGACGTAAGTACCACGGGGACATTGCTTGCACCCCAGACCGTACACTTTGACACCTGTGTAAGCCAGCTCGTCCTGGTAAAATCCACCTAGAGGACAACAATTCCAAAAGGGTGATCTTGCCTAACATCACTTAAAAAATATATGCTTTCTTCACGATCTCAATCAATTAATGTTTTTGAATCAGTTATATGAAAATGTTGTTAATACATGTATTTTTGGAGACATTTTTCTTTCAAAATAAAGCAAAACAACTATAAAAACCCCAAAAAAAGCTAAGAACTAAACGAAATTAAAAGAGAGCAAATCAGCTCGAACCATGCTTATTTTATGCATGCTTATATTCATGATTGAGAACACGATCGACGTGCACAGGCCACATATATGGTGTGGAAATATTAAGGGAAGGCCATTTAACAAATCGGAGTGACTTTTCTATGGTCTGTACTCTTATCGAACACAGAATAGCATCAGCAAATGATCAAAACACAAGCGCAGCGAGAGCCCTCAGCCAACATTTTACTTCCGTCCCCCCTTACTCGAGGCGCAGATAGAACGAAACATTCTTGAAGTTTCATCCCTTGCCATTATATTCTACGCTAGCAACGTTTGCAGCTGATAATTTATTCAGACTTGAACTTCAACCAATCCGGAAACGCCAACGAGTTCGTGCATGCAGGAGCACGAGCTTTTACGCATGATATATTT